>OU342617.1:4212500-4785000 GCA_910589645.1 Tinea semifulvella | reverse complement strand
GACCAGCAGCTTATCAGATTCCAATGACCTTTTAATCTTTCATCAGAAAGGAATCTGCACGGAAAACTCAGCTTATATCTATATCAGATATACAATTTAAAACAATACATATTTTTTTTGATAGTTTAAACACTTATACGAAAAAAATATTTACAACATATAAAATAAAATAATATTAATATTAAGGATAGGAATGTATATCCCATCCGCGTGAAATAATGGCAAGAATTTCTCCGTTGAATTGCACTACTGATTATTTGGGCGAAGAAAGAGCCAGCCCTCTTGTCACCGGAGAAGACGATAAGACGCGGTGTTGTGTCTTTTAAAAAACTTTTTTGCGCTTGGACTCCATGGGTCCAGAGTTTCTACAGCAAACGTCACAAATATGTAATCTTTTAATATACTTACATACTAGCGCCGCTTGCTGGACTCATAACATAATTACACAACAAATATATAAATATCATCTTAAAATACACATTGAGGGTTACATGTAGATCAGGTCTTTTCTGCATGGGCTGCAGGTCTTGACTTCAGGGCACCAACCGCAACAAGCAATCATAATCCAAAATAATACTGTTGGTTGTTAAGGAAAGTGTTCATACAACCGCTTACTGCATTATCAAATGCTTGTTTTTTAATGCCTCGTCCCTGGATGCAGGTCTTTGAATGCATAAAATTTTGATAGACCCGTGAGTCATGGTCTTGCTACATTAAACACCATTCGGTAAATCTAATAGTAAGTGACAGCTTCATTATCAACGCATAACATCCCACTGTAACCATTATTATTCTGAATTAAAGAATTTCCGATCCGATTCGAGCGTATGTCACACGCAGTCTTTTTTAATGCGGTGTTATTTTTATATATATGTATATCAACATGGCAAGCTTACAATAATAGTTCTTCTAGAAAGTAAAAAATGGCATTTGACATCATTGCAAATGGCAGATACTTTCAACGAGAACAACAAATAGGTGGTTGGCAGACTGATGGTGGTAATTTGACCAGTCTGCCGGGGCGGGGATGTATCCACAGTGCGTGCCGATAAACCATAAATAAATTTATTTAAGTTATAATGTATATGATGTATAATTGTATGTATGGTTTATGTATGTTTATGTGTTTAGGTATGATGTGTAGTATATTAGAATTAGTTAAGTAACTTATTAACTGTATCAATAAAAATAATATTTTTTCATACTGCCTATCACCTTACTCGATCCCCAAGGTTAGCTGGTAAAGAATGCCTACTGGCATTATAGCTCGCCTCTGTACTATTTTTAAGTGCATTAAAGAATTTAAATAAATAAATAAACCCAGTAAAGTGTATCCACACGTTTCGGGATTACGTTCGAATTGCCGTCATGCCCAGTCAAGCCGGCATAGTGTTAGGGACGGAAGTCATTCATGAGTGTCTGATTCCAGTTGCTAACATTCATTCATTGGTTTGAGCTAGGTCACATATCGTGCTAGTATAAACAAAAAAAAGCTTAAATAAATCATTAAAGGAAGCAAGATAATAACATTTTTTTTTTTTTTATGTATATAAATATACTATTTCCATAATCGATACATTACATAAATAAAAACAACAAAATGCCAAACTTTGTCACGTTGAGAGACACATTCTTTTTCTCAAGAAAGTGCGGTTAGAAGGGTTTTAAATATCAACACCAAGGGTAGCATATCTGCTGATATCACTTGCTCTTATTCCTAACTAAAAACAGCTAATCGTCAGGAGCCGCGATGTATTGAATTAAAATCTTCGTCCAGCCTTCATGTTAAATGCAAATTTTATTGTTGATTGACAATGAAGCTTATTATAGCGAGGCGTCAGATGCATGTCTAAACTATAGTCCGTTTTAAACGAATGTGCAACTTGTAAACAAAGAAAAAAAAAGTGTAGCAGTGAAATATACTGTAAGAATTTAAATTAATTACTTTTAGAATATTGTCCTATTTATTCGCTTATAAAATAACAGGAGTCGGTCAATAGTGTAGGACGTTATTTTATAATAAATGGGCGATTCATTTCTTCGATTATTTACAAAATATAAATCAAAATTATTATTAATACTACTCATAGGGATATAAGTCAATAAAAACATTTTTTGCGCTTCGTCTTCATGGGCCCAGAGTTTCTACAGCAAACGATAAATAAATAAATTATAAATTTAAACTTTAATATTTTAATGCATATAGTATAGTTATATATTTACATATATATATGATAGCAATTAATAATAATAACTTAACTATATAACAATTTTTAAACTATTAACACCTTAAACTATATTAGAACATTTATTTTAAGTGAAAAAAGGTAAACGAAACAACAGGACTTCGGAGAAGGATCAAAAAAAATAACTACTACATATACGTTAGAGTTCTTGCATGAATTCATTGAATGTTAAGTAACTTTTTTCATAACTTTTTCTAACATATAGAATTAATTATGTATATTATGTCTACATGTGCGTACATTCGTTATGCCTAGGTATTAAAAAAGAAACTGCATTTTTTTTAAACATAAATAATAATTTATTATCATAAATCAGTCTTCATCCCATCTGCAATCGAAACGATGGGTCCGTGGTCCGAGGAGGCTCTGGCGTTCTCTCGTGAGCATGGGAAAAAAATCCGCTTGCACGACGAGTACCCGTTAAATAGAGAATATTTTGTTTTGGTCGGACGTAAGTATATAATTTTAGTTTTAATTGTAGTGTGTAATAATTTATTTATAATTAAGTGTATTTTTTTAAATATGTAAAAATATTTTTCGAATAAACAAATTATAATTTATTTACCTATTTAGTCTTTTCAAGTGTATTAGACTATAGGTACAAACGTACGGACAAGCAAAGACAATGAAAGGCGTGGGCAATATTAAATCCTTATGTTTTACATCGGTAAAGCAGCGTGCCTTGACCGTCATGAGATCATTTTATCATACATTATCCCATACAAACGACCTCACATCATTTCATACACATACTCATATTAAATAGTTATTTTCGAAGTACTCGTAATGTACAAAGATTAAAAATATATATATATTTGGCAAATAAAAATATCTAAATTAAATTATAATAAAACAACAAAACTAAACTAAACTATATATAGAAATATATCACTCATGATTTGTTCATATGGCAGTGTTCACACTTACAGCATTCCCCCGCTGCACAGCTATGCTGATTTGCTGCGCAAAAAAAGTGCCAGTCCTCTTGTAACATACCGCATTAACCAGCCGCTTAGAGAGTTATTTAAAGAATTTGAACTCCACTGTCCCATTGCCTCAAGACCAAAAGGCACCTAATCATTACCAACAGACTTGTATTTGCGACATTTGGCCTTTTCAGCAGAGTCCGTTGCAGCCCCAGCCTTGACTGATGTGTTCTGGACATGAGGATTGACGTTAATGATTACCATATTAATAAAGCTAATACGAAATATGTGTGCCGTGGTAATTGCCGGTTTGCGATGTTGACAACGTTTTAATGGATATAAGCTTCCCGTGGAGTAAAAAAGTGTCATCACGACACCCTTCCGGAGTGTGTCCACGCTTTTTAAAAATCATTTAGCCAACTTTGCTATAGGCCCATTATGACGAGTGGCAAGCTCGTCGTTGTCTCTTGCATACCAAACTCGAGAAATATCACAAATAAATTATTGTGTCTTGACCAGTAATCAAACCCGATACCACCACGCCTAAATTGGGTCAAATTTGATCAGATGATGTAGGTAATAATACTAATATATTATATGTTCATATTATTAGTCAAATATAATATTAGTCAAGTTATGTAGACTCGTCTTGCTTTTTGTGAAAGTGTTTATTAAACTAATTTTTAAAACCTATAGGTGATGAGCGAAGTGATCTTAAGATGAGTGATGAGCGAAGCCTTTGTTTATATATAATTTTATTTAATTACTTAGTTGTGGTAATTTTACTTATTTTCCTATTAAAACTGTTTTTCTTTTAAATCTGTCATTATTATTTATAATATCGCTTTTGTATCTTCGCCATCCTTATTATCAATATATTTCTTGATTTATATATATTATTTTTCCAATGGTTTGATGGAGACGATGTGTTAGCGAGATTGTTAATTATTGGAACTCTAGGTCTAATTTTGGTTTAATTTATTTCATGTATTGTATTTACTTTATGTGACCTCCTCTGCAATCGCAATCTGAAACTTCCTACAAGATGATATAGATATTTACCATTCTCATATCATGGACCCTGACAAACAAAATGTCGAAGAAGTTAAAAGCTTTTGAAATGTGAGGGAGAGGAATGATGTCTTGCAGAGGATGAACAAAGGCGTGGAACTACTTAAAATAGTAAAACGAAGAAAGTTGGAGTAATTGGAACACATATTCTTTATTGGACAAAACCAAAACAAGTGCAGGTACATAGGCGAGCTTAATGCCGTAAATGCATTTTAGATAGTTGAAATTATTTATTACTATATAAAACATAAATTAATTACATACATATAAGAACTATACTTATACATAAATAAATGTCATGTGTAATAAAAATTATAGCTAGCTGTAGCTCGTCATGCAAGGGAAAATACAAGGCTCCAGAAGACCGGGGAGAAGATTCAAGAACCTCAATGGTTCAGGATGAGCACCCGATCATTTTTCCGGACAGCGGCCAACAAAATTAAAATCGCCTTAATGTTAGCACCTTAAGAAGAAGAATAAGTAATGGTCCTTTACGAATATAAACCCGAATATTTCCAGTTCTTGAAAAGCCATCTGCATAAATCGTAAGTGTCATAATATTTGTATGATATGATGACACAACCAATCCACGGATAATATTTCAGACCGGTGTGCGTACTGATCCGGTCGTTAGGTCGCGAACGGGACGTCCTGATCATACTGCATGCTAGTCTATATTACACTGCACGACTAAGTTTATTTATTTTCTTTATTTTACAGATGTTGTTTACAGCGCCTGGCCATTCTAGCCAAGAAGTTGTCCAAACGTCTGACGAAGAAATCTGGAAACAGGAGGGCTAGCAATTATTTCTGCGGACGTCTCTCGAGGACATTTTTAATTTATAGATTAAAACATATCAGCGTAGCTGTGCAGTGACGGAATGCTGCAAGTGTTCTTAGCACACTGCCTATTTTATATATCACCGGGTTAGAGCGAAAACCAACTAAGTAGCCGCCATTATTGCACAAATATTTTTTTGTGCAAATGCGTTTCAAAAGTTTGTGGTCTTTTCTCACATATTTGTCACATTTAGAGATGTAAGAACAGGTAGTTGTGTGGCAAATTTTATGAACTTTAAGTGTATTTATATAAATTATAGGGGTTTTCAAACATCTGGTGTAAAAAAGTGTTTTTACTAAAAAAAAATGGTTTTTAGTTTTATTTCATTTTTTTTGTTCATTGTAATTACTATCACGATACACTATAGCCTATAGGTACATAAGTAGATCGCAGGTTCATTTATCAAAGTAATCGCGTACGCACGTACGTAGCAATACATGAAGGCGTCCGAAAGTAAACTAGTGAACAGAAAATAATTGATCAATGACCCTCTAACTTTGCTTCTCTGTGTAAAGCAGTAATGGTGCGACCAGTCGGCGCGGACACGGCCGCCAATTACCTTATTGGATCAATTGTTGTGCGACACTGTCCACATGCCATAGAACAAAGAATAATAATAGAAGTGACATTTAAGAGCGGGAACCGAAAAATAATTCATATTATAATAATATAAGGGTGCGAATCAAGTCAATTTTTTTGTAAAAGGTGATTTTAAATGCTAGGGTCATAAGATGGAATTATCTACCAAAATGTATCTTATATTTTTTTGCTATTTATAATGTAGATATTAAAGAACAAATCTGCAGAATTTCCCATTTTAACTTAAGGATAATAGGCATTTAATTCAAATATAAGCTGGAATGTTAGATTCAGAATCTTTAAACGCATTTTTTTTAAAATATACTTTTTCGTATTATGCCTTGTATTACTAACGGTGCGATTTATTAATGCGTAATATTTATCTTTGGATCTTGCGCGAAGACAGTAGACATTCTAAGAAAAATCATTCGTCACAGCCTCTAGAATATAGCGTCCAAGACATCCGTAGACTGCTGTAGATTGGACTTACGCTGGCGAGGATCTGATGTCATTTATAATGTCTGTAAATATGACAAATGTAGGTACGTAAGAATAATGTATTTTCTTTGGATATTTGAAAGACAACGTTCTTACAATTGCCCTTTTTGCAAGGTGCCAAAGATCACTATCATAAATGTAAAACAGTAAATAAGATAATAAGATTTGTATAATTTATGTATATTGTTCGAATATACTCGTAGAATAATATAATTATTTATTTGTTATCTTTAAGTTTTTATTGTCCGTTTTTTTTCATGCCGTTTCTAGTTATTTCTTAATTCTATGGTCTGAGCGTACGCAGCCATGCACTCCATTATCGCACGTGGGACTGGGAACATCCTTTACACGCGTTACGTTATCATTTAGTAGCTCTAGCCCATACAACCAATTGTTGATAACTCGAATAAAAATAGACATACCTACTCATTAACATCAGCTCTACATTGCTGGATATAGGCTTCTCCCAAGGCCACCCTCATCAATTCCCCACCAGCGGCCTTCCTCAGGTCATCCGTCCATCGGTCGGGGTGTCGTCCCACCCTGCGTCTTACAGTACGTAATCCCCACTGCAGGACCTGTTTACTTCATCATTCATCGGTTCTGCGACAGACGTGTTCAGTCCAGTCAACGGGTCTGACTTTATCCTTTAGGGAAAATCGGGACCATACCTCTCTCCCTAGCTCAAACTACCACGAGAGTGGAATCAATACGCACACCGAGCGGTCACACGTTTTTTCTGGAATTTCTACTTCTACAAAAACCATATACAGTCCGCTAAACAATCTTTAATTGAGCCATCGAAGACCCGCAGCAGTATCCCTACATGGTTAGCAGCACAACTAGGGACTGACGATTTTACAGCTGCCGATCCTGACTCAATGCGATATCGGCTTCTTTGCAGAAGTTGACTATTCCTAATCTGTACAAAGTATGTTTTTTTTCTTTTCTTAAAAGATAGATTTTTCCCTGTTGGTCTTGGCGAGAAGGTGGTGCCAGGCTGGCGCACCATATATGCAGGAATTCAACCTAAACCACGATAACGCGGCAACGCCATCTTACGGTGTCGTCCGGAACTTATATTCAAAAATTATAAAATATTTGAATTTTCCAGATATAATCCACCGTAAACCCCTAAATATCCGTAGGTACCTAGATCTTATCCACAGCTAGTGATATCTACGAACCAGCGATATTAATTTAATTTTATCTACTATTCCATAAATCGCTGATTCTCTCTCTTTCTCACACCTTGCACCCTCCTCTTTTCTTCTTCCTGTTCGTGCAAATAAATAAAGTAAAAAATATATTAGCAAGAACACATATTGTTTGTTATTAACATAATTGGACAAAACATGTTGGAATCTAACTAGATTTAAACCAGTTAAATTCCAGTGTTGGGTTTATTGGCGTTACATAGATGTACTTCAGCAATCTTTATATAGTCGTAACTTTCTTGTATAATATTCAGTTGCAGAAATGGCGTAATGCTATGATTAATTACTCATAGGTGAACATATTCATTACCTATAGTTCGACTGTTGATTTATTAGAACGGTCGTCAAACTAGTGGTACCAATAGATAAACTATAAAATCTTGATTTTTAAAAATTACATACTCGCACATCTGGAAATCTCTTGCGGGTTAGGCAGAGACAATTGAGCGCCACTTGTCACCATCACGACATACCTCTTTTGCTTCTTCGACATTCATCAACCTCTTCATACATGCTCTTTTGTTTCCATGGCTGTTTAGTGCACCTTCAGCTATGGATTTTTTTATTTGATCGTGATAAGTAGTGAGTCTCTGAGTAGTGGGCCTCTTTTACCCACAACTTTCGCATTATATATCCGGTTTGTCAATCTCTCTTCGCTTACCCTTCCAACATGCCCGAACAGTCAGAGCATGCTTTTCCTTAATTTTGTCCCTATGCTTACTTTTATACCTACCCTTTTGCGTATTTCTTCATTACGTATGCGGTCCGTCAAGGTTACGCCGCATATCCTCCACAAAGACCTTATTTCCGCTGCATTAACTCTACTATTAATATTTTTTTAAATTGTTTTGTTATATTCTTCAGAAATTTGTGATGTTACATTAGTTTTCAAAAACAGATTTATTATAGGTAATCTAAACCGCAAATCTAATGCTGGATTGCACCACAACGAAGTCTCTGTAATAGTATGAAAATAAATCTGGTAAATTAAAAGCTATTTTCAACTTTAATCGTTTCCAATACACAATTGAGCAGTGGGTAGGCACGGAAGCGATGGTGGCTCGGTTAAAAAAACGTTATCCTGATAATCCTAAAAAAAAAAGTGGGCTCGAACCCAGGCATGTACCTTTCTTACGTTTATTAGTCATAGATTTACAACACTACCTTTCCCGTACCTCGGAGAGCACCGGTTTTACCAATATCAACTTGTGAAATAATTATTTTAAATTATCATTTAAATTGATACTAGTATCAGACCCTCGCAAATCCGTCTGGCCAGCGTGGCGAGTGCCCGCCAAATTCTCCAGAAATTTCTGGATGGCCCATCTCCAACAGTGGTCTAGCACTCTGTGTTCGAGGGACTGTGCTATCGATGATGAGGCCCGGGTTAAGGTAAATACATTTTTTAAAGCCGTAATTACTAATAACACTTACATTTAATAACGCGAATATCTATTTATGTATTATGTTTTAAAATTGCTAATTGTCATAATTTTGTCAGTAGGTACAAGTATGTTATCTATAGGCGAAAGGCTGCTCGGAAAAGTAAAATCCCTTTAGAGGATCAGTCTACGAAAATCCAAACGTGTTGCGTAGTAGTGTAGGTACTATAAAGCGAAAAAAATGCACGTACACCAATTTGGTTTAACATTGACCCTGCTACTTTGACGGTCGCAATATATCGGGGTGATAGGGGCTGAAATATGTAGGGGTCGCTCATAAGCCACTACTCATGACTTCTCGCACGTATACAGTTAATTTTCTTAGCTAATTTTTCTTACTAAACAACTTAACAATAACGAATGGATGCATATGAATAAGTTTCTATTAAGAGGGTTTAACGCTTTCTATCCATCTCGCTCGCACATTCCAACATTTACAATTTAGACATATTTTCATATATGGACACAATTTTGGACAAAGTATATATAATTATAACGATTTTCTTTTCCTATATTTTACTAAAACAATTCTATAGAGAAGTTAGAAACAAATTTCTAAGCATTCTATGGATTTACCGTGCGGGTGCCGGATTCATCGTGAGAGACTAGAAGAATGGTGTTTGAATATTATTAATTAGGTAAGGTTTAACATCATCATCAGCCTGTGTCAGTCCACTGTTGGATATGGGCCTTTCCGAAGGCTAGCCATTTCACACGATCTTCCGCCACCTTCATCCAGCCATCTGCGTCTGCCCTCACGTGATCCCCACTCCAGAACCAGTCTACTCCAACAGACCTATGGCACTTCAGCTTGAAAACTTTCGTCTTCAAAGACTGTGGTATGTCCGATAAGATATGGTTAGGTTATACAGGATAAAAAGAGCGGAGGTGGTTGAGTTGTAGAAAGGCTTTCCAATCCACAAAGGTTTGCAGTTCGAACCTGCATAGCATAGCATGTGCCAATGAGAAATACTATTCTTATGTACATTTGTCATGGAATTACAATATCACCTACACACACACACATATCTGTATGCTGCTGTAATGGTGATACAGAAACACATCAACTTTTGATAAATAAAACCTTATTTCTCGATGAGGGTCATTCCGGATTTAATAAGCAGGACTAGCCAACCGAAACCCCAGTAATCCCCATATCACTTCGTCCAGTAATCCGCCAAAATTATTTAGCGATTTACATATAACACTCTACCGGCTATTGCGTCAGGGAAATTGACTAACATGTTCCGGACCGAGATCCCACTAGTAATTAATTTCATTACAACACACTGCAGAGTAAGCTGAGGTAACCTTGACAGATACCAACTATTAGAAAAAAAAAATGCTCAATTCACATAGTTTAACCCTTCTCATAACAAACCAACTCACAATCCCACTCCACACACGCATGACATATACAAATTCATTTACCGTATCGGCTGTTCGCCAGTAGAAGAAGCTTCCACTGACCATCAGACAAGCACCTTTAATTCAACTCTTAAAAAAAATACTAAATACTTTTTTTAAAACAATATATTTTAACTTCTCAAATTTTAAATTTTCAAAAATATATATCTTCATAAATATATGTATATGTATACATATAATAGGTATTTATAATTGTTGTTTAAGTTGGTAGTTTATTCGAAGGAAGTAATGTATATATAATGAATTAAAAAAATATATATATTAATAATTAATATAAAAAACTATTTTTTCTAAACAAATTATTATTATTATTTTAAGGAGGTATCATTGTTTAGTATATTATATTTTTATATGTAGGTAGTTTGTTATAAAATATTACTCTTTTTAATTTTCATATTTCTAAACCTACTTTTCAGTTAATATTATGTTTTCATGTTTCCATACCTAATCCGTTATACATTTATGTATATGTATATTTATGTGTATGTATAAGTTTGTTGTAGTTATTCAGTTGTTTTGATGTAGTGCTTATTTTTTTGTTATTCTTGTATTTATTCTTATTTTTATCAATTTATTTTTAAGTTTCCTTTGCTAGCTTTCTATTGTATCTGTCAGTAAACTCTTATTATTGGTGTTATTTTATTACTTTTCGTATTTTCTCCTATATATGTATAAATTAGCTGTAAGAATAAATAAGTTGTCCCAATTGTTGGCTATGATAAAATGTTTTACTGCATTAAAGCCCGGCCTTTGTCTTTCTGCAATGTTAAATAAATCTCTGCAATATATAGGGTGCAATTATTATTATTATTATGTAGACTATTGGTTAAAATTGCACCTCAGATATTTATACTGTTTAACTCTCCCAAAGGTTAGCTGGTAGAAAAAACCGAAATGGCTTTAAGTTCGCCTTTGTACATACTTTTAAGTAAAGTGCAATAAAGTATTTTAATAACAATAATAATTGTTTTTGTTGGTACCTCTGAAAAAGTATCATATTAATTTTGTTCTGAATGTCGACATATTGTGTCTTCAACTGCGGTTTTTTTTTTATATTTTCTATGCTAATTACTAATTTTTGTTTCTTATTATTTAAAATATAAAGTAGGTACTGTTTTTCTGAATGAGAAGACCATGTGTGTTTGTGTGTTCCAAAAAAGTTTTTGGATAATAAGCCTGAGTTTGTGTTAGAACTTTACTTCAAAGCATCATTATTCTATGTACATGAATAAAATAGTCTTAGCAATGAAATAAAAGCAATGTACCATCGACATAAACCTAAAGGACCAGTAGCCCTGTTCTATTACTTAGCCGCAAACGTTATTAGTGAATTTCATAATTTATGTCGGAATTCATAAAGTTAACGGATTCCATTATATAATGTTTGCGCTTAAGTAACAAGGTTCTTGTAAATTGCTAGAAATGGGTTATTTCAATTTGTATTGCTACCCTACCTATGCCCTACAAATGGTACGAATCGCTGAAGAGGAAACGCTCCAGGGACCGCTCGCAACTACCCACGAATCCACGTCAAGAAGAAGTGTGGAGGGGTGCAAGGCGAAGCTGGAGAAGCCGAAGACTACCAGTAGCCCTATTTTTAAGTTACTTAGTCGCAAAAGTTATTAGTGGATTTCGTTATTAAATTTAAATTAAATACTCAACTCAATCAATATAGTTAACGGCTTCCATTATATAACGTTCGCGCTTAAGTAACAGAATAGAGCTGCTGGCTAGTAAAAAGTCAAGACAGTTTCCCTTTCGGGGTGGTCAGAAACCACGCTTATAAAGAAGGGGATTCACATTTAGCCAACTTTACTATAGGCCAATCATGAGAAGTGGCAAGCTCGTCGATGTCTCCAGAGTACCTAACTCGAGAAATATCACAAATAAATTAAATATTAATTAAATGTAATTATTTATATTAATACATATTTTACCAGGAATCGAAACCGGTACCTCCGAGTCTAAATCCACGGACTTAACCGCTAGACCAAGGAGGCAGTTCAGTTATTTAGAATAACATTTTTTTTTTTATGTTTGGCTAGTCTATTATTTATATGTCTGCGAAATATACCGTAGCTTCTCCCGACCTCACCTTTCACAGCTAAACTGCGGAACGAGCTAATGAAAATGTACGACTCCTTGATAACCGGTTATGGTGTTCCGCAGAACCCCACAACTTAAGCCAAATTGGCCGACGAGCCTCGAAATTTACAACCATTGTCCATTTTATTGCACTATTTTCTAACTTGCTAAATGTAAAATATGTTTTTTATTATGGTTTAAAGCTAGTGTATAGAACCAACGTTTTAAATTGACGTTGCACGTCGTTTCATTAAGATGGCTTAACGCTTTTGCATACTTCTCGCTTGCACAATTTAACAATTTAATGGTTTATCTAGTTCAGCGGTCCTCAAACTTTTTTGGTGACGGAACCCTTTTGGAAAGCAAAATACTTGATGGAACCCTACAATAAAACAATAGTTTTTAAAAGTGTATTCTTTACTTTGTGTTTTGAAGTTAGAGTCAAAAGTTGCTTCTTCAAAACCATAGCGTCTAATTCAGAGGCGCCTTTTATCAAAGGGACTGCGCGCTCACAAGTATACCTACGGAGTCAAAACGTTCGATCAAAGAGAGGTGTTATGATTTTTTCTCTAAATTCTTGCGGAACCCCTACAGGGGTATCGTGGAACCCTAGGGTTCCGCGGAACACACTTAGAGTATAGCTGATCTAGTTAATAAAACTAATAATAATAATAATTTGTTTATTATCAGGCAACAGATGGCCCATAGATATATACCTTGCAACTAAAATACATATAGTATCATCATCACGACCGTTTCCCTTTCGGGGTGGTCAGAAACCACGCTTATAAATAAGCGGGTTCACATTTAGCCAACTTTACTATAGGCCAATCATGACAAGTGGCAAGCTCGTCGATGTCTCCAGCGTACCAAATAACACAAATAAATTAAATATTATTTAAAATCGAACCCGGTACCTCCGAGTCTAAATCCACGGACTTAACCGCTAGACCAAGGAGGCAGTTAAAATACATATAAAAATAACATTAACCTAATATTAATTAATCTAAAGCTTCCGAATCTTCATCTTCTTGTGGTCATAGAAGTACCCATCAGGTACTGTTACCACCTTCTGAGGAGTACGAGAAGCTTCAATGGACGGTGCCAGCGTCCCTGCTGGGGGTGGTGCAGAGGGAGTAGGCGCTGCGCGGGGCCCAGGAACATCGTTGGTTCTGCGTGAAGCAAATCCACGAATGTATTTGCGGTACACAACACCGAGCGGCCAGAATTCCTTCTTCAGGAATATTTTGAGGTGCTCTGATCGCACACGAATCGTAAAGGCCTTGAATCCAGTGTCATCCCAATGGGAAGGTAACTCGTCAATAGCAGCGACAGAGTCGATCTCCCCTCGGTCCCGTATGTGTCCGAGAACATCTTGGGATGACATGTCCTTGCGCAGCCGCGATACATAGACATAGGATGTCGGTATCGCAGCTTTTAGAGCGCACTGTTCGGGAGGCGCATTTGCCCGATTATTATTTGGGCCTCATTTTTTTCTTTTCAGTTAAAGTGTATATTTTGAAAAATGTAATATAATTACTTTATAGGAAATAAAATTACGTACATTTTTAGACATTGGGATGAAGAACCGGTGCTCTTCTTGCTTCCATCAGGCGAAGGCGGCCCGAGCCATGTTACGTCCTGTTATGAATTTCAGCTTGCCGCTCAGGTCGTCTTACCTATGCTGCGCCAGCCTGGCACCACCTTCTGGCCCAGACCAACAGGGACAAGATCCAAAGTCAGCAGAACATATCGATCAGAGTGGTTTCCCGAGCGCCGTGGTTCGTGCGTAATTCCGTCATAGCTCGAGATTTGGAGATGCCTACTATTGAGGAGTTTGTCACTGGCCTGACTAGACGTATGTTCTATCGGGCCGACAACGGACACTTCAACATCTCCAGAATATCGCTCCGTCTTGCGCACGGCCCCCCAACGGGAGACCACTTCCTAGGGAAGTACTCCTGGAGGAGAGCTGAAGCAGTCGAATCTAGCCCTCTGGGTTCGTGAGCCACACGGGCGCTGTTATACTGCTAACGGCGCCCAGCACTAAAAGTGCATGAATTACCGGCGGGTGGTTACCCGCTGAGATCCTGCCGGGGAAAACAGGGAAATATCCCCATCCCCAACCCAGGCCCATTAGGCGTCCGGGCCTGGACGACCCCACTGTCTGTCTGTCTTCTTGCTTCCCCCGATTTCCGAGACAAGTTGTTGAAGGAACCGGGACTTACTGGACTTATGGGTATTTTTTTAACCTACTTCTGTTTTTTTTATTTTAATATTTAGTCTGAGGATCTCCATAACCTCATCCCTTCTTCTCTATTCCGCAACCGAACCACACGCACAGGCCAAAATATTTATCCACATACCATACCCACTATCCCTCGCGTACTTATAAATTTGGAGAATTACATCTGTCGTACGCTTAATATGTGGATGCTCTCCCAACCAGTGTGATTCCCCACTTCTATAACCTGGAGTCCTTCAAGCTAAATGTAAAAAAGCATCTTGTTAGGAGAAAGAGACTGATGCCGGTCGTTAGTGACTGGCGTCAGTTGCTCCCATTCTCGGACCTCCCTTGTTTTTGTAAATGTAGAATGTTTATGATTACAATAGATTACTAACTATCCATTGATTTCTGAATATAGTAAAAAAAAAATAAGTCATAAAAAAAAAGTAGAATGAAGAATTTGTTTTTGCGGTAGGCAATTCTGAAGTGTAAACAAAAATTTTGCCAAATAAACTTCAGCAAATTTGAAATGCAAACGAAAACTCCTTTATAGGTCAGTAAGAGCATCTTTAAACTTCAACCTACACAGTAAAAGGGCGTAACTGTTATTAACAGCTTTCAAATAGTCCTTAACCTTTACAGCATAAGGTTTATAATAAACTGTAAAGGGTTTAAAGTGCATTTTAATAATTGCGAAAGCGCAAGTCACGATTGAGTTGAACATCTTATACAATTTTACAAAGTTGTTTGAGTTCGAAATGCGCTTTTATTGCCGATGTTTAAAGTGCTATTTTCAATGATAATAAACTTATTATCACTTTGACAAATAGAGTTTGTACTTACATGTTAATATTACCATTTTAATAAATGTTATTTGACTTATATTTGAGGACGGCTCATAACCTCCAGCTTTTAAAGATGCAGCCGGTTTCTCGAAGAAAGATAATGGACTTTCTTCGGCTACTTAAGAAAACAGTTGTCAAAAAATACTTCATCATTATCATCATTACAGCCCCTAGAACACAGCGTCCTAGACCTCCACTGCTGGAGATGGGCCTTCCAGAACATATATCTGGAGAATTTGGCCTACACTCGCCACGCTGGCCAGACGGCTTGGCGAGAAAATGATGTCAATTTTTAATGACAATTTATTAACGATTCCACAAGTTGGTATTAGTGGAACCGGGACCGACGGCTTAACGTGCTCTCCGAGGCACGGGAACGGTGGTGTTGTTAATCTATGACAAATGTACGTAAGAAAAGTGCATTTCTCATTGGTACATGCCGGGTGGGTTTGAACCGACCTTTGTAGGATTCAAGGAACGCGTTCATACAACCGAGCCACCACCGTTACTTAATTATTAAAAATACTTAATTATTTGTTATTGCTTTGTGAAACGCTAAATTCACAACTTCACATACATTTGTGCAAATGACAGTTCACTTCTTAATTACTTCGTAAGTATTTCTTAAGATATGTTGGTGAAACACATTTTTTTGCATAACCTGTTATTTTTTACTTAAGTAAAAATCAAGTACCAGAAATACGTTCGAGAAACTAGCTGTTACACCCGTATTCGTTTCGTCAACGGTTCATTTAACCATTCCTAATATCGATGTCAGAAAGGTGGGATCGTCGGAATCAGTATTCTTAGTTGGAAAGTCTCCAAACCTCTCGAAACTACGAGTATATTATTATTAACGTAAAAAAAGTTTTTGTCAATGGGGTGTATCACTAACTTTTTATCACGATAGATGGCGCATGATAGACGGTACCTAATATAACTGTCAGTTGCATAGAAAACTTGGATTTTTATTACGAAATTTATTATTTTCTGGATATTATGCCGAAGTGAGCAGCTTTTAGGTGTACAAATCGAGATTTCTAAGCGAAATCAAAGATATGGTGATCTTAAAATTGCCGTTCTATTAATTTATTTACCTTTTTTTCTTTTTAAATACGCTTTTTAATTCGTCTTTTAAGGTAGGTAACGTTAATTTAAAATACATTTTTCTAAAAAAATGATGCGATATAGGTGTAAAATAAGGTACCATTGCCGCTAGCGACATCTACAAAAAGCTTTGCCTGATACACCCCATTGTCGTTATGCTAGGATAAAATAATAAAATTATTTACAGATAAGCATTCATATTTATTAATTATTTTTATATGACATAGTAACTATATAAATTAAAAAAAATTACCTTCAATGCTAGTTCGGAGGGAAACCGTGGTAGCGCTGCTAAAACTGGCACATTTTTCTTCTATTGCCCAACCCAGGCTCAATCGTCATCCGGGCCTGGAAGGCCCCGATTGTTGTATTGTTGTTCGTCTATGGCGATACCCTTCTTCTTAAAAAGACGTTGACTAAAGATCTAATTGAAAAATCACATTATTCTGTGCAAGAATTTTAAATGAACCAAATTGACATCTAAATATTAACTTTAATTTGACCAGAATTAGATACAATTTTTTACTGTGAATTAACATTTTATTTTTTTGTGTTGTATAATTATATATATATATATATATATATATGGTACGCTCGAGACATCGATGAGCTTGCCACTTGTCATGATTGGCTTATAATACAGTTGGCTATACGTCGTACGATCGCAGCTGGAGTATGCGTCCTCTATATGGGACCCATACTACAACGTTGAGATGGTGCAGAAGAAATTCCTCAGAGGTCTCCATCGTAGATTCGGATCCGAACACCTATCCTACGAAAAACTGTGCACACACTACAGACTGATGTCGCTTACTGACCGAAGACTTGTGACTGACATGACAGTGTTGCATGGCATTTGTCGTGGTCTATTTTGTTGCCCGACTTTGACTGAAAGTATATGTTACAGTGCCCCCTCGAGGCAGACTCGTTCCAGGGACCTTTTCTATATCACCCGCACACGCACAGTCGCCGGTCTCCGCGCACCAGTACGCCGAATGTGCGAGACGTACAACAGTCAATTATTAGACGTCGATATATTTAGCAATTCTCGCGCCGCATTTAAAGCCAAAATAAAGAAGCTGTTGTTGTCGGTTTAGCTCGCTGGGTGGGGTTTGCTTCGGAGTTCATTGATAGTTCCATAAATTCGAACACTGCAATTGTATTATCCATTATACCTGGCCAAGGTGTATGTAGTACTAACGTATCTAAAAATATAATTGGTGCACTATTGTCCACAGTGGGAAATATTTTGGTGGCGGGTATAATTCTAATAGCTCCTACTGTATTGTTTCTTAATTGTTCTTATACTGCCTGTCTCTGTTCTTTCTCTTCGAATAAATAAATAAATATATGTGAATCCGCTATAAATAATAAGTGTGGTTTCTGACCACCCCGAAAGGTCGGTCGTGATGATACCGTAATTATATAATCATTTGTATATTTTACTGACACAGTTGCACTTTTATAAACTAGGTTAATATATTAACTAGATTACCTGTGTTGAAACAAATAAATGATTTGATTTGATTGATTTGATTTGATCTTTCTTGTTGAATAGTATCGCGTGTAATTGTAAAAACTATTTAAAATAATAAGTTTTAACTCTAGTTTCAATAAAGGAGTTTATTCCTATTCGTACAAATCCCTCCAATTATTTTAATTTTATTAGAAATTAAAAAATATAAAATTTAAATTGTTTACCCAGTTCCTAATTTTAAGTCAACAATAAATGCACTTTAAGCTGTGTGGTCTGTGAACATTTCGTGAGGAAATTGATGTAATCGCCATTATGCAAATATAATTACGAAACAAATAGAAATGTCTTTTTGTTTGCAATAATTAAATGTGCTAAAATTACAATGTCGTTCATTATTTCATCTTTATTAGCCTGTCTCTCAAGCTTCGCCACTACACGCGGTGTTTTACACCCCTTCTTCATATTTGGGTTGTCTATGCTAGTTAAATTAAAAAAAAAAAAAAAAAAAAAAGTTGTAACATCTTTATTATAGGTAGGTTTAGGTATATATGTAAGTCCTACATTGAAAATTTAAATGATAAATGGTTGCTAACCAACTTTAAATCCTTATAGATCCTAAATGGTTACTCTTAATGAAAAATATTTTATTTATTTATTTATTTATAATAGGGTAGCCAACAGTGCTAACATCACACACTTATTTGTACTTAACACTAAATCAGAAGTTAGATGTTGCACCTATTATAGGCGACCACCACATTACCACAGTAGCTTTTATTACCTATAAGAAATAACAAAATTATAAAATTTTCAATAAGTATACAAAAACTAAATATTATTCGAAAATCTAATTCTGAAATAATTTTTAAAAATATATATATAATAAACATACAATTCCTTTTAGAAATAATAAATTAAAGTAACGAAAATAACTAAAATATTACCTACTTCAAGTAATAAAGTAAAATTAAAATAAAATTAAATTAAAATAAAAAAAAAAAAATAATAAAAACCTACATAAAATTTACTTATAAATTTTATAAATTTTGGGCAAGTTAAAAAAATAATAATAATAACGTTTATTGAGCTTTCTTATTGGTACCTATATACAATGTTGAGTAAACAATTTATAAAATATTCCTTGAATTTTACATTTTAAGCATACAAACATTTTTGATTGAATGCAAACCACAAGGATAGGCAATTTTAAGACGGTCCCTGACTCCTAACCAAGATAACTTGTGTCCTAGGATGTCAGTCAGTTCCATATTGACTAATACTTATAGCCTCAGATAGCCAGCTCAAAAGGTTGATAATATAAATAAATAAAAATAACGTAAATCAAAGTACAAAAGAGGTTCCAACACAACAGACCTGTAAAACGACACCAGCATAGATATAAAAATAATAGGAGTTACCTCAAAATGATTTTTAAATACCTATCCGATTATACTCCACCCAATATAGTTCGACGACTTTATTTTTTTTATTTTCAACAATATGGCGTCGGGTTGTCGTCTTTAATGAAATTTTATTAATGTCATATCTTCAGTGACACTCGCGTGATGAAGAAGAATCGATTGACGTGAGGATTATTAAAATCGGCCAACGCCTTTGGTCTCCAGTGTGCCACATAGGAACAAACATACATACATATATACATACATACATAGACTGATAAACACGTAACCCGAGATAATTGCGTCACGGTATTTTTTTATATATTTTTTTTATACAAGTACGATTTGTGACCTTGCGTTTACCTGATAGTCAGTGGCGCGCAAAGTCTATGAATATTAGCGACTGTAATCAGACACTCATGACTAATATTAGTCCCTAACACTATGCCGGCTTGACTAGGCATGACGGACATTCGAGCCTGATCTCAAAATGTTTACTGGGTTTATCGGCATGAACGGTGGATACTTACTCGCCCAAGACTACTCAGACTAGGCAAATTAACACCATCAGTCCGCCTACCATATATTTAAATTATTACATACCTACATATCTTCACGCCAAATCCCTTGCGGGGTAGGCAGAGACAATTGAGCGCCACTTGCCACGGTCACGACATACCTCTTTCACATGCCCTTTTGTTTCGATGGCTTTTCAACGCACCTTCGGCTATTGTTTTGTTAATTTGGTCGTAATATGTGAGTCTCGGTCTGCCAGGGCCTCTTTTACCCACAACTTTCGCATTATATTCCTTCGTCAATCTCTCTTCATTCATCCTTTCAACATGCCCAAACCATCGAAGCATGCCTTTCCTTATTTTTGTCCCTATGCTTTCTTTTATACCTACCCTTTTTCATATTTCGTCATTACGTATGCGGTCCGTTAAAGTGACGCCGCATATCCGACGCAACGATCTCATTTCTACTGCATTAACTCTACTCTCATGCGTATTCTGACATATCCACGTCTCGCTTCCATACATAAGTGTTGGTACCAGCATGGCATTGTGTATGGCGAGTCGAGCTTTGCCACTGACATTCCGACTGGCGATCAGTGACCCCAGGGCACCGTTGACACTATTTCCCGCGTTCACTCTTCTTTCAACATCCCTATCATACTTCCCATCCGCAGTGAAAACACTGCCCAGATATATATATTTTTAAATTATTAAATGTTGTAAAAGGTTGCTTTGTAACGTTAAAACAATGAAAAATAAACGAAACAAAAGTAACACAATCTTCCTAAGCAGGAACCATAAAATTATGAGCGTGATAAATTTCGCCAGGGCATATGCAATGACATAACAAAGCAGTGAGGCGAGGATCGTGTGGGGAAGTCGTGATGGACAGACGGACTCCTCTCACGCTGAACGAAAGCTTCTACGCATAGACGTACACAGAACAGACCGACCAGGCAATATCCATGGAACAATTTGTCAGTTGAAATAAAGATTAAAATAAATAATTGAAATTATCATTGCCGAAACAGGTAATAACATAAACAGTTATCACATATGTTTGCAATGACAATCGTTATGCGACCAATTTATATAGGCATTAAACATAAAGACCATAGATATTGGTCCTTCGAGCCGGATTCTTATAGTGAACTGGTAAAAAATACAGCGTATCGATTTATGACTGAGCCTATGCAGTTAAAAATCATATGCAAGCTCATCATCAATCATTTACTATTCAACTAGGAACTTTTATGATTGCTATGAATAACTGTTGCATTTTCACGAGAATAAAACTTATTGACGGTCCTTATAGAAGTATATATTTGTCTATGCTTTTACCTAAATAGATACAAAATGCAAACTATTGGTAACTTGCAACTATTGGTAATCATTAGAGATGGAGTTTCTCACGCGTACTATATTCAGTGATTCGCACGTTTAATTCTGGATCACATGAAAGTTTAGCTTTGACGGAATGAGCCTGGTATAGGTATAATAATAATAAATAAATAAATAATAAATATTTTAAGACAGGTCACACAGCGCCATCTAGTTTCCGTGGTAAGCTACGAGGCTTGTGTTACGGAAACTAGATGGTTGATAAACTACATATTATACTTCTTTTTTTTTGTAAATATATACATATTATACATATAAACACCCAGACCGAGACAAATTATACAATGTACAACTTGCCCCCGGTGGGAATCGAACCCACGACCTCCCGAGTTCACGGCAACGTTTGTTACCACTAGACCACGAAGGCGGTCATATAGGCGGTATAGAGGCAGACAACAATAGCTATTGCCGGAAATAGCGCAGACAGAATTTTAGTTTTTTTGTTATAGAAATAAAGCTAAAACTAAATGATTACTACAAATAAAAACAAAAACAATTTACTAAACCTAATTTAAATATAAATCGTGTCCGCGCGGCATGGTGGCAAGAACGCTGGTCGCATTTCTTCGCTGAATCGCTATGCTGATTCTCTAAGCGAGGAAAGAACCAGCCCTCTTATTATTATTATTATTATTTAGGTTATTATTACAAACTCTCGGTTTTTAGGCCGGATTTTAGAAATGGTCGCGAGCCTTAGCCAAGGGAGCATTATTTATGGAAATTAGTGAATACTTTTGATGATGATCTGGTTCTGTCTGTAGGAATTTCTTGTCGATTCTGCATGTGTTTAGTATTGTGGCTTTCTGTATTTATTTATTTAATTAGGATCACCAACAGAGTACACATTGAATCCAATTCTATCAATAGAAGCAAACAGTAAAAAAAAACATTAACGAATGGTACCCCAGTAACAGGGGACCACAACATGTCAAACTACATTCAATTATGATACATTATATGTTTAAGAAATTTAAATAATAATATTAACAATATTTAAAAACTAAAAATAATGAGAACTATGACTAAAAGTAATACTTACAGTTACAGAGTTAAATGATAAAAGTATCTTATATACAAACTTCATTGAAAGCAAAATAAACAACTGAGAAGAAGAATACGTAAAATTCTGTAATAAGATGTATGTGTGTGGGGATAAATGTAATAAATAATAAATAAATATTTCCAGACAGGTCACACAGCGCCATATAAACACCCAGACCGAGACAAATTATACAATGTACAACTTGCCCCCGGTGGGAATCGAACCCACGACCTCCCGAGTTCACGGCAACGTTTGTTACCACTAGACCACGGAGGCGGTTTATATAATAATTGAAGTGATTGCTGTAGGTTTTTAGGGATGACACCTGTAGATGACAGGACTATTGGTACTATTGTGACGTGGCATGTGCCACATGCGGGATATTTCGTCTTTAAGATCGGTATATTTTCTTATTATTCTGCTATTGTACTTTGCAAGTTGTGTGTAGTGTATAAGACTAAGTCTTGGTCTGGGTCTTGCTTTGGGCAATACTAGTTACCTCGTATGTAGGGAATCAGAGAAATGAATGAGAAACGACCTCAACCTACCACTTATTAATATTCACACACAAAGGTAATGTAAGAGAAATAGTGATGATAATAAGCCACGTTCACTTACGGTCGTGATGGTTATTTAACAACAAGAAACTAAACATACTAAATTTAACTTTTAACATCGAATGCAACAGTAAGACATAGAATTCATGCAACGCAGAGGGTGTTCCAAAACGAATGCGGACACTTTCTGCAACATCAATTCCGATGTTCTTCACAAAAAGCTAAGATTTTGTATAAATAGAAAATTATGTTAAAGTGCATTTATCTCATGAAGTCGGGTTGGTTTTAGTCGTGAACGTGGATCCACAGGCGATATTGTAGTTGTTTTATTTATTTATTTATTACTTACAGTAAAACTTACAGCTAGATAACAATAGTAGTAGTAGTATAAAAGAGAGCCAATTAAAAAAAAAAACAAATACAATAAAACACTGACACAAAAATAAAAATAATAAAAGAAAGAAAAATTGCAAATCCTCCTCCTGAAAAAACTGCCTCCGTATTTTATGCTTATTAAGTCTTCTTATCAAATTCGATATTCCAAAGTGTCTTTAAAATTTATTTAGTTATCTGAGCTAGCATTATGTTAAACCCTTCGTTCCTCTCCCTGCCCAACCAAATATTGTATGATTCCGTTAATGCTATGCCGTGACGCTCTTGCCATAAATGTATTGACGGCAGACCTGCTTAGGCCCAATTCTCTCAGTAAGTGGTGCATAGATTTTGCTGGAATTGTTCTTGCATCAACTTCCATTAATACTTTGACTTATTTATAACTTAGTTCGAACGACGGTGGTGGCAGACGGAGAGGTATTACCTAAATATCTTGTAAATAGCTTTAGTCTTTAGTTTTTATTATATTATGTATACCGTCCACTTTTTTATTTTTATTAATTGAGTCTGTTCTCTACATGGTTCTTGGATCTTCTTAGAAACTGATGCCAGTCGTATTGGTTCGTTTGTTGGTGTCAGTTGCTTCTAAGGTGAATAATGTTGAATGAGGTTAGAAAAAATGGCTTGCAATGACGAGCCTTAGGTTAAGTCCATTAGTGAAAAGACACAGGGTAATAATGACGAGAAATGCTACTAATTATCACCAGCAATCTTCGGATCCTGTCACAGTCGCCATGTGACAAGAAAATCATCAGCCTTTCAATAAAACCAACCTGCATGTGATAATCACATAAAACCAATTTAAATGAAAAAATGTTAACACCATTCGCGCGGTGGTGGCTCGGTTGCAAGAACGCGTTCCTTAAATCCTACAAAGGTCAGTTCAAACCCACCCGGCATGTACCAATGAGGAATACACTATTCTTACGTACATTTGTCATAGATTTACAACACCACCGTTCCCGTGCCTCGGAGAGCACGTTAAGCAGTCGGTGCCGGTTCTACTAATACCAACTTGTGGAATGGTTAATAAATTGTCATTAAAATAATACATCATATCCTCCCCAAGCCGTCTGGCCAGCAGCGTGACGAGTGTAGGCCAAATTCTCCAGATATATGTTTTGGAAGACCCATTTCCAGTAGTGGAGGTCTAGGACGCTGTGTTCTAGGGGCTGTAATGATGATGAACACCATTCTCACAAAATTATAATTGACAGTCAAATGTCACTATTGACATTTTCTAATGCTTTTTTTTAATAAACAGCAAATTATAAAGAAATAAAAAATAACATAAACTCTATCGATACAATTCTAACAAATAATAATGTTTATTAAATTTAAGTGTCACTCGACTTCCTGAGTTAAAAATATGTAATATACTCTTTAAGTTGGTGTGTCAGCAGGAGCTCCGTGCCGTGGGAACGGCCCACTGACGGACATCACGACACAAGAACCTCCGCGCCGTTACTGATAGCTTCGTACCTTGTTCAACAAATACTTCAATACTATATCTGCAAATTTTCTCCAGGAATTAGGATTTCTGTAATAAATGAGCTTTTCTAAATGTTGCGGCTTTTTGCAATACACTCGCCACGCTGGCCAGACGGTTTGGCAAGGATATTTTTAATGACAATTTATTAACGATTCCACAAGTAGATATTAGTGGAACCGGGACCGACGCCGCGACAACTTAACGTGCTCTACGAGGCACGAAAACGATGATGTTTCCTTTTGAATATTGTCTTCATAATTAACTGCTTACAATTTGTTTAACTATTGGCCTTAAAGGTCTTCTTTTATGTTTTTTTTTTTAAATTATATAACTTCATTTGTAATGACTGTTTATGCCATAATAAAATAAATAAATCTACGACAAATATACTTAGGAAAAGTGTATTTCTCATTAATACATGCCGTGTGTGTGTTTATTAGGTTTTTACAACCGAGCCACCACAGCTTTTTCTTATTTATATATATTACGTTTTAATATAGCAAAGTTAAATTTAATTTGCAATTTCATGTTTCAATACCCGATTAGCATGACTCTAACACTGTGGCATTTGTCAATGGTCCTCGTTGGAGTCTAGGGCGGTCCTTATAATGTCAAACGTGATCAATGGGACGGACTGTTGCGCAATAGTTGTCTTCTCGTTAGCGCGATGTGCGCCGGCGCACGGTCGTGTCCTACGACCCGTCAGACGGTGCCAACATGTGATCTATATTTCTAAAACTATGCCTGGGGCACACGAGGCTAGTTTTACTAAGGTAGAATGATGTATTTTTACAAAGCACAGATTAAATCATGCCGGAAATACTGTTCACACCTTTGGGATGGTTCAGCCAAGTACCTCACAGATGCTCTCAATATCCTGCAGAGGACGAGCTGTTCGAATTGTGGACGATGCCACTATATCTGGAACTCTCGAATCCCTGCAGCTTCGCCGAGATGTAGCTTCTCTGAGCGTGTTCAAGCGGCTGTACTATGGTGAGTGCTCTGAAGAGCTCTATAACCTAATTCCTTAACCGAACCACACCAGTCACCATCGCGTACCTATAAATTTGGTGACTCATACATCTGTCGCACAATAAAGATGTGGAATGCTCTTCCAGCCTATGGACCATGCGCGCCACTTACCATCAGATGGGGCAAGGTCACATGTCATGCTGGTATAATAAAAAAATAAAATAAAAAACATGCTTTCCGAGACTCGGTGGTGTTATAAAACCTAAGTGTATTTCTCATTAGACCCTGAGTTAGATATTAGCGTATTTTTATTGTATGAGGCTGTAATAGTTAAGTCTTCAACGTCTGGCAAGCTTAGTAAAAGAAGGCCATATTATCCAAGAATATGTCTTTAGCAGTAGTAGGACTTTATGTTCTTCTGTGATGATGATAAAGATTGTTGGCTGTTGTTTGAATATTTATGGCCAAGCGGCTGATGGAGAAATCTGAAGAGAAGAAGGCTGGCAATACAGAGGGGAAATGTTTTGCAGTTTTTTGGGACTATCTCTGATGGGTCGTCTCTTAAGGAATAGTTTTTATATTATATTTTTTATTAGACATAGTTTATAGTTATTTAATTTATATTTAAGTAGTTTTTATTATTATTTAATATTTTGTAAATATTATTTTAATTCCTAGGAAATAAAAAAAAACATGTTATATTTTGTTTTCCTTTTAATTGTTTATGTTTTTGATGCTGTCAATTTATTTTTACCCAAACTTCCATGTATTCATCATAGTTCCAATTAGTAGACCCTGACGCTATCAATGATAGAAGACTGCGTTGAATCAGTCATTTCAAAAACCACATACTACTTCTATGGATTTTAAGAAGAGTAAAGTGAAGTCTCATCACAATCGTGTCTCTCCCGAGGTGGTTAGAACCCACGCTTATAAAGAAGCAGATTTGCATTTAGACAACTTTACTATAGGCCAATACAGTTAATACAAGTGACAAGCTCATCGATGTCTCTAGCGTATCAAACTCGAGAAATATCACAAATATCGAAATCTTTATTAAGAACAACTAAAAATATATAAACTAAATAAAACTAAAAACTAAACTACCTATATATAAAAATATTCACCCATGACTTGATCATGTGGCAGTGTGCCAAGAACACTTGCAGCATTCCCCCGCTGCACAGTTATGCTGATTTGCTGCGCGAAAGAACTGCCAGCCCTCTTATCACATACAGCGTTAACTAGCCGCTTAGACAGTTCTTTAAATAACTTCTTAGCGCTTGGCCCCCACGGTCCTATTGTCTCAAGACCAAAAGGCACAAAGTCATTAGCAACAGACTCGTATTTGCGACATTTGACATAAGACCGAATAAGGGTGTCGACACAAGTAACGTTCCACACGAATGCTCGACCCATGGACCACGGCACCAAAATTAATCTATTGAGTCATTTACCATCACTGCAAGAGATCCCAGACGGTTCAAGAACCGAAGGGATTCCAGCAGTAACCAAAGTACGGTGGATCACATTATGGACAGAATCGTCGCACAAACGCCGAGCACCACTTTTCTGACAAGACAGGCCGTGGTGACCACATGTACAAATATGTTGAATACATATTAACTGCCTCCGTGGATATAGACTCGGAGGTACCGGGTTCGATTCCTGGTCGGGTTACAAAAATATTTATTAATGTAAATATATATATTTAATTAATATTTAATTTATTTGTGATATTTCTCGAGTTTGGTACGCTGGAGACATCGACGAGCTTGCCACTTGTCATGATTGGCCTATAGTAAAGTTGGCAAAATGTGAATCCGCTTATTTATAAGCGGGGTTTCTGACCATCCCGAAAGGGAAACGGTCGTGACGATACTTTAATTTACTTTACTTTAAATTTATTTGTTTTAGTTATTTAAATTAACAAAGGACATGTCTCTAGAGGACATTTTTACTTATAGTTTATTTTTTATTAGGTTTAGTTTATATTTATTTTAATTTTTACTTTTAAGTAGTTTTAATTTATATTGTAATTATTTTATACTGTTTGTATATTAGTTCATTAAATAAATAAATAAAATATTAATTAACAAATATTATTGTGTCCCGAATAGGATTCGAACCCGGATACTCCTAGTCTAAATCCACGGACTTAACCGCTAGACCACAAAGGCAGTCTGAATTTTCATTGAAAAAAGAATCGGCAGGAAAATAAAAATAATTTACAATGATCATTTGAATTCAGAAAATTAGCCGAAAGTGAGAACATTAGAAATAAATGCTACAATCAGAATGCTCGTCTTTGGCAATCGATTGTCCACAAAATAGATCACAAACAGTTTGAAACTGAAATGATTGACAGGCGGACAAATCACAATAAGCTATAAACAATTATATTGCCGAATTTATTACTATATTCAAACTAGGGTCTCGCAATATTGAATAATAAAACTATGAAAGGTCAAGACTCTGCTTTGCTTTGATGCCGCTACAAGATAGTTGTGATCATTGAAATACTAGAAACGCTATCGTGATGTAATTCAATTCAATTCATTTATTCACCATAAGATACATGACGTACACTTGGTTTTGTCAGTTATACAGTCAACAGTTTACATATCATGGAAGGATAGCAAAAGATCGACCATTAGTGCAAAGAACAGCCATCGTCATAACCAAATTAGGACTATGTAAATTATACACTCCCTAAATATAGATGCTGCTGTAAAAGAGCGTTGTCAGTTACTGTACTACTTAAACCTACATTATTAAATTAGATGTCAGTAAATGTCACAAAATATATTTATAAATATTACACTATGTAAGATAAGCAGCTGTAAAAGGGCGTTGTCACTTAAAAACTAAAAATTAAAAAAAATATATAATAAACTTAAGTTTGTTATCAAAGTAACCTAAATGTCATAATTAAAATATTAATAAATAAAAAATATGAAAAAATGTCACATAATATATTCCTCTTTTAAAGCATCCTCTATGGTGTAATATGATTTGTTGATTAGAATAGTTTTAATTCTGTCTTTGTACATATTATAATCTAAGTTAATGGGTGTTTCAACAAAAAAACATTTAGGTATTCGAAAAAAAAATATAAAAAATTTACACTAAGGATAGAAATATAAGTCCCGTCCGCGTGGAATGGTGGCAAGAACGCTGGCTTCATTACCCCATCAAATTGAAACTATCATCATCATCAGCCTGTGTCTCTTCACTGCTGGATATAGGCCTCCCCCAAGGCTCGCCACTTCACACGATCTGCCACCCTCATCCAACCCCCACCAGCGACCTTCCTCAGGTCATCCGTCTATCTAGCGGGGAGGTCGACCCACTCTGCGTCTTCCCGAACGTGGTCTCCACTCTAGAAAATTGAAATACTGAAATAAAACTAAATATAATAATACTAATACTACGAAAATATTAAAAGAAGCTGTTATACAGGGTGTTTGGAAGGGAGCTGTACATACGCCTACAAAAAAAGTTATGCGGAAATTAATTAATAACTTTAAAACTAAAAGTGATAATTACACTTTTAGCATATCGTTAGAAAGGGCATGGACTGAGGATGTTTTAAAAAAATCAGAAGAACTCCAACACTGTTAGTTTTTTTTTAAACCCCATAGAAAGTTGCCCTTAAAAATTATTTCTTTACCTTACTACGGTACTTCAGGCCCCATAACTTTTCTTCTCCACAATTTTGTGGTGTAAAATATTTTTTTGCAGGACCCTAAGACTCTAACGATTAAAACAAGACCATTAGCAGACCGGTCCCATGGATAGATTTTGAGCTACAGGTAGTTTTAGTAAAAAAATCACAAAAAAGTCAAATAAAAAATTAAAAAAAAATAAAAAAAACCTTGAGGCCAAGGTCAATATATTGGGCGGGGGTAGGTAGCAGACTATCCCTAGTTTCTACCCTAGGCGTTGTACAGCTCCCTTCCAAACACCCTGTATAAATGTATATCACACATAAATGAAATAAACTATTGTGTCCCAACCAGGAATCGAACCCACAGACTTAACCGCTAGACCACGGGGGCAGTTAAATAAGGATGCAGATAAACAAACACCAGCGGCTTGAATCTGAGTTTTAATTTAATTTCGTACTTTATGCGGCATCTTTGGTTAAAATATCTTTGGTAGAACACAGTATTATTGCCTTTAACCTTATTATGACATTTGGATGTGTCGTAAATAGTCGCATACTTCTGTTTGTCTGTCAAGGAATTTAAGGCTTCGACACACCGCACCGCATCGTAGATGGTAGTACCTCTTATACCTACCTAATATACTATTATACAATTGTGATTGAAAATATAGGTATTGTTTTAAAGTTTATCCCTATTATAATTTTTTGCAAAATATTTGTTTAATATTTAAGTGGAAACTGTGCTGAATAATGTAACTTTTAAAAGTGTTATAATTATGTTTTAAGATCTGTATGTTTCCTAAATAAATAAAAATAAAATAAATGAATAAAATAAATTTTTTGATGTTCGCATTGTTAATGCCGATGCAACCTCATACGGAACCCGTACCTGGGGAACCCGTACCGCATCTCCCAAACCCATTCACACGAGAAACACCGTAAATACGACAGGGCAGCAGAAGATCTCAGAGCTTCATTTACGCCGTTGGTTATCTCGAGTGATGGCTCATTAGGTGCTGAGTACGCGGCTTTTGTCAAAAAGACCGCTTCACAGCTTTCTGAAAAATGGCAGAAGCCATTCTCACAAGTTGCAGGCTGACTAAAAACAAAAATACAAATTTCTGTAATAAGGGCTATAAGCTTAAGGATCAGAGGAACCAGAAAGCTAGTGAGATGGATAGGATGTGAGAATGGAGCGGGTATGTTTGAAGGAACGAATGAATGATTGAATGTGAATGAATGTTAGATGATTTTATATATTTAGTTTTATGTTTTTTTTTAGTTATTATTGTTATTTTGTTGAAATAAATTTAAATAATTATAATAATATAAATATGGACAAAGCAATTTATATTCGATATATAATAAATATATATAATAAACAATATATATTTATGTCGATTCCAGGTCACAATAATATTTATTAATTTAAATACCTAAATAAAATTTAATTAATATTTAATTTATTTGTGATATTACTCGTGTTTGGTAGGCTAGAGACATCGACTAGCTTGTCACTTGTCATGATTGGCCTGTAGTAAAGTTGGCTAAATGTGAATCCGCTTCTTTATAAGCGTGGTTCCTGACCACCCCGGAAGGAAAACAGTCGTGATGATACTATACCTCCTTGTGGCATATTTTATCATTACTGAGGAATTACCTACCATAGCATTAGTGTGTGTCTTGACGTCTCCTGTTTCTATATTCGGCGGCATCTAAGGCAGACCTAAAGGCGCTAGACATTCTACCAGGACAACCTTAGGGACATTACGAACATTGTATTGAGGTAGGTGCAAATATTGGAACAGGAAAAGATGATATTTTTTTTCTCAATTAATTGTTATATTTATTGAATAAACAGTATAAAATAATTACAAAATAAATTAAAACTACTGAAAAGTAAAAATTAAAATAAATATAAACTAAACCTAATAAAAAATTAACTATAAGTAAAAAATGTCCTCTAGAGACGACCCTTCAGTGATAGTCCCAAGAAGACTGGCAACATTTTTCTCTGTATAGCTAAGCTAAAACGTTGGCAGAAATAATTGCCAGCCTTCCTGTCTCCAGACTTTTCCGTTAGCCGTTTGGACAACTCCTTGACCAGACGCTTGGCTGAGTGTCCCCATGGGCCCATTGTCTCGACCCCAAACGGCGCAAATTCGTAACTTGTACTGAGGTTGGCGTATTTGCGCAGCTTGAGGATCTCAGCAGAAACCGCCGCACTTCCCGCGCTTGACGAGGTCGCCTGGATGTGTGATGGGGCTAATGTATCTACACATGTTGCATCCCACACCAGGGACCTGCTAAATCTAATACATATATGTATATACATAACATTATTCTTTTTAGACGCTATACTCTTGGCAGAGTGGACGTAGTCGTGATTTGAGCATACAGACAATTCGTTCTAGACTGACGATGTAGAGGCAGGTCTATTACAGTCTTGACCTGGTCAGTCCATCTCATAGGAGACCTATCACGCATCTCATTTAAAATGATATGCAACTATAAACTGTTTTTTATCACTTACTCTGATTTCTCTTGATTTATTTATTTATTAAAAACTTTATTGCACAAAGTACAAGGGCGGACTTAGCCCGTAGACATTTTCTGACAGCCAAACCTTAGGGACAAATTAGAACATTTATAGGTGGGATGAAATAAATATTAATAGTAGGATAAATTCAACATAATTATATATACTTACATAATATACTTTAACATATACTGTAATATCAATATACTAATACATACACAAAAATATACATATATACACTTATTAACATTGTTGGGAGCTATTTAGAAAGTGTAGATAGACGAGTTTTTTGAACGAAGATCTGGTAGACGCTTGCCTTATGTTTACAGGGAGATTGTTCCATAAATTTGTGGCAACAACTGTAAAATAATTTGAAACAAATCCAGAATGATGCAAGGGAACAGAAAGAAGTGAGTTGTGAGAAGAACGAAGGGATTTGTCGTGAAACGAAGAAAGATAGGCATTTACTGTAGGTTTAGGTACTAATTGTGTGAAAAATTTTCGCATTATTTATTTATTTGATGACAACCAATGGTCGGTTACATTATGAAAGCTATTAATATATATATCAAAGATAAATGTAGCATATTTAGGTGACACAACATGCACAAAATTCAACTTCTAGGTACTTAATGAATAATTAAAATTAAAATCCAATTAAATTCTAATTTTAGACAAATAAAAAACAAAAAACTCAAATAAGAAACAAAACAAAACAAACTAAAAATATGTTACAATGCTACATCTACTTAATTTTAGGATCATTGTTTTATCCACAACGCAAAGGTTTATGGCATACCATTGTGGATTGATTTATGTAAGAATTCAGAGATTTGAACTTGCCCCAAAATCTATATAACGCATTGTTAAAAGTGTTAATTATACAACTCCGTCGATTAACTTATTTTAAGTGCAACTACATAAATAGTACAAGATACGTTGAAGAGCGACCTTCACCGATCTGTTATGTGAAAGAAATATTTTTTTAAACAATTAAAATTAAATTAAATATATTTTATTTCAGGCATCTAGAAACCCATAATTAATTTATAACAATAATTCTAATTCTAATTTTAAACTATAATCTAAATAAATTTATATGTAACTAGGTCAAACGACCTTATGTCAAAAGTAGCTATAATTATGTCGTTATCCGATTGTCTCAGTCGGTCCACAAAAGAGGCGTGCCGGTTGCGGAGTATGGCAAAAAAGTCGTCGGCTCCGAGTCGACAATAATAAAATACGCTAACAAAAGAAAATGGTGATGGGTTGCCTAACGAAATATAGTATATTTCTTAGAAAGTTAATAAGACTATTAATAGGACGTAGACGGACTGATGGTGGTAAATTGTCCAGTCTGCCGGAAGTATCCAACGTACGTGCCGATAAACCCAGTAAAGTGTATCCACACGTTTCAGGATCAGGCTCGAATTGCCGTCTGGGCATGACAAGACAGGAAGGCATAGTGTTTGGGACTGATTGTAGTCATGAGTGTCTGTTTCCAGTTGCTAAGATTCAAGGACCTCGCGCGTCTTAATTGGTGATTATATCCTCTTAAGGCGAGCATGCAAAAAACATACCACATGTGGTCTACACTTTTGTCACTGATTGCCTAAAACCAGGCCCCAACTTTTTTGCAGCGTGCCTCAACTAAATACAATTCAATAATCGTAACAATTAATTGTGTTTTTTTTTAAATTTAATTACAACATCTCTTTTACCCCGGCATTAAAATATAATTTAATTAAATATCAATTGGTTAAAATTTATGTATGAAATAGTTACAAAGCACTATTTAGGATTAGGTTCTTTATTATGACCAGGTACTTTATTATAGATAAAAAATTGGATTTCAAATCGGCGGGATCGAAACTATGTAATTATTAACGTAAAAAAACTTTTGGCAATTGTCTTTATGCTAGGGTAAAATAAATAAAATTAATTACAGATTATGAAAACACAATATATTAACCATCAAATAAAAAATAAACCATTACGGGACGAGAACATTTTATTGGGCCCATTTCTCTAAGAAAAATGGGCATTCTCATTTGGGTGTAAATATAATAATAATGACAATTTAAAAAAATGATGGAGAGTAATATTATAGAATTTCAAACCAGTGCCAGTAGGTCAGTAAGCCGTGCTTCTTTAGGAAAGGGCAATCTCAACAAATTTACTAGGAGCTGCTCACACCATTCCAATAAATAAAATCACCATCATCGTGATCACGACCCTGTATCTCTCCACTGCTGGATGTAGGCCTCCCCAGTAGGTTAATAAAATAAATCCTGAATTATGGAATAAAACCCACAGAGTTAAACGGCATTCTGAGAATGGTATCGTCGCGCTTTGTTAAGCGCTGGATTAGGGTTGTAACTGGGAATGTGTAAATTCAAATTAAAATGATTTATTAGCAATGTAGAGTTTTACAATATAGTTAACAAATAATTTTCACACTTCGCTCGTAGGACTCCAGGTTGGAGGAGTGGGGAAACACATTGGCTGGGAGAGCATTCCTCATCTTAAGCGTGCGGCAGATGTAAGTCTCCAGTTTTTGAAGTGCGTGGAATGAATGAATGGCTATAGTATGTGGATGTGTCATTCTTCCACCTGGCATCTGACTATAATTAAAATAAAATAAAATCGGTCCCATCTTATATCCAGGCGACTTTGTCAAGCGCAGGAAGTGCGGCGGTTTCTGCTGAGTACCTTACCTCGGCACAAGTTACGAGTTTACGCTGTTTGGGGTCGAGACGATGGGCCCATGGGGACACTCAGCCAAGCGTCTGGCCAAGGAGTTATTCTAACAGCTAACGGAAAAGTCTGGAAACAGGAGAGCTGACAATTATTTCTGCCAACGCCTATTGCTATATATTATTATTGCTATACAGAAGGGAAATGCTGCCAGTCTCCGCTTAGGACTTTCCCTGAAGGGCCGTCTTTATAGAACATTTTTTTATATACTTACTCTTACTCTGACCCACTATATTTTTTATTTTTCAATTGTACTAAGGAAATAATCACGACCGGATCGTACCCCTTCCGGGGTAGTCAAAAACCACGATTTTTACTATAGAAGCGGATTCACTGTTAGCCAACTTTACTATGACAAGTGGCAAGCTCGTGGGTGTCTTTGGGGTACCAAAACCGAGAAATATAACAAATAAATTAAATAATTTACGACCAGGAATCGAACCCATTACTTCCAAGTCCAAATCCAAGAAATGAACCGCTAGTCCACGGAGGTGTTAGGTATAGGTAGGATTTAGGTATAGTAAAATATATTTTTTTGGAAACCAGCTCTTCCAAGTTCCAAATCTTGCGAGACTCTTGCGCAAGACCATGACCAAGATTGGGCAACACTATTTATTTATTTATAATAGGGTAGCCAACAGTGCTAACATCACAAACTTATTTGTACTTAACACTAAATCAGAAGTTAGATGTTGCACCTATTATAGGCGACCACCACATTACCACAGTAGCTTTTATTGCCTATAAGAAATAACAAAATTATAAAATTTTCAATAAGTATACAAAAACTAAATATTATTCGAAAAACTAATACTGAAACAATTTTTAAAAATATATATATAATAAACATACAATTTCTTTTAGAAATAATAAAAAAAGTAACGAAAATAACTAAAATATTACCTACTTCAAGTAATAAAGTAAAATAAAAAATTAAAAAAATAAAAATAAAAAAAAAATAAAAAAAAAACCTACATAAAATTTACTCATAAATTTTATAAATTTTGGGCAAGTTGTTTTAGCAGTTTATGTTTAAATACTCTTTGTGAGTCTCCGAAGATGTCAATATCTGGAAATTTTGCAGCATGAGCATTGTATTTTGATTGTATTCTGGAAAGAGGATGATGTATACCTAGGTTAGTTCTGTGATAGGGTATGTTAAAAATGTTTTGAATTTTGTGTCTGGGGTATCTTGTTGGTACACTTTGATTTGTTCAAGAAGCTGTGTGCAGTTTATTTTTCCATGAATTAGTTTGTGTAGAAATGTTAAATCTGATAACATGCGTCTATTACGGAGAGTATTCATTTTAAAATAAGATAGACGCTGAGCATAAGAACTCCTATGTGAGATGCCTTGTGAAAAGAATGCAAGATGTCTGGTAAAGGCCCTTTGAATACCCTCCACTCTTTGAGATGATGCACAGTATCCTGGATTTCAGGCGATACTGGCATACTCTAAATAACTTCTAACGAGGCTGTTTTGACTTTTTTAAAACCTTTACAGTTACGCTTTAGGACGCATACTACACACGCAACACAGTTAAAACTGTACGTGTAGATCCCGCTTTACATACAAACTATAAACAAAGCAGAAAACGAACGACTTTAAGATGGCCCCCGAAGATGGACTCGCCTTTTATTTGTAGTCGAAGAAACCACGATTTTCTGGCAATGTATTTCTCGGTGTGCCCGTATTTTAGCCTAGGGTGAAGGGGTCAGCCGCGGACTTTATTAAACTGTTGGCCGGGTAAATCGTGAGACGTGACTTATGCAAATGTTTAAGTAGTTACTTGACGGATAGGTATGTGGGGGGGTTCTCATGTGAAACCATTCGACGTTTCCCTCGAGACACGACACGGGACTGTGTATTAAGTATTAGAAATGCGGAACAACTAATAATATTTTAAAACTTTGTTTAGCTTGCGTTGCTGTTTGTTTTGTTTCCTATAATGGTTTAAATAATATTTAATTTATTTATTATATTTCTCTAGTTTGGTACGCTGGAGACATCGACGAGCTTGCCACTTGTCATGATTTGCCTATAGTAAAGTTGGCTAAATGTGAATCCGCTTATTTATAAGCGTGGGTTCTGACTATCCCGAAAGGGAAACGGTCGTGATGATGATTATAATGGTTTTGTTGAGTCCCTATTAAGACACGATGCACACTTTTATGAAAAAAGTATTTGACTTAAAGACAAATTAAAATAATTTTAAACCATTGTTTTCAAACTGCCTCCGTGGTCTAGCGGTTAAGTTCGTGGATAACGACTCGGAGGTACCGGGTTCGATTCCTGGTCGGGACACAAAAATATTTATTAATGTAAATAAATACATTTAATTTATTTGTGAAATTTTTCGAGTTTGGTGCACTGGAGACATCGACGAGCTTGCCACTTGTCATGATTGGCCTATAGTAAAGTTTGCTAAATGTGAATCTGCTTATTTATAAACGTGGTTTATGACCACCCCCCGATAGGGAAACGGTCGTGATGATACTTTACTGTAAAGAGAAATAAAGCCTAACAATCCGCACTATAACCAGCGTAGTGTATACGAGATAGTCTTGCCCAAAGAACGATCCAGTTGCATCCGAACAGCTGGTCTCGTTCTTGGTCTTGGTCGTGGAGTCTTGATCTTGCGTAAGAGTTCCGCAAGACTCTTGCTGTGATTCAAAATATATCATTTTCATTATTACAGCCCCTAGAACACCGACTTCTAAAGCTCTACTGTTGGAGATGATCCTTCCAGAAATATCTGGAGAATTTGGCCTACACTCGCCACGCTGGCCACGCGTTGACGAGGGTCTGATGCCAATTTAATAAAGATTTCACAACGATTGCTCCATACTAATTCGTTAATTAGAATGCTTTGGAAAACCCGCTTGGAGAAGCGAGCACGTCCGAGCATACAAGAACGCTTTCCATATTCCATAGAAACTTCACGAGCAAAGGCGCTGTACTGTTTGTACTATTTACAAAAAAGAGTATTTTAAAGATTCACATTTGCCAACTATAATATAGGCCTGTAGACAAGTGGCAAACTTCACTAAACTCGAGAAACATCACAAATAAATTAAATCAATTATTGTGTCGCTACCAGGAATAGAACCCGATAACTCCGCGTCTACACCCACTAATAATTTGATAAAGAGCAGATAAAATGAGTAGTAGGTCTTGTGGACTAAAACCACCTTTATATGGTCTATTCAAATTCAAAATTCTTTATTCCATAAAAACATCTTAACCTAATATGTTACAACAGTAATAAATTAAGATTAATATTTTTATATATTATATATAGGCTTTGTGATAATGTCTTACTGAGCCTCAGCATGTAAAATAGGTATGACTTGATGTCAGCACCATATATGAGTACATTAAAGGGTACTTATGTCAGAGAATCTATGTAATGTCAAAACTTAAATCTTAAATAGCTATACAATGTCAATATTTCATTTTAGTTTTTATTTAAGAATTCATTTGTAGAATGCCAGTGTCGATGCGGAGAACCAGTCGATCATCTCGGACACCACGGGCTTTCTTGTGCTAGAAGTGCTGGCCGCATTCCTCGTCACGCGGCTCTCAACGACATCATCCGAAGGGCTCTTGTCACTGCTGATGTACCCGCAATCTTAGCACCATCTGGGATTGTGCGGAGCGATGGCAAGAGACCCGACGGAATGACTGTTGGACCGTGGAAACTTGGCAGGTCTCTGGTGTGGGATGCGACGTGTGTAGACACATTAGCTCCAGGTCACATTCAGGCGACCTCGTCAGGCGCGGGGAGAGCGGCGTTTTCTGCAGAGAACCTCAAATTGCGCAAATATGCCAACCTTGGTGCCGGTTACGAATTTGCGCCGTTTGGGGTCGAGACGATGGGCCCAAGGGGACCGTCGTCGAGGCGGTTGGCCAAGGAGTTGTCAAAGCGGCTGACAGAAAGGTCTGGAGACAGGGAGGCTGGCAATTATTTCTGCCAACGTATTAGCCTCGCTATACAGAGGGGAAATGTTGCCAGTCTCCTTGGGACTATCTCGGATGGGACGTCTCTAGAGGACATTTTTTATTTATAGTTTAGTTTATTTTTAATTTTATTATTTAGGTAGCTTTTAATTTATATTTAATTTATATTAATTAACTTCGAATAAATAAAATGCAATAGTTAATTAAATTTGACCTCCTCCGTGGTCTAGTGGTAACAAACGTTGCCGTGAACTCGGGAGGTCGTGGGTTCGATTCCCACCGGGGGCAAGTTGTACATTGTATAATTTGTCTCGGTCTGGGTGTTTATATGTATAATATATATATATTTACAAAAAAAAAAAAAGTATAATATGTAGTTTATCAAGCATATAGTTTCCGTAACACAAGCCTCGTAGCTTACCACGGAAATTAGATGGCGATGTGTGACCTGTCTGGAAATATTTATTTATTTATTTATAAATTAACAAAGTATGCTTGTTAACTACTATGCTTCTTTGTAGAATATAAACAAAACTCGCACAACCAGACGTAAATTACTTTTTTAAATTTAATTGTAGGCAATTCTTGAAATGTAGTAGGTATTTTATTGTACAATTTTATTGCCGAGTTGTTGTCAAAAACTCTGCTGTTCGGTATGACGGTTTCACTCGTAAACCAATACCTCTAATGTTTACTTATTATGTAAAGGGCTTACAACTGTCTAGAACGAACGAGATTAGGGACCTCGGCATAATTCTCGATAGTAAGCTACTCTTCCAGTCTCATATCGATCACATAGTTGCTAAGGCATCTAAGGCGCTGGGATTTCTAATTAGACAGGGACGTACGTTTGAAAATGTCAAGACTCTAAAGATACTTTATTGCACACTTGTACGTAGCCACCTTGAATACGCATCTCAGGTGTGGAACCCAAAGTATAAAATTTACTCATCTCGTATTGAATCTATTCAAAGGCGATTCCTTCGATACATTTGTCGTAAGACTCGTCAGAACTACCTAAGTTACGAAGACAAATGTAAACGGCATCACCTTTTGCCTCTCTCCGAACGTCGCACTATCACAGACGTGTCATACCTGTTCTCGATAGTTACCTCCAGGATTGACTGCCCCAGTCTTCTTAATCTCTGTAAGCTGCAGGTTACGAAGTCGTCCAGAGAACGGAGATTATTTCTTGTCCCATTCTCCAAAACTAACTACCAACAGAATTCGTTCATAAGCAGGACATGCAGTTATGTTAATGATTATTGCAACGACTTGGATCCATTTATATTATCTCCGACAGCTACACGACGCATTCTTACAAAACGTTTCGCCAGTGGTTCTCATCAATAGTATTATATTTACATATATTGTAAATTTATTGTTTAGTTTATTTAATTTTCTATTTTATTGTTTTTATTAGGTATCTATGTATAATTGTTTTTAATTTTATTTTTTTTTTAGTTTTTTTTTTGTTCTATGTTATGTAGTTTATTGTTCTTAGTTTTAAGTTTAGGTTAATTTTACTTGTGTTGTTATTGCAGCGAGCACCACCTAATTATGTAATTTTACCTATCGGTGGCAACTTGTCAATAGCCATACCCTACCCATATGTACTCTATATATATTTTATGTATCTAGCTGTAAGTTGTCCTTAAACAATAAATAAAAAAAAAAAAAAAAAAAATGATTTTAGGGATTAGACTGTTAGCGTACCTAGTGTTATACTTATTAAATATTGTTGAGCTTTTAATAAATAGTTCAGGGTGTTGTTTAACAAACAATACTAACAACTCTTACGATGATAAATGGTCATTATCTCTACTTTGTTTTTTAATCAAGATCTATTTATTTAATGAAGTAATAGTAGTATAAAATAATTACAATATAAATTAAAACTACTTAAAAGTAAAAATTAAAATAAATATAAACTAAACCTAATAAAAAATAAACTATAAGTAAAAAATGTCCTCTAGAGACGACCACTCAGTGATAGTCCCAAGAAGACTGGCAACATTTCCCCTCTGTATAGCTAAGCAGAAATAATTGCCAGCCTTCCTGTCTCCAGACTTCTCTGTTAGCCGTTTGGACAACTCCTTGGCCAGACGCTTGGCTGAGTGTCCCCATCTACTTTAAATTTGGTCTTAAAGTTGCATTATTTGCTAATGAGTTATCAACGCTTCCTCTTTTTAGTACTTTCATTGCGCAATCTTTTAAAAAAAAAAGTTCTAATTAAGCGCTGTATCAGGCCAGGGCACACCGAGCCGCGTTCGTTTTTGATAAGCGTATGGTTCTGACGTCAGTGTAGTTACTTGACACCGACATACACAAAAGATTTACGAGCAAAATGACATTGTCAAAATTGTCTCTTGAAATATTATCTCCATTAAAGACATATTTCGTATATAAGAAGAATGACAATATTAATATAATTTATTATATGAATTATTAATTTAAGCGTCGAAAATATGAAACGATTTGCAATAGTTACTTTTTTTCAACGTTTGCTGTAGAAACGATGGGCCCGTGGGGATCGGAACTACAAGCCTTTTATAAAGAAATTGTTCCAAGGCACAGTGACGTCTCTGGTGACGACGCGATGAGTTTCATATGCACCGTTGGTTCAGTTTGTTTGTATTAGTTGAATCGAAAACCGGGAGAACGGCCTTGTTTTTGTATTGCCGGCAAATCGCAGTAAAACGATTTTGGGGGTTGACAAGGTCTAAAAATCGACCCCTTTTAATTAACACACGTTCTTATGTGAATCCTGACCTACATGGTAGATGGTTATAGGATTTTAGTCAATATGAACTGAGGAGTCCCCCTCATGAGGTCCATAGTGAGTCGGGCATGGAACCAGGCAAGTTGTATCACTGATGATTTTATGATTCAGTCTATAAAGGTCATGTTAGCGTCTAATTATACGCATCCTGTGTGCCCAAGCCTAAAATATAGGCAACATTCTCACTAGCGTGCTTACTTAACTCTAGAAAATCTCAATCTTTTCTTGAATGCCACAAAAACGACCCGAAAGCCAACTATACTGCGAAATACCCATACTATAGTTAAGATGGGGCAATTAATATGTTTTTTACCGACGAATCAGGAAGCGAGCATAACGGAAAATCGCAAAATGTGGGAACACTCACTCGAACAATGGCTACAATAGAGCTTTTTTCGGTTGAAAGAGTGCGCGTCAAACCACAATTATATGAACCGACGGTATTTGTGGCCGGTTTTACAATGAGAGTTAACGCAAGTTAATTTTTTCGCACAGACTCTCTGGAACTCTTTCTCTTCGAACACTAACGAGTCGCTCTCTTTCAAAAATTATCTTTACTCCTATGTTCAAACCATTCCGAATAACTGAAGATATATTTAGCTGTATTTATTTATTAATTAGATCCGCTAATCTGTGTTACAACCTGCCCTTAGATATCCGACAAGCGTCCAGCAGAATGCTATTTAAAAGAATGGTCTTTACACAGTTCATTTGAACAGTTCCTACAACTATAAGTAATATTGTATATATTTATTTATGTATTATTATTTATTTATAGTTAGTATTATTAGATATATTTATAGTTATTTATGTTTTATATTAGTATTAAATATAGTTTTAGTAGAATTTTAAATATTTATTTTCCTGTTCAAATATTGTCACCTACAGTTATATTATTAGATTTTAACAATGCCAAACAAAGTAATCAGAATTAGGAGAATTGGCCCTAAACTCGCCACGCTCTGGTCAGACGTGTTGGCGAGGGTCTGATGTAAATTTTTAATAGCAATTTAAATATATTATATATATATTATTATTTTTTAAGTTTTAATCTAAGGTTAATGTATTTGGTTGAAGCAGCCAGTATATATCATAGTTTTTCATGAGGAAAAGCTTAGACAATACCCGGTGTAAGCAAGAAGTATGCTCGATAGACGCCCGCTGAGAAAGCTACCGTATATTAGCACGACCTCGGCTGTCCAATTTAAAAACCCATCATCTACAAACAATAAACTGTTTAGCGACAGTAGTATATTTATTTAAGCTAAAACGTTTCATAAAGAAATCCTCTAACTAATGGAAATTGTCTATGTTGCCAGGCTCGAAAAAATTTATTGTGTTTTCGAACGGAAATCGAAACTAGTGGTTTTTAAAACGACGGTCACTACCGAGGCAGTTAAAACTGAAAAGAGAAAAGTCATAGAGGAATAATTTAAATTCTTAGTACTTACGTATACATTAGTAATATGATTAATTAAAATCGGTAAAATTATGGGTGGATCATCAAGGTGAACAATATATATATATTAATAGTAACTGCTAGGCACCGTACGAGACGTCAATTACGAATATATTAAAATAGCAAACATCAATAGATTTATGGAAAGAGCTTCAAAGACGGCATAAACGAAATCATACAGTATTTGGTTGGGTAGGGAAAGGAGAAGAATGGTTGATGGTGAGCGTATTATGGCGCTAAAAAAAAAGGGATGCCTCTATTTTTAAACCAGCCTATTGTCGGTCACACGCCCGAGACACCATTTTTTTCATCTCTTACCCACACACGATTGACCCGGCACCCGCACGGTGTATCCATTGATGCTTAGAAATTTATTTTCTTTGTCTTTTTGAATACTGTTTATTTTAGAAGACCATAATCGGTTATGGCAAAAACTATATAGGTAAGTCACATACTTCAAGAATCATCATAACTGTAACCCTCCAAAATCCACGCTTCTTCTTTAAGCGAATTTACATATAAATATCTAGGATTACTTTAGTATATGACATCACGTGACCAGCTCGTCAATGTCTCTAGCGTACCAAACTCGAGGATATCACAAATAAATTGGATAAATTAATGTGTTAGTGAAAGATAAGAGCGGTGGTAGCTCGGTTGCAAGTACGAGTACTCTTTCCTTAAAATCGTACAAAGGTCGGTTCGAACCCCGGCTTGTACCAATGAGAAATACACTCTTCTTACGTACATTTGTCATAGATTTACAACACCACCGTTCTCGTGCCTCGATGAGCAGGTTAAGCTGTCGGTACCGGGTCCACTAATGCCAACTTGTAAAATCGTTAATAAAGTCCCGCTAAGACTATAGACTTAAATTAATGGTACCTGTAGGCGGACGTGTTGTTCGCGCGGGGGGAGAGTGGTACGCGCCCGCGCATTTTTTTTATGTACCTACTATAAATATTTATTATTTAATATTAAGCTTCGAGAGTAATTGTTTTGTAAGTGTAGGACAAATTATTTAGATTTTATTTAGGTCCAGGACGCTGTGTTCTGTGGCTTTAATGAAATATGTTAGTGTAAGTTTTTTGTTGCAAACTTAACCCCTTAAAGACGATGATTTAAGAAAGAGTTTCTAACAGTATGTTTGTAGTTTTTTTGCATTGATCGTGTAAATTATCTTCTTCTAAATCAACTGCATAGATTTTTTTTTATCTTTTATAGTTGCTCTGTTTTTACATCAGACAGTCGATCTGTCCAGTTATTGTTTTCTGATCACACTATTATGGGAGATTCCCGCATACTTAGTGCATATTAATACATCATTTATCATTCATCATTCCTTTCCTATTTTCAATTGTCCCGTTAAACGTGTACTTACCTATGCTGAGAATGGAATTAAGCGTTTTTATTAATTAGATTTGTGTTAGGTCAAGATGCTTGGGATTTATAATTGTTATTTCCTTGTATGTATCTAGATTCTTTTAGCTATTTAGAGTTGTCAGTGATCAAATGAAACGAAACGTACGTAACCTAACGAAACGAAACGAACATTTGCAATGATGTCAAATGCCAATTGTTACTTTCAAGGAGAATAAATATTGTAAGCTTGCCTTGGTGATATTTAAATTTATATTTATATTTGTTATTGTACAGTTATTAGTTTATTGCATGAAGTGATAGTTTGTAGATGCTTTCATCGTCATAATATGTATTATTCTAACACTACTAGTGAAAACTTGTAATGACTTTCTGTTTCTATTTTTGTATCTATACTTGTGGATTAAATGTCAATAGTTTTCCTTTATAAATAAATAAATAAAAATAACACCGCTTGAGATAAGACTTACTGACATAGAATATAAATTACAACCTTCCTCTCTTCAGACCTTTTTGCGCAACTTAAGGTTCTCAGCAGAAACCGCCGCACTTCCCGCGCCTGACGAGATCGCCTGTATGTGACATGGAGCTACAGACGTAGCATCCCACACCAGAGACCTGCCAAGATCCCACGACCCAACAGTCATTACGTCGAGTCTCATGCCATTGCTCCGCATAATCAAGCAGTGACAAGAGCCCTTTGGATAATGTCGTTGAAAGCTGCGTGATGAGGAAAGCGGCAAAGAAGCACTTCAAGCAGAGAAAGCCCGTGGTTTCCGAGATGATCGACTGGTTCGCCGCATCGACAATGGTGCGGGTGGACAATTCGGGCTCCGAGACAAAGGCACACCGCCATTGTCAGTGTATTGCGATCAAGAAGTGTGCCAACCGATGCCAAGGGAAAAGCCAGCAACCAAGAACCCGACTCTCTAGTGGAAACGGCTCATAATGCTAAAACTAAATAAAATTCTGCCTAAAAAGAGTGAGAGAGAGTGACTGTGGGATAAAGATGAGTGATCTAGTGGTGAACTGCCTGCTTTATGCAGATGATGCTGTTCTTATGGCATCGTCCGAACAACAACTGTAATCAATAGTCACAGGAATGAAAGAGGGGTGTGCAGAAAAAGGACTCCGTTTGAATGCGAGAAAAACTAAGGTACTTGAAAAAAGAAGGATGACAAACGCGACGATAAAGATTGGTGATGAAACTCTGGAACAAGTAAATGAAATTATAAATCTGGGCAGTGTTTTACTGCGGATGGGAAGTACGATAGGGATGTTGAAAGAAGAGTGAACTCAAGAAATAGTGTTAACGATGCCCTGGGGTCACTTATCGGCAGTCGAAATCTAAGTGATATAGCTCAGCTCGCCATACACAATGCCATATTGGTATAACTAACTAACGTATGAAAGCCAGACGTGGATACGTCAGAATACGCATGAGAGTAGGGTTAATGAGGTTGTTGCGTCGGATATGCGGCGTCGAAATACGAAAAAGGGTTGCTATAAAGGAAAGTATAGGGACAAAAATAAGGAAAGGCATGCTACGATGGTTCGGGCATCCTGACAGGATGAGCAAAGAAAGATTGAAGAACCAGATATATAATGCGAAAGTTGTGGGTGAAAGAAGCCCTGACAGACCGAGACTCACATATCACGATCAAATAAATAAATCACTGACTGAAGGTGAATTAAAAAGCCTTCGTAACAAAAGGGCATGTATGAAGAGGTTAATGAATGTCGACGAAGCGAAAGAGGTATGTCGTGATCATGTCAAATGACGCTCAATTGCCTCTGCCTACCCCGCAAAGGACCTGGCGTAAAGATATGTATGTATGTAAATAAAATTTTGACCGTATCTTAAAATCTACTAGGTAATAGTAGAACAGCAATTTATTCGTATACCTAGTTGTCGTAAAACAAATCGACTAGCGGACAAACTAACAAATCAATTGGCACTGCAAAATGTGTTTATTACTGTCAATTTACTGCGGGAACTTGCAAGAATCGTGCGCAAACCCACCCAATTACGTGTATCTGCACCTTTTTGCTTATACACTCTCAAATATGGTCAAAGCTTTTACTTTTCGATCGAATTGGTAAAGTATCATCATGACCGTATCCCTTGGGGTGGTCAGACAACACTTTTTTTTTAAAAGAAATCCCCAATCATGACAAGTGCCTAGCTCGTCGATGACTATAGCGTACCAAACTCGAGAAATAACACAAATAAATTATTGTGTCCCGACCAGGAATCGAACCCGGTATCTCAGCGCTAATTCCACGGACTTAACCGCTAGATCGCAGATCAAATTATCCACGGAGCCCCTAATATTTTAGAACTGTGAAAATTTATTTTACCTATATTTTACTAATTTGGGTGTGTTACAATATTTTTGTAAATATATTATTTAATTCATTTTAGACTAAGTACAAAAGTTATTTAATACTTAAATTGATAAGACTAATGTTATTTTTACTATAACTGTGCAATGTAAAAAATTATTCGAAGTAAGATACACAAATACAAACAATAAATATAAATTAAAGCTACCTAAACAATAAAGTTAAAAATAAACTAAACAAAACCTTAAATTAAATAAACTAAAAGATAAATCTAATTAATATAAAAACTAAATACTTACAAATATCTTGATTATAATCTACATGTCATCGAATCCAGGAGAAGATGAACCCAATGTTCCGAGGACTCCGGCGACGTTGCCTCGTTGGATGGCAACACTGATCCTTTGAATAAGATATTCCCTACTCAAAGGATCACCTGTTGACGCTCGGATGGCAACGCTTATGTCGCGTATTAACGATTTAGCGTCCTCAGACCAAGGGCCCATCGTCTCTACGGCAAACGGCACAAAATAGTAACGATTTGCCAACTCTATGTACTTATTGCGTTTGCTGTTTGCAGCCAATTCAGCCGCTGCACCTGCTCGTTTTCATGTCGCGCCAACACGACTAGCACAAAGGGTGTCAGTACACGTCGCATCCCAAACCAAAGACTTACCTTGTTTATAAGGCACGAGGGTTAGCCCATTTGGTCTTTTCCCATCGCTGCGAAATATACCAGTTGGCTCTAATGTTGATGGGTAATTTGCAGAAGATAGTGCCTTTTGAATGATTAAATTTAGGGATCTATGGCGGGTGAAACGGCCTGCACTTTTTGAGCATGATAAGCCATGGTGACCAAACTGTGCAATTAAATTAATTAGAAAATAAAATACTTTGTAGTTTTCGTATTAATCAAGTCCTTTAGGACTAAAGCTGTCAGTACGTTTTTTTTTTTTTTTAAATTTTTATTGGTTTTACAAAATCACAACATTAAATTAATACATATTTGACGATAGGAACTTTGTTATACATTAGCCAAAATTATTTTTATTTTATAGACAGCACTTAAATTAAAAAAAAGGTTTAGTAATACATAAAGATAGTAATAGATATATATGTTTATATATATATATATATTTGCACATCTATATAAAATAGGGTTAACTGTGATTGTGATGACCATTGCTTATCCGCACTTAGTGTTCATGAAACCTTTCTGCAGACCTCCGGAAGAGTTCTCTGGTTATTTTTGACTCAAATTGTAATCTTGTAAGATAATTTATCAAAAATCCATATACGAGTATAACTGTGAATACAATTTAACCCAACCATACAAGAATGAAGAACCATAAAAGAGCGATGGTGGGTTCGAACCCCGGCATGTTACAATAAGAAATATTTATTTTTCTATTTAGAACTTTATTGCACAAAGTACAAAGGCGGACTAAGAAAAAATTTGGAAGAGAAATTAACAGCTAAATTATTTACTTACATATTATATTGTTATATATACTATAATATCAATATACTAAATACTAATACATACGAATAAATAATTATGTACTTAAAAAAAAATACATATATAATACTATACATAAACATACATATATACACTTACTAATATTGTGAGGAGCTTTTCAGGTAGTGTAGATATACGAGATTTTTAAACAAAGATCTGGTAGTTGCTTGTCTTATGTTTACAGGAAGATCATTCCATAAATCTGGAAGGCATCTCCAACAATGAATAAAAAAAAATAGTAGAATGAATGATGTCTATTACGGCTAAGTACCGTCAAGTTTTCAATAACTGTTAGTTATTTCTACATTTTGGTATACATTGGTCACATACGTTAAGTAATTACGAAGGTTCTGCGAACAATGAATAAAAGCCGCTCAAGTTCCTTGACTTAGATGTGACCTGGGCAATTATGATTTTTTTTAAAAGACACAATTATTAAAATAATATAAATTAATTAATACAACGAATGGCTAAGTATTTACTACATCAATTCATTTATTCGAAAAAAAAATTATTACAATCACTAGAAATTATAAATAAAGTCCTCCACCGCGTCTGCCTGTTCGCGATAAACTCAAAAGCTATTACACCGATTTTCATGCTGTTTTCACCAATGAATAGAGTGGTTCTTAAGAAAGGTTTTAGTATATAAATTGTTAAATTTTTAATTAAGTTAATTCCGTAGCGAAAATAAACCTAACACCGGCACAGCGGTGCGGCGTTGAAAGCCGTGCATCGTCTAACGTCGTTTCACTTTGGCACGGTGTTTATGTGCGTGCGACTAGACGTATGCGTGTAGACTAGCTGCTAACTGCTCATAACTGATTCTATCTCTTTTAGACACAATGCTAGGTGAGTCAGCGTGCTTTTGGCCGCGTCCACGAGTAATATAAAAAACTCGAATTAATATCAAAGAAAAAAAAATACTGCATAAATAAAATAAATAAATAATTATAATTACTTAAGTTGATAAAAAATGCTATGCAATAGCTTTACCGCGGCACTCCCCGAGTGCCACGCGTATTTTTGTATACATAAACGATATTTGTTGGAGGTGTCAAAAATTATAAGTTGAGAGCTTTCTACGAAAACGCTGCCTAAACCCTTTGAGATATAATAAATTAATGTATGGTGGAATTGTGTATCTTATATAGGTCTACAGAATGAGATGGAATGAGATGAAATGACATGAAATGACTTGAAATGACATGAAATGACATGAAATGACATGAAATGATATGAAATGACATGAAATGACATGAAATGACATGAAATGACATGAAATGACATGAAATGACATGAAATGACATGAAATGACATGAAATGACATGAAATGACATGAAATGACATGAAATGACATGAAATGACATGAAATGACATGAAATGACATGAAATGACATGAAATGACATGAAATGACATGAAATGACATGAAATGACATGAAATGACATGAAATGACATGAAATGACATGAAATGACATGAAATGACATGAAATGACATGAAATGACATGAAATGACATGAAATGACATGAAATGACATGAAATGACTTAAAATGAGATGAAATGAAAGTTTTATTAACGTTTTATTAACAAAATATTAATAAAACAGCCACGATAAATGTCGGTAGTCTAGAACAAAAAGCCTGGTCCAGTTATAATATATCATAGGTCAATATATGCATTCTAAACGCACCGTCTCAACGTGTGAACCTCTTTATCAGTTGCTTGCACCGTGCTTACAGTAGGAGAGCATCCAACGCTTCCGCAACTCAATGTACCACTCTTCAAACTGGTTCGAATACAGAGACGAAACAATATAGATTGTAACTCTGCGTCTTCTAAAATATCATGATATCTAATATAGCAGTCCGTAAAATTTGACTCGAGGTTACCGGGTTCGATTCCTGGTCTGGACACATTATTTCATTTACTCATTCATTACAGCCCCTAGAACACAGCGTCCTAGACCTCCACTGCTGGAAATGGGCCTTCCAGAACATATATCTAGAGAATTTGACCTACACTCGCCACGCTGGCCAGACGGCTTGGCGATGATATGATGTCAATTTTTAATGACAATTTTAGCAACGATTCCACAAGTTGATATTAGTGGAACCGGGATCGACGGCTCTCCGAGGCACGGGAACAGTTGTGTTGTAATTCTATGACAAATGTACGTATGGAAAGTGTATTTCTCATTGGTACATGCCGGGTGGGTTTGAACCGACCTTTGAAGAATTTAAGGAACGCGATCTTACAACCGAGCCACCACCGCGCCACATTATTTATTATTTTTGTGATATATCTCGAGTTTGGTACGCTAGAGACATCGATGAGTTTGCCACTTGTCATGATGGGCCTATAGTAAAGTTGGGTAAATGTGAATCTGCTTTTTTAAAAGCGTGGTTTCTGACCACTTCGGAAGGGCTACGATCGTCATATTTTTTTCTTTTTATATGTCCCAAAATTACAAAATCTAAATGTTCAGTCTATCTTGATTAAATGAAATCCAACTATCCGTGGTTAACTGCTTACGTGGTCTAGCAGTTAAGTCCGTCAATTTCGACGCGCACATAATAATTTACTTGTGATATTTTTCGGTTAAGTACCACTCTAGAGACGTCGAAGAGCTTGCACTTGTCATGATGGGCCTATAGTAAAGTTGGCTTAATATAACCCCAGAAGGGATACTTTATTTATTTATTTTATTTATTATAAACTTTATTGCACAAAGTACAAAGGCGGACCGCTAATGCTAATGCCGCTAGACATTCTATACTGGTCAAACCTTTGGGACAACTAAAGCAGTTACGACAAGATAAGGCAGGCGCTATCAAAACTAATATAAAGAAAATATATATATATATTAGACTTCAATATATACTAGTGAATAAATACTAATATATACACAAATACATACAAATAAAACTACATACATACGTTCTATGAATAGACATAAATATAATATACCTACTATAATGAGATAATTTTTTACTATGAATTCCAACTGATTCCAATGAAGAGTTAAATTAAAGAGCGTTTAGTATGCATGACCATAACGAGCATTTTTTTTTCTACAAACGGATCGTGTTCGAATAGTTTGCAATCGCAACTCGATCGTGGCAGCAGTACCCCTGCCAGTTTGTGCATACTTTTGCACGAAGCACGGCGAGATAATGGCCAGCGGCGGTGTAAGCGGTCCCACACTGGGATCTCCGCAATGAATTAATAGTACTGCCATTGCTATCTTCATTGCAGACCGATAGCGGTATGCAGTCTTACACATATTAGCCGGATTCAGTCACGAATCTCAGATGAAAGGATGGCTATAGAGTGGCTACGATTTTTATTTTTTATGTCCATTTTATTTATGGCTCAATATCCACTTTCGCGCAATGGTGACTCGGTTGAAAGAACGCGTTCCTTAAATCCTACAAAGGTCGGTTCAAACCCACCCGGTACCAAAGTACCAATGAAAAATACACTTTTCTTATGTACATTTGTCATAGATTTACAACACCACCCTTCGCGTGCCTCGGAGAGCACGTTAAGCCGTCAGTCCCGGTTCCACTAATACCAAATTGTGGAATCGTTAATAAATTGTCATAAGACATCAAATCCTTGCCAAGCCGTGTAGTTGCGTGGCGAGTGTAGGCTAAATTCTCCAGATATATGTTCTGGAAGGCCCATCTCCAGCAGTGGAGGTCTAGGACGCTTGTTCTAGGGGCTGTAATGATGAAATGATGATCCGCTTTCGCAGATCTGCCCACCTCCTCGTGTCTCTGTATAGTATCCTGAACAATCCTTGTGCACCTACATATCTAAAATCTCGTTTTGATAATTAACTGAAAATCCCATCCCACTCCACTAGCAGATATTCAGATTCGTTTACTGTGTCTGCAGCCCACCAGTGGATCAAACTGCCGCTGGCTATTAGACACGCACCGTCAGTCCACGTCTTCAAAAGCTTGGTTACTGCATTATTTTTAGACAAACAAGCATCGCGCTGACAATAAATATTTGTCAAATATATACTTTTGTAATATGTATGTATTTTTAGGATTTAGTGTGTGTATTTATTAGTATGTAGTGTATTGTTTAGGTTATTTTAGAAGGTATATATATACATATATATTGTATTTGACATTTTCTTTTTATTATTATTATTTATATGTTTGTTTTAGTATATAGTATGACAACGCCAATTTACAGCTGCAATATTATATTATTAAATAAAATTCTTTGACATTGTTATTATTATTATTTTTATTAAAATATTTTTATTTTGTTTTAAATATTATTATTACTATGCCATTAGAGTTTAGACAGTAGCGTTTTGATTTATATGTATTTTGTAAATACATTAGTATTAAGTTGTTCAGTTTATATCATGTTTAATTTTTATAAAGCTTCATATAATTGTAGAGACTTTTAAATGTATAAATATCTGACGTGTAAAAGTGCTTGTAATATTGCCAATTTACTGAATAAATGAATTTGAATTTATCTTATTATATATTTTTTATCAGCACTACCCTTCATCTCACACTCTCCCAAAGGTTAGATGTTAGAAAATGCCTTGTAGGCATTAAGCTTCGCCTTTGTACATTTTTTTTTTCGTGCAATAAATAATTTAATAATAACAATAATTTAATACGTTGTTTTTTGCAATAAAGAAAGAACAAGACCAATACCAAGATTGGGCAACTGCTGTCGGGGCCTGGGACCAAAGCGGAACCCTTTTTATTGTTCTGAAAAAAAATAATCATTACAGTTAACTGTACAAGAAGTGGTGTAGAATGCTGTGAAGTTGTATTGCTTAATACACTCATTGTAAATTGAAAATGTAAAAGCGCAAACTATATTTTTGACTGATTTTAATTTGACAAAATCCGCTCGATTACAAATACTAGCGTTTGAGACATGCCTGCGAAGATAGATACGGATGACGTGCTATCATTAAAATACACACCAATTCATCGGGAAGTCATGACCCTTAGTAACAAGGAAACACGACGCAAGGAGGGTGAGTTCAGCTCTAACTACATCAAAGAACCCAGACCATCTATTACTTGACGCATTCGATCGGCGATGATGGCTGCAAACTGCAATTTTCGAGTTATAACTAAACGAACCCTTTATTACTACTACTTAGAGTGGAAAATAGAAAGAAAATGACCATTGTAGTCAGATTGTATGGCAAACGTGAAGACGATTTGTCCGTCACTTGCGATGATTTATTATGATTTTACAAGACCTATATGTATATTGTATAAGCTTCGCCAGTGTAGAAAATATTTTTCAGGTAAATGAAGGGTACATACATATCTTCACGCCAGATCCCTTAACGGGTAGGCAGAGATAATTGAGCGCCACTTGACACGATCACGACATACCTCTTTCGCTTCGTCGACATTCATCAACCTCTTTATACGTACCCTTTTGTCACAAAGACTTTTTAATGCACCTTCAGCCAATGTCTTATTTATTTGATCGTGATATGTGAGTCTTTCAATCTTTCTTCGCTCATTCTTTCAAGATGCCCACCATCTTAGCATGCCTTTCCTTATTTGTGTCTCTATGGGTAAAAGAGGCCCTGGCAGACCAAGACTCACCTATTGCGATCAGATAAATAAAACAATATCCGAAGGTGCATTAAAAAGCCATCAAAACAAAAGGGCATGTATGAAGAGGTTGATAAATGTTGAAGAAGCGAAAGAGGTATGTCGTGATCGTGACAGTGGCGCTCAATTGTCTCTGCCTACCACGCGAGAGATTTGCCGTAAAGATATGTATGTATGTACTTGCCCATGTACAACCGGAAAGCTGACAGTACGCAAAAACCTTAGATAATTTAAGGGTATATATATCTCAGGTATCATCATCATAGCCCTTAAAACATCTACACAACTCTACTGCTGGAGATGGGCCTTCCAGAACTTGTTTTTGAAGAAAGAATTTGTCCTACACTCGCCACGTTTGGTTAGACGGGTTAGCGAGGGTGTGAAGCCAATTTTTAGTGAACTGGGACTGACGGCTTAATGTTATCCTTCTCCCGGGAAATCTATGTAAAATGTTCGTAAGAAATGTGTATTTCTCGTTGGTCCTTAATTAAATTATACGGAAAGCGTTCTTTTACAAGAAACACGTTTAGACGTCGATATTTTTGTACTTTTATAACCAGTGATGTATTGTCATTTTTATTTTAAATGCCCCGTTCTAAGTTATAAGTCAATAATAATAAAATTCACACAAACCCCTCACGAGTTCACCGTAAATGAGTGGCTAGTCGTGTGTTCCCGGTTACCATGACAACCGAAATGTCGACTTCGAGGTGCAATACTGTAATCTTGAGGTGAGCACTTTGATCAACAAGCGTAGGTATAGATCCCGCATAGAAATCTCTCGGTTGCTACCAAAGTTATGATGTGCAAATCATAAGCCATAAAAAGTTCCAATATTTTCCTTGTAGTCCCTAATCTCAACTCTAAAGGTTCTTCTATTAAGCTATAATTTTAGTATTTCACCATAATTGCTTAAAACCGGGATAGTGGTAGGGACTGACCCCTGCTAACTATCAAGTGAAAATGAGGTAAGATAATTTAAAAACAAATTTATTGGATTCTTTGCTTAGAATATATATTATTATTTTTTGATATACTGAGGACGACATGTGACATCGCTCCCACCTGATGGTAAGTAGTACGCGAGGTCCAAGATTGAAAGCAACTGATGCCAGCCACAGCCGTCATTAGTCCCTGCCATTTTGCCTAGATTACAGATGTAAGACTCCACAAATTTATATATGTAATAATAATAATAATGTACATAGACGAGCATAATACTATGAAGGTATTCTTTTGCAGCTAACCTTTGGGAGAGTGATAGATTTATAGATAGAGTCCGAGATTTTAAGTAAACTGGCTGAGACTGTGAACTGAACTGCTGTTTAACCAAATTTTATCCTTGGAATTGTGTTCCTTCATTGTGGTTGCATCATGTTGTGTTGTGTTATAGTATTTGCTTAGATTTACTCAATTATTATTGTTATTGTAATTGTATTGTGTTTATATGTATTTAGGTACTTTAAGGCCCAATTAATGAATAGTGTAATAGCATGTGGTGGTTGCCAGTAACTGGTGCAGCATCTAGTTTCTGTCTTAGTTGTGAGTGAAAATTCATATATGTATTGTTGCTGGCACTGTTGGCGACCCTAATAAATAAATAAAATAATAAAAATATATGTAAATAGATTACAGAATTAAGTAAATAATTAAATACATATGTACGCGTAGGGATAGTTCATACAGCATGCATATTTTAGTCTGAGTGGTTTGGTTAAATAATATATATTTTATTTAAGGTACACAATTCTTAACAGTTTTAATAGTTTCATGATTTCGACGTTTTTTCATCAAGAGAACATAACTATAAAAGGTGCTTAAAACAAATAGAAGTCAGCAGTTTTGGTCAATAATTATTATTTTAATTATTAATTGTTAGGGTATTTTATTGTGTAATTATTAATTATTAGGGTATTTTATAGTGTAATTATTAATTGTTAGGGTATTTTATTGTGTAATTATTAATTATTAGGGTATTTTATTGTGTAATTATTAATTGTTAGGGTATTTTAATGTGTAATTATTAATTGTATTTTAATTTAAAATTTTATTTTTAAGTATTATTGTGTTTATATAAATTATTACTTTATAAAATTTTATTGCCTTACATAGATTTTTTAACAATTGAACTTAATCTAATTTATATTAAAATTGTATATATACTCTAATTTGAATGCTGTAATCACCTATAATTAAGGTGGCACTTAGCGCCATATTATTCTTATTATGTTGTAATGAATTGGTGTACATCTTGTTGGAGATCTAATAAATAAATAAATAAAATAAATAAATAGTAAATTTTATACTTCGATTTGGCAGCTTGCTTATTTATCATTCAATTAGACTTAAACTTTACTATAGGCCAATCATGACAAGTGGCAAGCTCGTTCATGTCTCCAGCGTACCAAACTCGAGAAATATCACAAACAAATTAAATATTAATAAAATGTATTTATTTATATTAGTAAATATTTTTGTGTCCCGACCAGGAATCGAACCCGGTACCTCCGAGTCTAAATCCACGGACTTAACCGCTAGACCTCGGAGGCAGTTATATAGTATAATATATATTATATTTTTTAAAATATATTTTTTGCAAATAATCTTGCAGCATCTAAAACATTTATTTATCAATGGGTAAGCACACACACTTTATAACTATACCTAATCAACAAGCTTAACTGTGTGTCTTATTCGAAATGAAATAAAATTTAAAATTATATTTGTTTATCCATTGTATAGCGAAGAATATGGTTGGCCGCCCGCGAAGACCATGTAAGGCCGCTATACCTATGTGTTAGGATTAACTAAGGTTAAATGTTTGTTTGAAAAGTTAATCCCTGGATTAACATCAACTTGAGGATATCAGTGAAATCAAAGTATCAAAGTATGAGCATGAGAATATAGCCGGACATATCTGAAATAAAAACCTATAAACTTATATATACATATAAGTTTATAGGAATTACATGAGTAGGTATTTTATTATTAATAATAATTGTTAATAAATAATTCTTTGTTTTGGACTAATTTTTTCTCATTACAGCCCCTAGAACACCGCGTCCTAGACTTCCACTGTTGGAGATGGGCCTTCTAGTACATATATCTGGAGAATTTGGCCTACACTCGCTACGCTGGTCAGACAGGTTTACAAGGGTCTGACGTTTTTTTTTATGACAATTAGATTATAAGTTGACACAGCCTTTATACAGCCACGATTTTTTTTATTATTATATTATTTGTCACTAAATTACAATTATTTAGATTGTAAGTTGACACGGTCTTTATACAGCCACGATATTTTTTTTTTTTTATAATTATACATTATGTTATAATTATTTCGATTATAAGTTGACACGGCTATAATGCCTCGAATTTAGGTTAAGCTACAGTACTTGCTTATGGCAGCAATGTCACTTACTTATTTCGGTCTATCCATAATTTAATTTAAGTAATCTTTTTATTTATTATTTTAATAATATTGTAAAAAATTGACAATATCCGAGTGTTACATGTGAACCATATGGACTATAATGGAATTTGAATTTGAATTATAAAACGACTTCACAAGTTGGTATTAGTTTAACCAGGACCGACGGCATAACGTGCTCTCCGAGGCACGGGAACGGTGGTGTTGTAAATCTATTAAAAATATACCGAAGAAAAGTGTATTTTGTAGGATGTTTGTTACAACCGAGCCACCACCGCGCCTATATATAATTTGCTGCGCGAAAAACTGCCAACAAGAACTTCCTAGCACTTGGCCAAGGTCCCATTGTCACAAGACCAAAAGTTAATAAACATTAACTGTTAAAGTTAAGCAAAAGTTAATCTCAGATAAATAAATATTACGAAACCGGATCTAGTCGTACGATCGTGTCAACTGGTGGCGCAAGCGCAAAGGACGTCTAAATATCAACAACGCATCAGATACGTAGTATTGGTATTTACAAATAACTTTTTAAAATACTAAGGTTACCAACAGCGTTAGTATTTTAGGTACTTTAGACGCAAACGCTAGATTGTGTGCGAGTTTCATCAAAATTACTATGAATCATTTCATATAGCAGTTTACACTGAAAGTGTCCATACGAATACTTTTTAAACTACACGACATGTGAGCCTGGCTGATATGGTATGTGGCGCGTAAGGTCTATGAATAAAATTTACGACATAAGGATTAAACTGTAGCGACAAATATCCGTTAAATTAATGATCAAATTCAAATTTAAAATTATTTATTGCATAAAAACATCTTAACCTAATATGTTACAACAGTAATAAATTAATATTAACATTTTTATATATTATATATAGGCTTTGATATAATGTCTTTTTTTTTTTTTTTTTTTTTTATACCAGCACGACATGTGACCTTGGGCCCACCTGATGGTAAGTGGCGCGCAAGGTCCATGAATGTTAGCAACTAAAGTCAGATACTCGTAACTGCCATCAGTCCCTAACACTATGCCGGCTTGACTAGATGCTTTTTCACACTTCGCTTGAAGGACTCCAAGTTATAGGAAAGTGGTAACACAGAGGCTGGAAGAGCATTCCACATCTTTATCGTACGACAGATGTATGAGTCTCCAAATTTATACGTACGCGAAGGGATGGTGACTACGGTATGTGGGTGCATATTCTGACCTGTGCGTGTGGTTCGGTTGCGGAATGGAGAGGGAGGGATTAGGTTATAGAGTTCTTCCGAGCACTCACCATAGTATAGCCGGTAGAAAACTGAGCCTCAGCATGCAATGTAGGTATGACTTGATGTCAGCACCATATAGGTATGAGTACATTAAAGGGTACTTATTTCAGATAATTTATGTAATGTCAAAACTTAAATCTAAATAGCTTTACAATGTCAATATTTCATTTTAGTTTTTTTATTTAAGAATTCAATTGTAGAATATAAACAAATATTTAATTTTATTTATTTTATTATCGGAGCATAGTCCAGGTTTCCACACTTCGATTTGCGGGTCTAAATTAATATTTTGCATTAGCGGTAATCGTTGGTCTGGGCACCTCGTAAATATGCGGTCGTGATGTTAGGTTGAGCGGTAAAGTGCTAATGCTCATTACCGTCCGGTTGATGGATGGCTGCGCAGGAGACCCTGGCGTTTGCTACTTTAAATGATAACAGTACTACATCGCTATAAAAATTGCGTTCAAAATTTGTATTCTAAATATCCTCCATCTTTTATAGAGTTCAGTGTTTTGCACTTCATGTACGAAAGTTATCAGAACTAGATTTTTTTTTACGGAAGCGAGACGTGCATAGATCAGACTTAATTCATATTAATTAAGTATTTTTATATTCATATCATTAATGTGGCATTGAAATAGTACATATTGTATATTTCTTTCTTTTCAGCTGTTGTTTAGTACGTATTACTAGGTTTAATGTGAAATTAAAATTTAAAATGTTAATAAATGTTCAAACTTGATAAATGTAATATAATCGTATATTGTAGTTTAGAAAATATCTGTTTAAACGGGGAAGTAATGTAATCATTTAATTTTTATTTACAGCCCCTAGAACACAGCCTCCCAGACCTCCACTGCTGGAGATGGGGATTTTTTATGACAATTTATTAACGATTCCACAAGTTGGCATTAGTGGAACCGGGGAAAATTAGGTGATTGCGTCGGATATGCGGCACTGTACACGTATAACCACGAAATAAGCAAAAAGGTATGTTGTTGAAGTATATGAAATTATATACCTGGGCAGTGTTTTCACTGCGGATGGGAAGTATGATAGGGATTAGTCCGTACTGGGTAACACGGGTCCAGCCATCGGTCAGGCGGTCTACTCTGCTACTTTGTCTAGAAAATGAGTCACTAAAGCAAATGGCAAGGATCTGCTAGAACCAACAAGTGGACAAGAAAAAAGGACATACCACGGGAAAAAAGCCAGATTCTCACTGCGGGCACGCTTTCTTCTCACACTTCACTTTCTCGAAACTGTTTCAGGCACGATTTAGAGTCCAACCCGGCTTGGGAGCTTTCACACTAAAATCGCGGTGATTTTCGATCCTCACGGAACTACTCGCGATCTATAGACGATTCCACCAGGCTTGGTGGCAGGAACTTTGGAATGAATGTGGATAGGATAAATTGGTGTAGGATCCTGTTGGATGTCTTAATAGGGATGTTAAAAGAAGAGTGAATGCGGGAAATAGTGTTAACGGTGCCCTGGGATCCCTGATTGCCAGTAGGAATGTCAGTGACAAAGCTCGACGCGCCATAGACAATGCAATGCTAGTACCAACACTTATGTATGGAAACGAAACGTGGATATGTCAGAAAACGCATGAGAGTAGAGTAATAATGCAGTAGAAATGAGGTCGTTGCGTCCGATATGCGGCGTCACTTTGACGGACCGCATACGTAATGACAAAATACACAAAAGGGTAGGTACTAAAAAAATCATAGGGTCAAAAATAAGAAAAGGCGTGCTCTGATGGTTAGTGCATGTTGAAAGAATGGGTGAAGAAAGAGAGAACCAGATATATAATGCGAAAGTCGTGGGTAAAAGAGGCCCTGGCAGACCTAGACTTACCTATCACGATCAAATAAATAAAACAATAGCTAAAGGTGCATTAAAAAGCCATCGATACAAATGGGCATGTATGAAAAGGTTGATAAATGTCGAAGAAGCGAAAGAGGCATGTCGTGATCGTGACAAGTGGCACTTAATTGTATCTGTCTACCACGCAAGGGATTTGGCGTGAAGATGTATATGTTGATAGGATGGGTGAAGAAAGAGAAGAAGAATGCGAAAGTAGTGGGCAAAAGAGGCTCTGGTAGACCAAAACTCACCTATCAGGTTTAAATAAATAAAACAATAGCTAAAGGTGCATTAGAAAGCCTTCGAAACAAAAGAACATAATATATGAAGAGGTTGATAAATGTCGAAGAAGCGAAGGATGTATCATGATTGTGGTAATTAAAGGTTAGTTGTGTCAAACAAAAGAGATCTGTCTGTATGTGTGTATCTTTACGGCAGTTCTCTTGCATGGTAGATAAAGCAAATGGAGCGCAATGTCACGGTCGTCACATACCTATCTGTTTTTTGGAGAAACAAAGGCTGAAATAAACACTGACTCTGGTTAAATAAATATAATCAAATCATCATCGTCATCATCAGCCTTTGTCTCTCCACTGCTGGATATAGGCCTCCCCCAAGGCTCGCCACTGCACGCGGTCTTTTGCAACCCTCATCCAACCCCCACCAGCGACCCTCCTTAGGTCATCCGTCCATCTGGCGGGGGGTCTTCCCACTCTGCGGCGTCCCGTACGTGGTCTCCACTCCAGAACCCGTTTGCACCATCGGTCGTCGGTTCTGCGGCAGATGTGTCCGGCCCATTGCCACTTCAGCTTGTTATTTTTGAATGCTATGTCAGTAACTTAGGTTCTCTGACGAATTTCAACGTTTTGAATTCTATCCATCAGAGAAATACCAAGCATAGCTCTCTCCATAGCTCGCTGAGCGACCTTGAATTTGTGAACCAGACCCACTGTCACTGTCCACGTCTCTGCTCCGTACGATATTACGGGGAGGACGCACTGGTTGAAGACTTTTGTCTTCAAACACTGTGGTATGGACGATGAGAGGATGTGTCGAAGTTTCCCGAATGCCGCCCATCCTAGCTGAATGCGTCTGTCGGCTTCTTTGCTGAAGTTTGCAGCGCCTAGCTGAATAGTCTGTTCAAGGTATTCCTGCACAACTTAGAGAGTGGCATTTTCCACACAGATTGACCTCGGCTTGACACTTGATATAATCAAATACACAACACAAATTATGACTTTTTGCCCTAAATCTACATTTTGACAGTCTTGTCTCTATGACAACCTTGTCATAGAGACTTTACGAATCTACTTGTTCCGCAACATATTCCCCACCTTGCAAATACTGATTATATAATATTTGCAACATTAATTAATATAATAATAAAATCTTTGATTATAGCTCGGGGAAAAAATAAGAAGTAGACTCGTAAAAATAAAAAATAAAGAAACACAATTCAATTAAATTATATATCTACAAATATTATCTGCAACAAATAAAATGTGTTAGATGTGTTTCTTATTTGGTAAAATATATAAATTGAAGCTTAAAATATTTTTTGCCAAATATTTCGCCTCTCTTTGGAGCGAAATATTTGGCAAAAAATATTTTAAGCTTCAATTTATATATTTTACCAAGTAAGAAACATATCTACAAATATTATACATAAGAATACCCTAAAGCTACATATTGACAGTCTTGTCTTTATGACAACCTTGTCACCGTATACGTAACGCCGGAATTCGCAGAGAGGTAAGTATAAACGGAACATTGAACGCACCAAATATATAATGCGAAAGAAAGAATGATAACAGAGGCACTGGTAAACTCACAACTAAATTTGAGTAATTTTATTATTAAAAAAAAAGTATTATCACGACCGTTTTCCCTTTCGGGGTGGTCAGAAACCACGCTTATAAATAAGCGGGTTCACATTTAGTCGACTTTACTATAGGCCAATCATGACAAGTGGCAAACTCGTCGATGTCTCCAGCGTACCAAACTCGAGAAATATCACAAATAAATCAAATATTATTTAAATGTATTTATTTACATTAATACATATTTTTGTGTCCCGACCAGGAATCGAACCCGGTACCTCCGAGTCTAAATGCACGGACTTAACCGCTAGACCACGGAGGCAGTTTTTATTAATCAATTGACTAAATATTAAGGCAATCAGTACCTATGACTCAGCAGTACCAACCAACTAGGTACAATTAATATTTATGGACAGTAAAACACTAAACGTCCTATTACACCTCATTTGAGGTAGGCAGAGAATGATAAATTTGAAGATTACCACAGTATCTTACCTACCTACCTGATTGTGACTCACAAATTGTTACTAAATGTGCCGATGCTCTAAACAAGTGGATCCCAAACTGTTCAAACAATCGTTGCCTACGAGTATCTTAAAAAAAATATGACAAATGTTTTATTTATATATTAGCACTATAAGAAGTAAAAGTAAAGTATCATCACGACCATTTCCCTTTCGGGGTGGTCAGAAACCACGCTTATATAGAAGCGGATTCACATTTAGCCAACTTTACTATAGGCCAATCATGACAAGTGGCAAGCTCGTCGATGTCTCTAGCGTACCAAACTAGAGAAATATCGCAAATGAATTAAATAATAATATTTTTTTATAATTTAAATTAATAAATATTATTGTGTCCCGACCAGGAATCGAACCCGGTAGCCTAAATCCACGGACTTAACCGCTAGTCCACGGAGGCAGTCACTATAAGACTATATGACAATACGCCGCCGACCTGATGATAACCAACTTTACTATAAGTGTACTTTAGTACTTCACTATGGAGGTAAGTGACGCGCAAGGTCCATGAATGTAGCAACTGGAATAAGACATTTATGTCTGACATCAGTCTCTAACGATAAAACTGACAGCTTTTTTTATCAAACTGACTCCGTAGTCTAGCGGTTAAGTTTGTGAATTTATACTCGGAGGTACCGGGTTTGACTCCTGGTCAGAATACAATAATTTATAATAATAATAATTTAATTTATATGATAATAAAAATAAATATATGTTTTTTTAAATATACTATATTATAAGATTTATTTATATTTAGTAAAGTTGGCTAAATATGAATCCGCTTCATTAAAACAAAAACTTGATTTCTGACTAACCCGAAAGGGATACGATCGTAATGATACTTTACTTTTTTATTTCGTCAAACTATATAGGCTATATAAAAACCTGATCATTAATTGCTTACTTTACAAGTATTTAATGAAATAAAAAATACACCAAAAAAAAATATTGACAAAAAAAATATATTTATAAAATACAACCCTATAATACAAACTAACAATATGTGTTTTACAGAAAATTTGATTGTTTGTGAATCTTCCGAAAAAGTTGTCTCTGTATCAGAAGATTACCTACTTACTACTTACCTAATCAGATAATGTAGGTAGTGGTAAAGTTTGAGAACCACTATTCCTAAACCTAGAATAAAGTTAGGTGTGAAATATTAATGAAAGCGAAATAAGTGCTACAATGGCAGTGGGCGTATTGCGTAACCTTTAAATAATGTCAGATTGTTCTAATATTTTAAAACTTAGTAGGTCAAAGGCCCTGATAATGTCATTCGTACTTTAATAGATACTAGATGTTTGAGCTATAATGCCACGAGTGACTCCAAGAAAAGCATCCAATTCTACAGCATCTGGAATATGATAATGACCTCATTAACACATACAAAATAAAGATATTACGTCAGACTTGGCTGTATGGGCTAGATCATTTGCCTTCCCTATCACTTCATTCATCATCCATCGGGAGAATAGAACAAAAAAAAAGAAACTGCCTCCGTGGTCTAGCGGTTAAGTCCGTGGATAGACTTGGAGGTACCGGGTTCGATTCCTGGTCGGGACACACAAATATTTATTAATGTAAATAAAAATACATTTAATTTATTAGTGATATTTCTTGAGTTTGGTACGCTGGAGACATCGACGAGCTTGCCACTTGTCATGATTGACCTATAGTAAAGTTTGCTAAATGTGAATCCGCTTATTCATAAGCGTGATTTCTGACCACCCCGAAAGGGAGACGGTCGTGATGATGATACATTCTGTCCCTACTGCATCGTGTTCTGAGCATCTAATAAATAAATTATGCAATGACAGTTATTGGCATGTACCAATGAGAAATACACTCTTCTTACGCACATTTGTCATAGATAACCAACACCACCGTTTTGGTGCCTCAGAAAGCACGTTAAGCCGTCGGTCCCGGTTCCACTAATACCAACTTGTGTAATCGTTAATAAACTGTCATTCGAAATTGACATCACACCTCGCCAACCCGTCTATGTATATGTTCTGGAAGGCCCATCTCCAACAGTGGAAGTCTAGGACGCTGGGTCCTAGGGGCTGTAATAAAAAAAAAATACAGTTATTCCTGGCTCTTTACTGTTTTATTGATATATATATATATATATTTATTTAAAAACTTTATTGCACAAAGTACAAAGGCGGACTTAATGCCCGAGACATTCCCCGACAGCCAAACCTTAGGGACAAATTTGAACGATTATAGGTCATAGAAATAATAATAATACTATAATTTTAAAAGGTAATTTTATAGGATTAATATATACTTACTTTATATATATAAGAAAGAAGAAAGAAAGAAAGAAAAAAGTTTATTTGTCACAAAACAACACAAGTAGTAAAAAACAATAATAATAATACAACAAACAAGATAGTGTGGTGACAAACAGGGAATCAGCTCAGCAATAAGCTGCAACACTCGGTCACAGCGCTGATTTTCAGCTGATCCCTCACAATTTTGACATTAACATTGTATTCCAATATAATTGTACATATAATATTCCAATATCATAATATCAATATACTTAATACTAATAATATACACTATTATACATAAACATACATATATACTACTTACTAACGCTGTCAGAAGCTATTTAAGATGTGTGAATACACCAGTTTTTAAAAAGATGACCTGGTAGTTGCTTGCCGTATGATGACAGGAAGATCGTTCCATAAATTAGTAGCAACTACTACGAAAGAGTTAGAGACAAATGCAGTGTGATGTGAGGGTACAGATAGAAGGGAGCTGTGAGAAGAGCGAAGAGGTTTGTCATGGAAAGAAGAGAGATAGGCGAAATTGTTCTCAAGGTATTTCGGTGTCGCAGGCTCATTCAAAACCGAGAACAGGAGACAGAGAACTCTAAGATTTCTGCGACAATTTGTAATAGATTTACTCACATAAACCTATTGACATGTCATTATTTAAATTATTTTGAATGATGCTAATAGTGGAAGACTAAGCAGCGAAGTGATCCAAAGAGTAATCTGTTAGCAGAAGACTAGCAGCTTAGCTAAGTACACTTGTTTTAGGTCGTCCGTATACAGGGTGGGCGCGTATTAAAACACAATGCCTTCGATCACCACGCACAATGATCTAAGTGACGTCGCCTCTCCCACGTACAAAACCAAAACCCTGTAATCACTCGTCTCGTAAGCGATCCTTGAATGCTGACCTATAGCAATTTGTTTCGATATTATAATTATTAATCTAGATAGATATTATTATTACAGATATTTAGATTCTTTCACTGGAACAAGTTGGTGGAACAACTATCAAAGTTTTTAAAGAAATAATCTCTAACTTGTTTCTTGATAAGCAGAAGCACACTGCATCTAGTACACATTAAATATTTAGCACATAATATATTTATATATGTTTATGTATTATACATATATACATACATACAATAATATAATACATATCAATAGTAACATATTATATTGTAGTGACTGACAAATTATAATAAATAAATAAATATAATAAATTTTGAAATTAATTTCCTTGCGCATTATTTTCATTTTGCTATATCTCCTAAGGTATTCCTTTAATTTGAATGGTGTAAAGGGGAAAAAATATCTTCATTAAATGCTGATATGATAGCTTGTATTTAAAATAATAAAGATTAACACCGTATTATGTGTATATAGCTTTCCAATTACCGCTTTATAATTGCCTATTTTTTAAAGTATTAGAATGGATATAGTATGTTATTATTAAGAGATAGACATATGCCACTGTACACTTTTCTGTAGACCTATATAAGATACACAATTCCACTATACATAATTTTGTTATATCTCAAAGGGTTTAGGCAGCGTTTTCGTTAAAAGCTTCCAGACGGCCTATTTTTTTCTGACACATACTACGAATATCGTTAATTTATACAAAAACTTAATAAAATATATACTAAATCCTTCCTCGAGAACCACTCTATCTATTGGTAAAAACAGCATGAAAATCGGTGCAGTAGTTTTTGAGTTTATCGCGAACAGACAGACCGTCCCGGCGGAGGATTTTGTTTCACGAAGTCATATCAATATTGTAAAAAATTGACGTGTAAAAAACGGTCCACCGCGGCTTTCAAAGTCTAAATAGGTTCGATAGTATAAATTAGCTAACGTTGCGGTTGTCCCAGATATGTGGTTGTGCAGATTCTCAGGATGTTAAGTCTTGAGTGGCCGGGTCGTGAGTGGACGCACGCCTGATCTCTGGCCGTAAACACATTCGTCTTGTCTCCTCTTCGTGCACGACCGGCCTATATGAAACACCAACACATTACTAACGTAATTTTGCAATTAAAAAGTGATTTCTTGATTGGTTCGATTTCTTGTCTACTTAAGAGCGTTCCCTTTCCTCGCACAGTACATAATTTTTCAAGATTATTCATTTCTAGCGTAATTTTAAAAAATGTAGTTGACATAGTCGTATTTGCACCTTCATATACCAAATTTTAGACAGAGAAAAATAGCAAAATCATTTACAAACAAATTAATGATGTCCGTAATTATATATAATAATAGATTAGGTAAATTTAGATTTTCAATAATTTTAGTTCTTAGATTATGTTATGTTTAGTTCATGGCTGACTTGATTATTGTTTAACTGTTGTGTTATAGCATGTGGTGGTCGCCTATAATAGGTGCAGCATCAGACTTTTGATTTAGTCTTAGATACAAATGCATGGGAGCTGTTGGCACTGTTGGCGACCCTATTATTAATCAATAAAAATAAATAAAAAATAACAGAATATCTATGCTGGGGTCGCTTTACAGGTCTGTTGTGTTGGAACCTCTTTTGTACTCTGATTTACGTTGTTTTTTTTTTTATTTTTATTATCATACCTTTTGAGCTGGCTATCTGATAGTCAATATGGAACTAACTGACATCCTAGGACACAAGTTATCTTGGTTAGAAGTCAGGGACCATCTTAAAATTGCCTATCCTTGTGGTTTGCATTCAATCAAAAATGTTTGTACGCTTAAAATGTAAATTTCAAGGAATATTTTATATATAAATATTTTATACTGAACACGACATGTGACATCGCGCCCACCTGATGGTAAGCACTACGCGAGGTCCAAGAATAAAAAGTCACTACGAACGACATCAGTCTCTACCACTATGCCGACCTAAATATACTGTATATAGGTACCAATAAGAAAGCTCAATAAACGTTATTATTATTATTATATTATTTAATTTTATTCCCTAGTAAGTTGATAAACTACATATATTTCTAAAAATTATACTCAACATAAATATTTTTTTTAAATGCTTTAGTGTGTGAGTGAGAGGGACGCAAAAGTGTTGAACGCTCCTAAAAAAACATTAGGGAGTGGATTATAATTATAAATTGAATAAAATCTTAATTTATTAAATTAAAAAAAAAAGTATCTACACGACGGGATTTCGGGGTGGTCAGAAACTCGCTTATAAATAAGCAGATTTACATTAAGCCAACTTAACTATAGGCCAATCATAACAAGTGGCAAGCAAAGTAAATTAACTATTTTTGTGTCCCGACCAGGAATCGAACCCGGTACCTCCGTGTCTAATTCCACGGACTTAACCGCTAGAGCACGGAGGCAGTTTATTATGGAATAAAAAGATAGGTACACAATTATTTATATTAGGCAATAAATCCCAAACACATAAACTTACTCTCCCTTCCCCACTCCCTCACCTACAGACACAGTCACATATAGACAACACACACACAATTTATTATTTATTTATTATTATATTTTTTTACTTTTTCCATCAGACTTTTGTTGCTCTGGTAAAATAACAACCACGGGTCAAGGGTTTAAAACGAATTTTCCCCTTTCGTGGGCGGCTACTTCCGGGCACGCACGAACTCTGTCGCCACATCCTTGCTAGATACACAGATACTTAATACTTACATGGATCTACAAAAATATATCAATACAACCACCTTCTTTTCTGATTTTTTTTATTAGATACTAAACAAATATAGAGCACATTTTTTTGGTCGGTCCCGGTTTCACTAATAATGGGGTGTGTCACTAACTTTTTATCACGATAGATAGCGCATGATAGTTGGTACCTTATATAACTGTCAGTTGCATAGAAAACTTGTATTTTTATTGCGGAATTTATTATTTTCAGGATATTATGCCGAAGTGAGCAGCTTTTAAGTGTACAAATCGAGATTTCCAAGCGAAAGCAATGATTTGGTGATCTCAAAATTGCCGTTCTATTAATTCAACCTTTTTTTTATTTTAAAGACGGTGTTCGCTTACTTAATTCGTATTTTAAGGTAGGTAACGTTAATTTAAAATACTTTATTCTGTTATAAAAATGAAAAAAACTACAAAAACATTTAAAAATGATGCGTCAAAGGTGTAAACAAGGTACCAGTGCCGCTAGCGACATCTACAAAAAGCTTTGCCTGATACACCCCATTGTGGAATCGTTAATAAATTGACATTAAAAATATATAACACTTTTAGGTGTTCTCGTTGAAAGTATGTATCATTTGCAATGATGTTAAATCCCAATTTTCATGTTTTAAAGAGAACTAATATTGTAAGCTTGCCATGGTATAAAAAAAACACCACTTTAAACAAAACTTAAATTTACAATTACGTGGCGTATATCAATATAGGCGCGGTGGTGGCTCAGTTGTAAGAGCGTTTTCCAATAAAAAATACACTTTTCTTACGTACATTTGTCATAGATTTACAACACCACCGTTCCCGTGTGAGGAGAGCACGTTAAGCCGTCAGTCCCGGTTTCACTAATAATTGTGGAAACGTTAATAAATTGTCATTAAAAATTTACATCACTTCCTCGCCAACCAGTCAGGCCAGCGTGGCGAGTGTAGGCTAAATTCTCCAGATATATGTTTTGAAAGGGCCATCTCCATTAGTGGTGTTCTAGAGGTTGTCCCTCGTGACCTCCTCCACGGATCACTTTGTCCCGGATGATGCTGCGCCATCTGGGTCTGTTTACGGCAGCATGTAGGGCATTTATTTATTTAAAAACTTTATTGCACTATGTACAAAGGCGGACTTAATGCCGCTAGGCATTCTCTGACAGCCAAACCTTTAGGACTTTTAGACAGTATAGATGGTAGGTGCAATCATTAATTAAGTTATTCTTAACAGTATTAATACATACATAACCATATTACATACTAATACATAAATACGCAATATATAAATATATACATATCATCATCATCGATACAGCCCCTAGAACACTGCGTCCTAGACTGCTGGAGATGGGCCTTGCAGGACATATAACTGAAGAATTTGGCCTACACTCGCCACGCTGGCCAGACGGCTTGGCGAGGAACATATACATACATATAAACATAAATTACATCATAAATAATCAATAATATAAAATAAAACTACTTACATGATGAGGGAAGTGAAATATGATGTTGGTGCAATTGAGGATAGTGAGGAAATGAAAAAGAGACATAAATAAACTGGATACAGCTGCATACAGTCAAGTAGACAGCCTCCAGTAGCGGATAGTTTAAAATAAATTATTATTAGTTATACTAAATATAGTTTAAGTAAAATTGTTACTAACAATTTATGGATGTAAAGTCCGAAATAAAAGTTTATTATTATTATTATTTATTATTATTATTATAAATTTAGGACAGTCTAAGCCGTCATAGTGTTAGAAAGTGATGTCAGTCATGACTGTTTGATTTCAGTTGCTAACATTCATGGACCTCGCGCGCCACTCACCATCAGGTGGGCGCAAGGTTACATGTCTTGCTAGTACAAAAATAATAAAAAAAAAACAGTAAATAAACGCAGTTCCAAAATCTTCGTACATCCACGTGCCCTCGTCTCGGCTGACCATCTAAATGAACATCGGTGACCTCCACGGTCATTTATATCTCGACCATGGGAATCCTGGAGATAGGCCATCTTCACAACAGCACGTACGCCTGATTAGCTTCTATACGACTCTTAAAATAAACACTCATTTGTGAGAAGGAATCTTTTTATATATTCTGCGGTTAAAAGAACATTTATTTATTTATTTATTGCACAAAGTTCAAAGGCTGACCTAATGCCCGTACTGACAGCCAAATATTGGGGACAAATATTGGTGCAATAAAAGTAATTGTAAAAATATACAATTATAGCACAATTTAACAAATATTACATACCTACATTACATTACCTTTATATATATATACACTAATATTAAAAAGAGGAAAAAAAAATATTTTTGTGTGTGTGTATGTTTGTAATGAATAAACACAAAAACTTCTATGCCGATTTCAAAAACTATAAATTAAATGAACTACGCTACAAATAAAAATTAAAACTAAAATTATTACAGTCCGATAGGCGAAATGAGCCGAGGGCAAAAATAGTAACAAAATGTATTAACAAAAATAATAACGATTTTAATGTCATTTTTGGCCAAGTTGTCTACTTGTTTTTTTACAAACTTGATTGCAAAACACGGTTTTTGTGTTTTGGGTTTTTACTTTATTTTTATTGTATGTAAATTGAGAGGGCAAAAAAATAACAAAATGTATTTTTCAAAATAATAACGATTTTAATGCCATTTTTGGCCAAGTCGTCTACTTGTATTTCTACAGACCCGATTGCAAAACACGGTTTTTGTGTTTTGGGTTTTTACTTTTTTTTTATTGTATGTAAACCGAGAGGGTAAAAAAATATAAAATATTTTTTTTTAAATAATAACGATTTTAGTGTCATTTTGCCCAAGTCGTCTACTTGTATTTCTACAGACTTGATTGCAAAACACAGTTTTTTTGTTTTGGGTTTTTACTTTATTTTTATTGTATGTAGGTAAATCGAGAGGGCAAAAAAATAACAAAATGTATTTTTCAAAATATTAACGATTTTAATGTCATATTTGGCCAAGTTGTCTACTTGTTTTTTACAAACTTGATTGCAAAACACGGTTTTTGTGTATGAGCTTTTTATTTTTATTTTATTGTATGTAAACCGCACATATAATTATCTTCTTTATGACTCTTAATTAATTATAATACCTTAGTGCAATAGAGTCTGAAGTAAATAAATATTATATTATGGCAAAACTAAGAAATACAGAGCTAAGTAAGTCATTGCGACAATCAGATCGGTCAGATCGCAAGTTGGCGACGTGCGTCTGCGCATCCGATAGCATCGCTTCACATGCCCTCAGACGACTCCGAGATGTGTCTCATGAGAGACAGTTACTTCCGACCTCATAATTTTATATTCCACTTAGTGCTCTATTTTTGTAAGCACCTACTGCTAAGATTCAGTTACCGGTGGACACTCGATAAACTCCAAATAAATAATTACAAAATGAACTTTAATAAAAACTGAAAAAAAAGAAAAAAAAAATTGAAAAAAAAAACAAGCCCACATGTTCCCTTCCCCAAAAAGTTTGACAACGCTTTTTTTGCCACTATATCTGGAACTCTCGAATCCCTGCAGCTTCGCCGAGATGTAGAGAGAACCACACGCACAGGTCAGAATATGCACCCACATACCGTAGTCACTATCCCTTCGCGTACCTATAAATTTGGTGACTCATACATCTGTCGCACAATAAAGATGTGGAATGCTCTTCCAGCCTCTGTGTTTCCACTTTCCTATAACCTGGAGTCCTTCAAGCGAAGTGTGAAAAGGCATCTAGTCAAGCCGGCATAGTGTTAGGGACTGATGTCGGATATAAGGGTCTGATTCCAGTTGCTAACATTCATGGACCCTGCGCGCCACTTACCATCAGGTGGGCGCAGGGTCACATGTCGTGCTAGTATTAAAAAAAAAAAAAAAAAAAAGCTTCTCTTAGCGTGTTCTACCGGCTATACTATGGTGAGTGCTCCGAAGAGCTCAATAACCTAATTCCTTCCTCTCCATTCCGCAACTAAACCACACGCACAGGTCAGAATATGCACCCACATACCGTAGTCATCATCCCTTTTCGTACCTATAAATTTGGTGACTCATACATCTGTCGCACAATAAAGATGTGGAATGCTCTTCCACTCTTTGTGTTTCCACTTTCATATAGCCTGGAGTCCTTTAAGTGTGAAAAGGCATCTAGTCAAGCCGGCCTAACATAAAAAAATATGACTTTTAAAATTATTCATTTTTTTCTTATTTAATAGAACTATAAAGAAAACACAAAAAGTGCATAATTTTGGTACCTTAAAAAACGAAAACAAAAAACTTGTTAAATAAATTATAAGCTTCTCGTATATTGATGGTTTGAAATGTTCGAAAACATTTAATTAGAGAATTAAAAATATATATATATATATAAACTATTACTAGCAACTAAAACAAAAATACTTATACACTAATATATAAATATATAATATACAAGTACATATACTACAAGATAAATATATATAAAATACATTATTATTATTATTATTAAAAACTTTATTGCACAAAGTACAAAGGCGGACTTAATGCCCGTAGACATTTTCTGACAGCCAAACCTTAGGGACAAATTAGAACATTTATAGGTGCAATGAAATAAATATTAATAGTAGGATACATACTATAGTATACCAATTTAGAGAGGTTATGTCGACTCGTCTTGCTTTTTGTCAAGGTGTAAAGTTTTTTTTTTTCTAAACACTTAAGAGAGGGTGTTTTTCGAACGTTAAGTGGAAGCTGGTTCCACTGGCGGGCTGATGATACTGTAAAAGAATCTGAACATCTGCTGGAAGAATATACATATATTAAGAATATAGTTCGTAGTTATAACTGCCTCTGTGGTCTAGCGGTTAATTCCGTGGATTTAGACTCGGAGGTACCGGGTTCGATTCCTGGTCGAGACACAAAAATATTTATTAATGTAAATAAATACATTTATTTTTATTCTTTATTTTGTTTATTTATATACTTTATGCACTAGTTACACAGGCGGTCACTTACCAGTCAACCTTAGGGACAATTTATATTTAATTTATTTGTGATATTTCTCGAGTTTGGTACGCTGGAGACAACGACGAGCTTGCCACTTGTCATGATTGGCCTATAGTAAAGTTGGCTAAATGTGAATCCGCTTATTTATAAGCGTGGTTTCTGACCACCCCGAAAGGAAAACGGTTGTGATGATACTTTTTTATTTCTTAGTTCGAGGATACCACAATATGGCATATGGTTTTAGCCGTACTGAAATTTGACATACATACATACATACATACATATCTTCACGCCAAATCCCTTGCGGGGTAGGCAGAGACAATTGAGCGCCACTTGTCACGGTCACGACATACCTCTTTCGCTTCTTCGACATTCATCAACCTCTTCATACATGCCCTTTTGTTTCGATGGCTTTTCAACGCACCTTCAGCTATTGTTTTATTAATTTGGTCGTAATATGTGAGTCTAGGTCTGCCAGGGCCTCTTTTACCCACGACTTTCGCATTATATATCTGGTTCGTCAATCTCTCTGCATTCATCCTTTCAACATGCCCGAACCATCGTAGCATGCCTTTCCTTATTTTTGTCCCTATGCTTTCTTTCATACCTACCCTTTTTCGTATTTCGTCATTACGTATGCGGTCCGTCAAAGTGACGCCGCATATCCGACGCAACGATCTCATTTCTACTGAAATTTGAATAATGTCATATCTTTAGTGACACTTGATTAAGACAAATTGATTGACGTGAGAATCGAAATCGGCCCACGCTTTCGGTTAATTTTCCAACAAGTTGATTGCACAGTAATATAACAAATAAGAAAGAAAGAAAGAAAAAATTATTTACTTTAGAATTTGTGTAACAATGGTGTTTACAAAATATTATCTCAACAAATTCTACCATAGTAGGTATGGTTTACAAATTTCATCAAAATGTATTTAAATACTAATATACAAAAAAAAAAAAAAAAAAAAAAGAGCAATACAATAGAATTTACATAATATGAATATGTTTTAAACATTTAGGTATTCGTTTATTGTATAAAAGACATGTGGCAGTAAATAGTCTTTTAGTTTTCGTCTAAATTACATTTGAGGTAACAATTTCAGTTCATCAGGTAGCTTGTTATAAACTTTAATACACATACTTTCTAAATAATTACTAATGACTGTCAAATTAGATCTCCGTAGGTAAAGCTCTTTATGATAGCGTACACTTTTGCAACAATAACATTAGTATTATCAATAAAAGCATCGAAACTACTTATAACTTGTACACAGTACAAAAATAACCTAAAATTAATAATATCATTTTGCTAAATGACGTAGAAAGGTTATAAGATAAAGTTCTTCTAGTCGACAATCTATTAGAACAAAATAGGTCATCAAATGTTAAGACCATAGAATAACATTGAGACAGTAGAGACTGAAAAAACTGATAATTCATCAACACGCGCAACAAAAAAAAGCGTGTGTAACAAGAAATAAAAGATCTAATCTATACCTATATAACACAAAGTCATGACTGACTTATTATTATTTTTTAACACCAAAACTTATTAAACTTTTTAAACTTTCGCGCACATTCATAATATATTTTTATAATTTTAACGGGTCTTTACGCGATTTGCCTTAGAGACATATTTCTCCCGACGTTTCAGCCAAGTTGCATTGGCCGTGGTCACGGGTCGACTGAAGCTATGCGGTGTAGTCTCTTACATATTGGGCGGCAGATGTAAACCTACCCACTTATCACTTTTAAAAGTTTTTAGAAATCACGACACACACTTACAATATCCTTGGCGACACCGGGCGATTTTTCCCGGCGTCTAAACCTATTGATTACTGATTCCACGATGAAGATAGCTTATAACCCCCCTCTCGATTGAAATTTTTGTGTTTCTTTATTTTGATCGCTTCACGTACTATTCTAGGGTAATAGTGACGATCGGTGGAAAGTTAGTATGCAGCTCAATCCAATGGTTTGTGCCACTATTCATTAGGTGTTCTGCTATTGCTGACTTGTTTAATTGGCAGTTTTTTACAGCTGCTATACGATCCTTCCTGCTATATGGGTAGGTTTACATCTGCCGCCCAGTATGTACGAGACTACACCGCATAGCTTCAGTCGACCCGTGACCACGGCCAATGCAACTTGGCTGAAACGTCGGGAGAAATATGTCTCTAAGGTAAATCGCGTAAAGACCCGTTAAAATTATAAAAATCTACCAAAACTTATGTTGGAAAAAAAATAAACACCAGCCGATTGCCTTTAACCATCTGTAGCTGATGTGGTAGTCTCCGGGACATCACACCAAAAATTGAAACATTCCACCTACCACCAATTCATGTGATTAATATAAGCACGACATACGTGCCAACCTGATGGTAAGTGTCGCGCAAGGTCCATGAATCTTAGCAACTGGAATCAGACACTCATGACTGACATTAGTCCCTAACACTATGCCGGCTTGACTGGGCATAGCGGCAATTCAAGCCTTATCCCAAAATGTTTACATACACTTTACTGAGTTTATCGGCACGAACGGTAGACCTGGCAATTTACCAGCATCAGTCCGCCTACCACATATTTGTTGTTCTTGATGAAATGAAAATTTGCAATGATGTCAAATGCCAATTTTTACTTTCAAGGAGAACTAATATTGTAAGCTTGCCATGGTGATAATTATATTAAAATAACACCGCTTGAAACAAGACTTACCTTTGCCAGTTTTATAAAATATTTTTTTTACTTGTTTATACCAAAATTGACGTTTTGAACGTACCAATAACTAAATAGCAATATTTTCTTTAACTGACGTTTATATTTAAAAAACTAAGTATAGTATACGTTGTAGGATTAAGTTCTTATTGTTATTATAAATAATATTATGACATTTATATTATTATGAATTTAATTTTAATTTGACTCGGCCACTGTACAGCCACGAAATTAATTTAAGTTAATTTGATTTTATTATAATTAGACATTATATTATAATTATTTTAGATTATAAGTTGACACGGCCTCTATACAGCCACGATATTGTTTTGTATTTTTTTTTTATTAAGTTTACTAGTTAGTTTAATAAGTTAACACGGCCTTTATAAAGCCACAAATTTAGGTTAAGCTGCAGTAATTGTTTATAGCACCAATGTCACTTACTTATTTCGGTCCATCCATAATTTAATTTTTAATTAATTTAAACAATATTATATTTTATTTGTAAAATTGACAATATCCGAGTGTTACCTGTGAACCAAATTGAAATAAATAATTTAAATTGATGTATATTATTTAATATAATGCATGTTGGTTAACGTTTTTTTTGTATAATATATTTATTTTTCAAAAAAACAGCTTATTATATTAAACATATAAACAAAGTAGCAATAGTGGAACACAAGCCAAAGAGATTTTATATTATTTAGACAATACAATTAAAACAGAAATAAGAGTAAAATATGGTAATTAGATTTAAATTAATAGTGCAATTGAACTGTGACTAGCAACAAACAATAACGATAATAAATAAGTGAAAACCAATAGGTTAATGATTATTTACCTAAAACAAAATGAATGAATGAGAGGCAGGAGCAAAATTATACTATATATACGTGTATAGTAGTATTCGTATATCAGCAAGCGAAGTGTATTTGCAAAGTCAGTCCGGGATAAGAGTTGTCTTGTATCACTACTTATAAAGGTGTCCAACAGTCTACACGTTAGTAAAATTATTACCCTCGTGTGTAAGGACAATTATTAAAGTCGGAGTGAACTTCAGGAAAATGTAGTCTATTAACTTTTTATTAAATAAAATTACAGACATTTTACAATACCTAAATCATACAGTATTTGGTTGGGTAGGGAGGGAAGTAGAATGGTAAATGGTGAGCGTATTATCGCGCAATAATAAAAAAAGGGCTCCTCCTTTTCTTAAACCAGCCCATTGTCGGTCGCAAGCCCGAGACACCATTCTTCTCATCTCTTACCCACACACGATGGACCCGGCACCCGCACTGTGAATCCATGGAATGCTTAGAAATTTGTCTTCTCTTCTCTAGACAAAAAAAAAGTAAAATCATAACGATTTTACTAAAACAATATATTTCTAAAATTACAGTAATTTTATTGCCTAGAAAGTTAATAGACTTCATATCTCAACGACTTAAATAATCTAGAGTACTATACAAGTTCATAGATTCATAACTACCACAGGTAAAGCCGGGACAGAGAACACTAGTAACAAATAAAAGATAAATTATTCTAATATTTTCATAACAAAAGACAGCGACAAACGAAGAGTCGGTGCGAATCTACATAACAATGTTATAACGTTGACCCTAGACTCACGTTGACCCTAAACTGACCTTAACCCTCAAATGACCCTCCAGTTTATTTCAAACGTGTGGTGGCGCCGCGGCGTTTTTGTACCCATACATTATACAAAGCTGTGCCACAGATAAGAAACATGTTCTAACTAATAGTCCTATACTGCATATTTTGGTTAGAATTTAGTGTGAAGCAATTTAGTCTGTGGGTAGTTTTAGAAATTGTGTCGCAAAATTATAGTTATGTTTATAGCAAAGAGTTATGGATCTCGGTTGACTTATAGCCTAAGGCTGAGATGTATAAGGCATGCTTAAACTTTGCTAAGCATATGCTCACGTTAAATTAATTAATGAATTATGTATTTATATTAAAGAAAACCTAAAATTAAATAAACTATAATACAACAAAAACAAAATTTAACCTAAAAATAATAGAAAATAAACATAAAATACCAAACTTCCAAATCGCTGTCCTGTGGCATGGTGCCCAATACACTAGCAGCATTTCCCCTCTGAATTAAAATAATATTTTTTTTAGACACAAAACTGCTAGTCCTATTGTCACCAGAGACGTCTATGAGACTTGGAACAATTTTTTTATAGAAAGCTATTCTCGTTCTGAAAAATGATAAGACGAACTTCAACACTACTTTAAATACCTATTCGATGATACCCCATTCAATATAGATAGATAGTTAGATTAATTTATTATTGCTCAATAAACAAGAATACATTTAATTGTACATAGGCGAACTTAATGTTTAGTGACATTTTCTACCAGCTAACCTTTGGGATGATGAAAAATGATTGTGCACACACAAAAAATCACTAATTTAAAATCATAAAAAAATCATAAACTATTACTAGAAACTAAAGCTAAAATACCTATACTATACTAATATATAAATATATAATAACACAAGTACATATAATTCTGTGACTCGTTCTGATCCCCACGGGCCCATCGATTCTACAGCAAACGTCGAAAATAAGTAACTATTTTAAATCGTTTCATATTTTCGACGTTTGCTGATCTGCACTTGTCCTGCTGTAGCACCAGCTCTAACCGAAGTGCCTTAAAGGTGGAAAGGGGCTAGGAAAACCCAACAGGTTTTTTTTTTTTTTTTTTTTTTTTTTTTTATACTAGTACGACATGTGACCCTGCGTCCACCTGATGGTAAGTGGCGCGCAGGGTCCATGAATGTTAGCAACTGGAATCAGACCCTTATGTCTGACATCAGTCCCTAACACTATGCCGGCTTGACAAAATTGGCCCAGGGATTGGCCCAATCTCCAAGGTACTAATGCCATTCCGTAGGAACGCTTGCCATCGTCTCGACTCAGTCCGGTTGGTTCTAAAATATATGGGATCGAGACTACTGCAAGCGTCCTACGAATAAGTATTAATAAATTTTTGTTCGTTAGACGCATACGTTATACGATTATAAATTAATCGTTTAATAGGGTTGGCAGTCGTGGCGAGATAAGACCAAATTCTCTCTCTCTCTCTCTCTGATCTAAGTGCCTGTAATATTGAGGAAATTTGAGTAAACCATAAGAAGACTTTATAGATGTCAGTCCTAGATTTGCGTCAGTCCGGGAACAATTATGCCGTACGTTACCGGCGCATCTTAGATTCATTACCATCACTGCGGCAACGGGATCAATAGGGAAATCCAAGCACAGTTACACGTAGATATAATTAATGTGTTTATCATTATGTTGTATATTTCATTGCTGTACACATTTGTATAAACATATTAATTTTTATTTATTTAAAAACTTGTCAGTCAGTGACAAAGCTCGACTCGCCATACACAATGCAATGCTAGTACCAACACTTATGTATGGAAGCGAAATGTGGATATGTCAGAATACGCATGAGAGTAGAGTTAATGCAGTAGAGATGAGGTCGTTGCGTCGGATATGCGGCGTCATCTTGACGGACCACATACGTAATGACGAAATACGCAAAAGGGTAGGTGTTAAAGAAAGCATAGTGACAAAAATAAGGAAAGGCATGCTCCGATGGTTCGGACATGTTGAAAGGACGAGTGAAGAGAGATTGACGAATCAGATATATAAATAAATATATAAATATTTCCAGACAGGTCACACAGCGCCATCTAATTTCCGTGGTAAGCTACGAGGCTTGTGTTACGGAAACTAGATGGTTGATAAACTACATATTATATATTTTTTTTATAAATATATACATATAAACACCCAGACCGAGACAAATTATACAATGTACAACTTGCCTCCGGTGGGAATCGAACCCACGACCTCCCGAGTTCACGGCAACGTTTGTTACCACTAGACCATGGAGGTATAAGGTATAATGCGAAAGTCGTGGGTAAAAGAGGCCCTGGCAGATCAAGACTACCTATCACGATCAAATAAATAAAACAATAGCTTAAAAAGCCATCGAAACAAACGGGCATGTATGAGAAGGTTGATGAATGTCGAAGAAGCGAAATAGGTATGTCGTGACAGTGACAAGCGGCTCTCAATTGTCTCTGTCTACCCCGCAAGGGATTTGGCGTGAAGATATGTATGTAAAAACTTTAGTGCACTATGCAACCTTTGGGATAATAAAACCTTCTGTTGTAAGGTAAGTCCATCCATTAAATATATAAAGGTAATTAAAATTATATCTACTATTAGGATTGTAAATAAAATACACACAATAAAATAATTACGATATAATTCTACACTTATTCAAATATTCTGACTTATCTAAACCATAGATCCTTTTGTCAGAAATAATTGTTAAATTTTCTACTTTATTATATATTTTTATTTTATATATATTTTTATTAACATTTATTTTTATAGTTGTTTCTTTTTTAATTTATTTAATACACTGAGAAAAAAATGTAATAATGTGAAATGGGCATTTAATCGGGACTATCTTTGATGGGACGTTTCAAAAAGACATTTTTTATTTATAGATTAATGTTTTTAATTAGGTATTTTGTATATATTTTTATTATTTATTTAAAAACTTTATTGTTTTGATAACAAACGGCGTATGTATAATAAATGAACTTGTATGTTATTGTGTAATTATCTTCTTAGTTTTGTCAGGGCTTTACGCACTTTTTTTAATTATTGTTTTCAATGTAATATATTTTTATGTATAAATTTAGAACCCATTCATAGTTTAATGAATTGTATAAAATTTTATATTATTAGTTTTTCTGGTAATTTGAATAAATACAATCAGGATTTTTCCATTATACGAGTAGACGATAAAATAAGTTCATAGCAATTAAAATATTGCAACTTGAAAAAAAAAAATGTAAATACGATTTTATAGAACTGACTGCCAGTAGTAAAACATATAAATAACTGTTTTACAAATAGAGAAATCATGTTAACCTGTTCGTAGGAAAAGTGAGAAAAACATTTATACGATTTACGACAATACGACGCCAATTCAAATCCTAAAAAGCCAATAAAATCTACAACCTCCTAAAGCTGGAGAGCACTGATATATTTAACCGCGCTATTTTTCCCGCATTTTTTAAATTATGCTGTTGTATGCCATTGTTAGGAAGGTATTGTTGGCGCTTTGCTGGCTTGGTTGTAAGAACGCGTTCCTTAAATCCTACAAAGGTCGATTCAAACCCACCCGGCATGTACCAATGAGAAATACACTTTTCTTATGTACATTTGTCATAAATTTACAACACCACCGTTCCCGTGTGAGGAGAGCACGTTAAGCCGTCGGTCCCGGTTCCACTAATACCAACTAGTGGAATCCTTAATAAATTGTCATTACGAATTGATATCATATCCGTCTGGCCAGCGCGTGGCGAATGTATTCTCCAGATATATGTTCTGGAAGGCCCATCTCCAGCAGTGGAGGTCTAGGACGCTGTGTTCTAGGGGCTGTAATGATGGATGATGATGCGATTGTTAACTGGCATAGGTATTGTAACTTACTTAAATTCGCATTTCTTTCCGCAAAGTTAATAACATTATTAAGTAAAGTAAAAAAATCTTTATTGCACAATGAATATCTAAAATTAAATATAGTAAATAGGCGAGCTTAATACCTTCAAGGTATTCTCTAACAGCTAACCTTTGGGAGAACGACAAAAGATATTGTGGGATGCAGAGTTAAAAGGAAAAATGTATAATAACTAATCATAGCAATAAATATATACTTAAATATACACATTATAAATACATACACATAATACATAAATATACTTATATACAATACTTACATAAATAACAATCCATGTTAAGTTTAGAAATTATATCTCATTTTGCTTTTTAAGAAAGTAATTACACATTATTTTACGAAATTTCATGGAATCCATGGAATGCTTAGAAATTTGTCCTCATTTATCATCTTCTTAATATATTACAAAAATCAAAATAGATGAAAACGATTAAAAATATTTTTGCTATTGTTCTATTTAATATTCTGTCTAAAATTAGGTTTAATTAAAAGTACTCACCATTAACCTCGGGAGAGGGCGTCCAATATTAATTGTGCTATTTAACAATTTGGTAATCACATTATAGCACACCATTAAACATTATCACAAAATTATTAAAAACAAAGATTATTATCTTAAAAATAACAAACAAATTAAATTAATTAAAAAAAAAACTATAGCGAAGGATCGTGGACTACCTCCTCGAATTAGTCGTGGCATACGTCCGTGAGATACCAATAGCAACGCGTTTCGGTCGGACAGGAGCGTGCAGAATCAGTCGAGCCCGAACCGCGTTCGCGAATGTGGGTAACCTCGTCTCAGCCGGACAAACGTATTATTTTCAATTGTTTTAACTTAAATTATTGTAGTATTTAGTATTTTTTATGGTGTTGAGTAAACGATTTAACAAATGTGTTATAGTATTATTTACACCAACTATAAATAAGTTTAACTTAAGACTAATAATTAATTATATTTTTAATAGTAGTAAAGTAAACTATCATCACGACCGTTTTCCCTTTCGGGGTGGTCAGAAACCACGCTTATAAGTAAGCGGATTCACATTTAGCCAACTTTACTATAGGACAATCGTCGATGTCTCCAGCATACCAAACTCGAGAAATATCACAAAAAAATTAAATATTAATTAAATGTATTAACATTATTAAATATTTTTTGTGTCCCGACCAGGAATCGAACCCGGTACCTCCGAGTCTAAATCCACGGACTTACCGCTAGACCACTGAGGCAGTTAATATCAAGTTATAGTGTCCTAAAATATTTGTATCTACAGCAGATAGCATACCCTCGGAATTATATTTGTGTGAGTTAGGGTTGGATTACATGTCAATAAATGTTTTATTAAAGTGACTTGAAAAATCATTAAAAATATTGGATTGAGCGAGTGAGAGGGGTGCGAAAGCGTTAAACCCAGTTTCTCTTAATACAATTTGAGATTAATGCGGTTAAAAACGCGCGGTAAAATATCGCAATGTGAATTAGCACTTACAAGCAACAAGTAAATACGCAAGAACAACAACACTTTCAACTATACAAAAGCATTTTGAACTTTAGTCTTATAAATATAAAGGTCACTTTATTTTTTAAAAAGTAAGTTTGTATAACTAGCTATTGTATTCAACGAATGTTAGTATAGACGTAAATATTATGTACTAACTCAACTTGCCTCCGTGGTCCAGCAAATAAAAAAAAAATGGCTAATAAAACTATATAAACTAAATTAAAATTAATAACTAAACTATGTATAAAAAATACGTGTGGCACTCGGGGACTGCCGCCGTAAAGCTATTGCATAGCATTTTTTATCAACTTAAGCAATTATAATTATTTATTTATTTTATTTATACAGTATTTTTTTGCTTTGATATTAATTCAACTTTTTTATATTACTCGTGTACGCGGCCAAAAAGCACGCTGTCTCACCTAGCATTGGGTCTAAAAGAGATAGAATCAGTTAATAAAGTTATAAAGTCGCACGCACACAAACACCGTACCGAAGTCTGCCGAACTGAAACGACGACGTTAGACGATGCACGGCATTCAACGCTGCACCGCTGTGCCGGTCGGAGTGGGGGACATTAGGGACATTTTTGTTACGGAATTTCTTGATTCGGTCGCCGCGCTCAAAGCCCGCGATAAAAGCTATGCAATAGCTTAAAAATATTCACCCATAACCTGATCATGTGGCAGTGTGCGAAGGACACTTGCAGCATTCCCCCGCTGCCCAGCGATGCTGATTTGCTGCGCGAAAAAACTGCCAGCCCTATTGTCACATAAAGCATTAACCAGCCGCTTAGACAGTTCTTTAAAGGACTTCTTAGCTCTTGGCCCCTACAATTGTGATTGAGGTCAAATTAAAATTTAAATATTTATATTTAGATGTATAATTTCTATTTGAATACATACAAACTCTTGTGTGACACTCAGCCAAGCGTCTGGCCAAGGAGTTGTCCAAACGGCTAACGGAAAAGTCTGGAGACAGGAAGGCTGGCAATTATTTCTGCCAACGTATTAGCTTAGCTATACAGAGGGGAAATGTTGCCAGTCTTCTGGGGACTATCACTGAAGGGTCGTCTCTAGAGGACATTTTTTACTTATAGTTTATTTTTTATTAGGTTTAGTTTATATTTATTTTAATTTTTACTTTTAAGTAGTTTTAATTTATATTGTAATTATTTTATACTGTTTGTATATTACTTCATTAGATGTAAGTATGTAATAAAAGTGTATTTTTCATTGATACATAAAAAAATATTATTAAGCTTGCCATGCAATTCTCTATACGCAAACATGTACGTCTATGACCCAACACCTTATTCCGCAAATCGAAGATTACACGGACCAGAAACGTTTTTGAAATCCTAACCATGTAATAAATCTTTTACCGATGACTGAGATTTAAAGATTGGGCATTTAAGACATCAATGATTATACCGTCTTATTATTTTATAAAATATTTTATGGGTCACATTTATTTTTTTATAAAAAACTATATAAACTAAATTATTACTGCAAATAAAACATGAAATAAAAACATTAGGTACTTACAAAACCTAATTTAATATTTAAATTAGTGTCCGCGCGGTATGGCAGCAAGAATTATGGCTGCATTTTCTCGCTAAATCGCTATACTGATTTTATTTATTTTTATTTATTTACTTTTAGAAAAATCACAGCTCATAAGTAGGACATAAAATTACAATACGAGTATTATAGAATATTCGATCTTAAGCCAAAATTTTTTTATATTATTTATCCAGTTAATTTCTTCAAAACAGTGGGTTAAATACAAAAAAATATTATAATATTAATATTAGTGTATGAAATATGAAAAAATTAGTGTGTTTATTATTATTATTTAATACATAATTATTGAATAAGTATAACAAAAGATGTCTGAATTTGAATCTATACATCAAAAAAGAAGAGAATTAGACGCGATATTTTTTTATAATAATAAGACATTTAAACAATACCTCCGAGTCTAAATCCGAGACTTAACCTCTACAAGACGGAGGCAGTCAGTGCTTCAGAAAGTCATTTCGCAATCTTTTTTATTAGGTACCTAATAAACTGGGGCTGTTATATTTTGTATTATTGCCCGTTAATATATATAAGTCAATGTTTTTGACGATGTTCCTCAATTCGCGTCATTTCCTTATTTTCCCATCACAGACAATCGCCAATAATAATATTCTACAGAGAAATAAGAGAGAGTTGACCGCAAGTGTATTTGAATAATTTGTACACAACAGTCAGGGATATACGGTTTTGTTATGTCATTGTTTAAACTGTCTGGAGACATTTAAATGTATAATCTAATTGGATATTATCTTATTTCTTTATAATATATATATATATATATCTAATATAACTTTGTACATTCTATAATTATACTTATATCCTATCTGTGGATAACGGTGTTAATTGTAATGTGTACTATGTAATCTATATTTGTATTGTATCCTTATTATACAATTGTTTGTTATTCCAAATAAATAAAATAAAATAAAAATATAAAAATATTTATTTATTTTAAAGTTTATTGCACTATTACAAACAGCGAGCTTATTGCTGGTAGGCTTTGGGATAATACAGAAGGTTTCAGGCATGAGTGGTGGTGAAAAGACTAAGAGAAGATAATCAATTAACTAACAATCAGCAATATATATATATATATATATATATATTATTTACTTAATTATTTGTTTTATCGGTTTTCATTCAATTTATTGCCCAAAAAGACGCTCATCATCCACCACTCCGCTTCTCTCCCTACCCAACCAAATACTGTATCATTCAGTTAATGCCGTCTTGGAAACTCGTACCGTACTTACTTAAAAAATAAGTACAGACTTTTCAATACTATAAGGAATTGTTCCCGCCCCTAAATCTTCAGTTTTTGAACTTCATTGTGCAATACAGAATAATTATCGTGGTAGAATATAATAGGGGAAACACGCAGAATTAAACAATAAAGCAATGTAACCTTAAAAATGTTTATGTATGAAAGTGTCAAAACGTAATGTTTAGCCACAAATTGCTTGCGCCTAGCCTGGTCCCAGTACGGGCATTAATTTGAATACCACCAATACAATGGTGTATGGGACTCTAGTGGCACCATCGACATATACATTTATTATACAATATTAGACCAGCATAACATTTTTTTTTTTTTATACTAGCACGACATGTGACCGCCCACCTGCTGGTAAGTGGCGCGCAAGGTCCATGAATGTTAGCAAGTGAAGTCAGACACTTATAACTGCCATCCGTCCCTAACACTATGCCGGCTTGACTAGATGCTTTTTCACACTTCGCTTGAAGGACTCCAAGTTATAGAAAAATGGAAACACAGAGACTGGAAGAGTATTCCACATCTTTATCGTACGACAGATGTAGAGGGAGATGTAGATGAGAGGGAGGGATTAGGTTATAGAGTTCTTCGGAGCACTCACCATAACATAGCCGGTAGTACACGCTCAGTGAAGCCACATCTCGGCGAAGCTGCAGGGATTCAAGAGTTCCAGATATAGTGGCATCGTCCACAATTCGAACTCGCCTCTGTAGGACATTGAGAGCATCTGTGGGGTACTTGGCGGAACCATCCCAAAGGTGAGAACAGACAGTATTGTAAATATTTTTGTAGGTACATTACAAAAGTGAATAAAATCTGGATCTAAAGTGGGTGTTGGCTAGTGTGTGAGTGCTCCAAGGAGGCCAAAGATCGAGCGAAGTGGCAACAACTTAAGGGGGATGTTATATCCCCGCAGGTGTTCACGAACGCGTTGGAAGATATTTTTAAAATGCTAGATTGGAATTACTACGCCGTAAACGTTTATGGAGAATTCATCTCACACCTCCGCATTCACGGATGACATAGTTATTATAGCCAGCCCGCTGAAGGATCTTAGCAGAATGTTAAACGGCTTAATTGTGTCTTGGAATGAACTTGGACGTTCAATAATTATGCATGAATATGTCTATCTCGGACAGACTATCCAATTAGGTGTAGCCAATTTCAGCAAAGAAACCGAGAGACGCATTCTGCTAGGATGTGCCACCCATCGGGAAGTTCCGTCACATCTTCCTATCAATCATACCACAAGAAGAAAAAAGTTTTCTACTCGTAACACACAACGTGAACACTGAAAGTGGTTCTGCTCCAATTCAAGGTCGCTCAGCAAGCTGTGAAGCTTGTTATTTCTCTAATGGATAAAACTCGAAACGTTGATATTCGTCAGATAACAAAAGTGGCTGTGGGTTGAATACGTACGAGAAGACGCAAAAGTGGGATGACTCCCTGCCAAATGGACTAATAACCACAAGATGGTCGCTGGTGGGGGTTGGATGAGGGTGGCAAGAGATCGCATTATGTAGCGAGCCTTGTGGGAGGCTTAAATCCAGCAGGCTGATGATGTTGACGACACAAATCTCGCGGCGCACAATTATTTTACATACATACATATCTTCACGCCAGATCCCTTGCGGGGTTAAACTTGTATATCTCTAACTAATTGATGTACCTAACATAATATTTTTTACACGTATTTTTTTTTTAATAGTATACAGTCCTTATTCCACAAAAAAGCTCCAAACAACAGAACTAAAAACTGCATAGTGTGCAGGTCCAAATTATAAGTACATACACATCTCTGGGTGGTACTGTTTTCCGGTTAGGTCAGGCTATTCTGGATCAGATTATTCCATCACCGATAGCCTTCTACGTGGATTTATTGTCGGTATTTCGTATATTCAATAATACTATTCACTATTTGAATACAACATTTAGCTCCATATTTACAATGCAGTGCATCTTTTCGCTTTGATTGTTTTTTTTTTTTTTAACTTAATGTCTAGGCATTTTCTAACAAATAACCTTTGAGTGTGAGAAGAGAGTGTAGATATGCACCATGTATAAGTTAGAAACTATGATTTAATAAATAAACAACTAATTGATTTACAAACGTTTGTATGTCGACCTGTTCGAGACATTTTGTTCGACCCTCAGACGTTTAATAATTACACAGTACTATGTAGTACAGTATATAGTGTATATTAAGTTAAATATTAGTTATAACAATAACTGTATCTTTTTACTTTTATTTTTGCACCGTCTCATATGTCTATTATATCTCCTTTGTCCCCATGGTCGACTGTCAGAGAATGTGCAATAATGTTTTAAATGAAAATAATAAATAATGAACATATTGTGTCCCTTAAAATGTTGAAATATTGATTTATTTTGAATTAGAATTATTTATTTACAATGTTATAAGGACAAGGAGTTATCCAAACAGCTAATGGAGACGTCTGGAGACAGGAACGTTGGCAAAATTAAAATATATTTAGTTCCTGAAGGGTCGTCTCTAGAGGTCATTTTTTATTTATAAAAAAAAGTAAAGTATCATCACGACCGTTTCCCTTTTGGGGTGGTCAGAAACCACGCTTATAAATAAGCGGATTCACATTTAGCCAACTTTACTATAGGCTAATCATGACAAGTGGCAAGCTCGTCGATGTCTCCAGCGTACCAAACTCGAGAAATATCACAAATAAATTAAATATTAATTAAATGTACTTACATATTTATTTAAATTAGTAAATATTTTTGTGTCCCGACCAGGAATGGAACCCGTTACCTCCAAGTTTAAGTCCACGGACTTAACCGCTAGACCACGGAGGCAGTTTTTATTTATAGTTATATTTTTATTAGGTTTGTATTAAATATAACTTTTATTTTTTAAGTAGTTTTTAATATATGATTAATATACCCATCTGCATTAAAGCTTTTGATATTTATTAGATTTTCTATGTTTTTATTATTATTATTTTTTGCATGTTTATCTTTTAATATAAACAAGAATATTATAAAAGCCTACATATTTTTCAAAGCAGACATGCCAGCATAATAAGCCAAATTACAATTTTCGTTCACAAAGCAAACCTTCGAAATAAGGATTGGTAACACCAGTGTACTTACTATATAAATATCAACAGAATAGTCTAAAACAATGCGTACCAATGTCTAACTATAGGACTAGCCACGAGTAGCTTATATACATTATAACATTATAACTATTAGTATTAAAACTTTTACATTACGATAATATGAAATAATTATAAAAAAAAAAAAAAAAAAAACTAGCTAACTATAACATTCAAACTATTCGTTATACTATAATAATAATTAAGACACATTTTTATACAACACATTCTTGTACAATATTATTATGTTTAACTTTAAGCGGGTCCCCCAATACAGGTCTAACTAAACTTAAAGAAAATGTACTATTTAAACTTGTATTTAAAGAAATAAAATATTTTTGTTGTTTGTTATAAGTAATCAACTTAAATTAACAATAACGAGTAATTTCAATTAGTCGGATTATATTTTAGCGATATAAAGCGCTGTCGTCCGTGGCGAACGAGTGCCTTCACTTGTGGCCACGGTTCAGACTTAATTGGCACACAGGGCCAACTGTGAATTGAGACGGTTATAGGGTTTTAGTGCGTAGACGCCTTGAGGTATCCTTATGAGGCCCCACGCTGAGTCGGACATGCGAACTAAAACCCGGGTATCAAGCCGTGGTAGTATCATTAGCCATAGGATCCTATCGGAACACTCGGTTAAGTAAAAATTTTATAATAATGTGTAAACCAACTACCTGTCCAGATCGGGTGATACAGTATGGCCAGAACCAACCCCAATTTCCATTGTAGTGTGGACTCTTCCAATTCTATGCCTAGGATTTAGAATAACAGTAAAAGAATAGCACTATAACCAAAAATGTAAAAAATGTCCGTCTACAAAATAATAATACATAAGTATAAAAAAATCCGTTTATAAAAAAAATAAAAAAATGTTTTGTGGTAAGACTCATGGATTGTAAACATTTGGATAAGATTAAATTTTAATATCATTTTTTTTACACATATATTTTGTATTGCACCTACCTTATGTACTTACTGCTCTTGTTGTCCCGAAGGTTTGACCGTCATAGAATGTCTAGCGGCATTAGCGGTCCGCCTTTGTACTTTGTGCATTAAGTTTAAATAAATAAAAAAATATATATATTACATTTGTATCATATTATATTAGGTTTGTGACCCGGCATCGTCCGTGTAGTAAGCTGGTAAGGACCCAGATATCATGGACAGAGTTCAGAATCAACTTTTTTTTGTTACATATATATTGTTTATATTACATTTGTACTATTTTATTCTTGCTTTAAGACCCGGCATCGTCTGTGTAGTAGGCTCATAAGGAACTAGATTTGGTAAATATATAATAAAAAAGAAGATACTAAAAATCAAACTATTAATAAACCACGCTTTTGCAAGGTGCAAGTACATAAGCTCGATGTCTCTGGCGTACCAGGCATTAGAAATGTCACAAATAAAAAAAAATTAAAAAATAACAACTTGTTCTCACCAGGAATCAAACTCACCAAGATTTAGCACCTTCTGCTGCTAAATCTACGGCCTGAACCGCTACATCACGGAGGTACCTACGCAATTAAATTCATTTTAAATATACGTATTTGGTGTGCCCTAGCCTTTAAGTGTACCAAGCACTCCCAATAACCCTTTAATGCAACGTGGGCCCCTTCGACCCGAGCCTAGATCTTTGGAAGGCTAGAGTCGTTATCGGTCAGAAAATGACCTTTCTACGGAAGATGGCTCAGACGCGACCGCAGCGTGCAAGCCCCGCGCATGCTTGCTGTTAACGTAAATTATATGTTGCATTAATAGACATATATACAACGAATGAATATTATTAAAAATAAATCTTTTTTTTTTATTATGTTAGAATATGTGCATAATGTATTAAATGAGTCAAATGTCAAATTAAAAATGTCATTGTATAACATAGAGATATAAACGACCACCCTAAGAAACTGCCTCCGTGGTCTAGCGGTTAAGTTCGTGGATTTGGACTCGGAGGTACCGGGTTCGATTCCTGGTCGGGACACAGTAATAATAATTAATTTATATAAATACATTTAATTTATTTGTGATATATCTCGAGTTTGGTACGCTAGAGACATCGACAAGCTTGCCACTTGCCATGACTGGCTTTTAGTAAAGTTGGCTAAATATGAATCCGCTTCTTTATAAGCTTGGTTTCTGACCACCCCGAAAGGGATACGGTCGTGATGATGATGATACCTAAGAAAGAGAGAGCACCATAAATACGAACTTTTCCGATAAAATACTTTGGAAAACCTAGATGACAGAGTCCTAGAACTCCAATGTTGAAGATGGGCCTTCCCGAAATTTCTAGAGAATTTGGCGTACACTCGCCACGCTGGCCAGACAGACAGGTTGGCGAGTGTCTTATATGAACTTTGATGTCTATTTATTAAAGATTCCACAAGTTGGTATTAGTGAAACCGGGCCCGACGGCTTAGCATGCTCTCCGAGACACGGGAACGGTGGTGTTGTAAATCTATGACAAAACGTACATAAGAAAAGTGTATTTCTCATTAATTGTATTTTACATGCCGGGGTTTGAACCGACCACCACCGCCTTTCATTATCTGTAAAAAAAAATATCTACGGAATATGACTCAAACGTGATCGCAGCGTACAAGCCCCACAATTCTTCATTGTGGTATCCCAGCGGGTTGGTCTCGGTATGAACTTAGACAAAAAAATGTTCAACGAGCATGTCATACCGAGACCAATCTGCGTGAGAAATGCCACTATCGAAGTTATGCAAAAATATGTCTACCTTGGACAAACCATCCAATGGGGTGTTGCCAACTTCAGCAAAGAAGCCGAGGATATGCATACATACAGGAAGTTATGACACATCTTCTTATTGATCATACCACAGTGTTTGAAGACAAACATCTTATTCTAGTAATGTCGTATGGTGCTGAAACGTGGACACTGACAGTGGGCCTGTTCCATAAGTTCAAGGTCGCTCAAGAAGCTATGAAGAGAGCTACGCTTGGGATTTTTCTAAGGGATAAAGTCACAAACATTGTTATCATTAAACTAAGTTACCAAAATCTTCTTATTCTTACGGTGCCATCTCCTATCGGAGGTCGGCTATCATTAAGGCGATTTTGATTTTGTTGGCCGCAGTCCGGAACAAGGATCTGGTGCTCATCCCGAACCACTCCCTGAGGTTCTTGAGCCAGGAAGTGCGTCTTCTCCCCGGTCTTCTGGAGCCTTGTATCTTGCCTTGCATGACGAGCTATACTTTTTATTGCGCAAAGCTTTCAAAATTGGCAAGCTCAAGCGGCAATGGGCTGGATAGTCGTAGAACATATGAGCGGAGGAGTAGATGGGTTCTGGATGTGTGGACCACGTACTAGAAGACGCAGAGTGGGATGGACAGATGTAAGAAGGTCGCTGGTGGGGAGTGAAAGAGGGTGGCAGGAGATCGTGTGAAATTGCGATCTTTGTGAGAAGCCGGCCGACAGTGAAGAGACACAGAATGACGAATAAATAATAAAAATAAAATGTTTTTTTTTGTACAGTTAATAATGCATTGTTAGATACACTCATAATATACGTCCATGGTAGCAATAGTGTTATAATTTGGCGAGCGTTGTAAATGTGTAATAGTAACCGATTTGACACGTCTCTCTGTTTTGGTCGAAGCGAAATTTCACACGTTACTAGCGGGTGTGTAGAGCAACTTTTATTATGGTGTTATTATTGTTATAATGTTTTTTTAATAAATCACTAGACTTTGTAAAATAACGCAGTTAAAGAAGTAGAGAGATTTAAGATTAAATCACGACGTTTTATGATTAAAAAAAAAAGGGTGTATTTATCGGTAATTATCGCCGAATTAACCATTAATTTCTCAAAAACCGTCCAGCTGAAACGGATGACATTTTTTTATAGCCTCTCTAGATAAAAACAAGAAAGTCTATTGTCGTTAGTAAGCTTCTAGGTTATTACAGCCCCTAGAACACAGCGTCCTAGACCTCCACTGCTGGAGATGGGCCTTCCAGAACATATATCTGGAGAATTTGGCCTACACTCGCCACGCTAGCCAGACGGCTTGGCGAGGATATGATGTCAATTTTTAATGATAATTTATTAACGATACGACAAGAAGGTATTAGTGGAATCAACGGCTCAACGTATTCTCCGAGGCACGGGAACGGTGGTGTTGTAAATCTATGACAAATGTGCTTAAGAAAAGTGTCTCATTGGTACGTGCCAGGTGGGTTTGAACCGACCTTTGTAGGATTTAATCAACGCGTTCTTACAACCGAGCCACCACCGCGCCACTTGACTGCCAGCAATTTCTAGCTTATTGGGGTATATTTTAAAGCGTTCTTGGATCCATTGTGCGGGTTCCGGGTCCATCGTGAGTTAGTAAGAGATGAGAAGAATGGTGTCTCGGACTTGCGACTGTCAATAGCCTGGTCAACAACGGAGGCCTCCTTTATTGCGTAACAAGACGCTCACCATCTACCATTCTACTCCTCTCCCCAACCCAACCACAAACAAAGATAATTATTTGGGATTTTTGTATTTTTTTTCTAATTTTATAAATTTCATTAAAATGTATTTTTAGTATAATGAGTTGTTAGTTAAATGGTGGTATCAACCGCGTCGAATACTTTATATATATATATATTTTTATACTAGCACGATATGTGCCCATCATATAAACCTGTCGATAGCTCTAGCGTACCAGACTCGCGAAATGTCACAAATAAATTAAATCTGTATTTTTTATGTTCTCGACGAGGATTCGAACCCAGAACCTCCGTGTTAAAACCGCGGAGGCAGTCAACTGTTATTTTTTTTTTTGTATAATAGTACGACATGTGCCCTTGCCCCCACCTGATGGTAAGTGGCGCGCGAGGTTATGTTAGCTGGAATTAGACACTCATGACTGACATCAGTCCCTAACACAATGCCGGCTTGACTGGGCATGACAGCAATTCGAGCCTGATCCCGAAACGTACACAATACTGGGTTTATCGGCACGAACGGTGGATACTTCCCCGCCCCAGCAGACTGGCAAAATTACGTTAGTTTAAATTATGTTAGTTTTTGCGTCTAGGTATTTGCAAATCATCAAATGTCGAGTTGTACATCATATATTTTCCGATAACCTCTCCTTCAGAGTTTATGGGATACCTGATGGTATTCCTCTGGCATTTGTAAGGTGGGACGGTGACATTTAGAGGGCCCGCGTGCTGGCCGCTTGACCTATACCGTTTGTAATACGCTCGCTAAATTTAGGTGTAACGTGGCATTTTTTAAAATGAAATGCGTTAAAAAAAATATTTTTATTTTAAGTAGAAGCTTATTTTGTCAATAATTTTTCGTTCAACACTAGAGAAGAAAGAAGAGAATAGAAAACATTTGGCCAACTCTGGCACATCCTCATCCATATCACAATGTTTACAGACGAAGGTCTTTAACCAGTGCGTCCTCTCGGTAATGTCGTACGGAGCTGAGACGTGGACACTGACAGGTTCATCAATTCAAAGTCGCTCAGCGAGCTATAGAAAAAGCTCGGCATTTCTCTGATGGATAAAATTGGAAACTTTGATATCAGAGAATCAAGTGCTGACTGGCATAGCTTTCAAAATTTGCAAACTGAAGTCTGCCGCAGAACCGACGACCGAAGGGCAAAGGCAAAGGGTTTCTAGAGTATCAGATGGACGTGTGACCTAAAGAAGGTCGCTGGTGGGGGATGGATCAAGGTTGCAAAAGACCGCGTGCAGTGACCAGCCTTGTGGGAGTCCTATATACCGCAGTGAAGAGACACAGGCTGATGATGATGAAGTAGACCTTCATCTCGCTCGCCAACATCAACTAGTCTTATTTTGTCACCACGATAACGGTTTTAATTAAGGCTGAAAGAGCGTTGCCTAATTAATATCTTTAATACGAGACCTAGCTACGAATTTTACGGATTCTGGATATTATAGACTCTACCACATTTCCAAATGTATGTAATAAAATGCCTTTAAGGCATTAGGTTTGCCCTTGTAGATTACTTTTAAGTTTTTTATGGAATAAAAGTGATTCGGTTAAACCATTTTTGTAAATAGATTTTATATTTTTTGACATTGCACCTATATTAAGCGACTCTCCTATGCTTGGTTTACCTATTTGGTAAAACATTCGTGTATTACCCATGAGCAAAAGTCATATTTGATGCCTTAATAAGAAATTACTTCCCTAGGGCCATGTAGGTACGAATACCATGTCATAGACGTACATATTATTAATGTTTTTAAAGGTCGATTTTTAAATGTTGCTTAGTTATTTTTTTCTTGGATTTATAATTGGTAATCGCTGCGCTTTCACTAGATGGCGCATGTCAAGTTGTAGAGCATAAGTTAATTTTAATTTCTTCAGAAATATAATTGGATTTAAAAGGTGCGGTTTATATAATTTATATATAGAAGGATAGGCATGGCCAAAAGTCAAATGAAAGGAATATGGAAAGATCGTAATATCACTATTGGGACCAAAACAAGACTTGTCCCGAGGCTTTTAGATATTCCTATATGCTGCCGAAACCTGGACCCTCAAAGACTGATCGTAGCCGCGTCGACGCCTTTAAGATGTGGTGCTGAAGACGTATGTTGCGCATTCCGTGGACAGCGCAAAGAAGCAATTTAGACAGTTCTTTAAAAAAAACCGCAGTAAATAAGAATAAGAAACATATGATTGTTGAATTATATTTAGTCAAGGCACGCTGCAACAAAGTTGGGGTCTGGTTTTGGGCAATATCTGTCATGTATTTTTTTTAATATGCTTATATCATCAATCAAGAATCAACTAGATTATAGGTGAAAACTCCAGGAAGAAATATCATATCAATAATCATGTGCTGATGTTTCAACTACGGCCAAAACGTGAGGTCGTGTTAAAATGCAGACGGCTGTCGAGGCAATTTATAACTTATATTTACTTGAATTAGGTTCATTTTATGATACATTTTTAATAGCATTTATGTTGTTTTATTTCTGACTGATTATTAAGAGAAAGAGATAGCAGGCACGTAGAGGTCCGCTTGCCAGTTTCTCGCAGTAATTTTGTATGTGACTATTAATCTAGTTGAATCCTTAATAGTGGCTTATATTGATTATTATTATATAGAAGTATATATTACGATTCAGTACCTATATAATGTATTCAGTAAAAAAAAAGGATTTAATAAAAAAAAATAAAAAAAATGAATTAAGAACATTTACTTTTAATAAATTGACCGTGGACCAGCGGTTAAGACTCTATAGCAACGGGTTCGATACCCAGTGGAGAATACAAAATATATTTAATTTGTGGTAAGCTAGACCTTTCCAATTGGTATGATGGGCATATAATAGTAAAGTTGGCTAAATATGACTTTATATCTTTGGTCATTTGTTTTCGTTAATTATTACAGTACACTTTAGGTATACATGCATAAGAATTCATGAATACATTGGCATAATATTAGGCGTGAGGTCCTTAAGACAATCCTGGAGGACAATCGTACGTGGGCGCACTTCTCCGACCCAACCGATTATGTACGCCCGCTGCAGTCAATACGGCTATGATGTCGACTCTACCTTGTTTTTGTATCGAGGACTATATACATACATGCAACACAAAAATCCATGTAACTTTATACGAAAGAAAGACCACGTACATTACAACTTCGAAATGAAATGAAATTAAATAATTTATTCGTCAGAAACGTGGTACATACAGGGATGTAAATTATTATATGTAATTATATCACATGCTTAGCATACAAATATTAATTTAGTCACAGGACTTCTGTGAATTCTTCGGACGTGGATGTCTACTCTCTAAACTACGAGGAATATTGAAAAAAGCTGAAAGAAGTTTCCGGGCCGATTTTTATAAAAAATAAAAACGGAATCATATATATATTTTTAAAATAATATTCTAGTTGGGAATTTTGACCAAAAAAGTACGATTCCTGCAGTATCCTTAAGTTTGACTTTTGAAATTGCTTCCCAAAATTTTATCAGTACAAGCGATACTATCAGCTAGTATTATAATACAGGATTTTATATGTGATCAAAATAAAAAAAAAAACAATTAGAACCACGGCAACCCATCACCGTTGCATCAGTTAGCGTATGTTGTTATATAAAAACTTGTTTTTATTTGGATGACTATAAAATAAGTAGTATAAAAACTTTACCTTTAAATTGCTTTCACAATCTTTACAAAGCATTCAGTTTTCTATTTATAATTTTTATTCTTATCACTATGCAACAATACGAGTTATAATCTCGGCTGATATTAAAATTACCTCCCAACTCGTAGTTTCAAATCAGAGCAGAATTCGATCTAAATTGACTGCACAATCCGTGGTCCATAGAGCCAGCTCATAATTGATAGAGGCCCAGGCTAAAAACCAATACCAATGGCCGGCGAAGATTTACGACTCAGTAATGGGCATGTGCGTTGACTTTATTAACATTTATTATGGTAATGGACGCGTTGAATAATGTTTTAATATCGGCCCCGGCATGTCTAAAGGTACCAGACCCAAGACATATATATGTATAGACTGTCTTTATAATATATATGAATTTGATGTAACAATAAACATTTTACGAAACTTTCCTCGGACTTGTTTTTTGACTAGATTTTTATGTTGTTGCTTTTGTTCCATGCCAATATTTATTTATTTATTAGAAAACAAAAGGACAGAGACAGGCAACATGAGAACATATAAAATAGCAAGCGAGTAGAAAGAATAAAAATTATACCCGCCACCAGAATAATTCTCACTGTGAACAATAGTGCACACTTTAAGGGATACAAAATTTTGTAAAATATCACCTTGGCCAGGTATATAAGAAAATTGCTTGTATGTGTTCGAGCTTAACCAAAAGTAGATTTTTACTTTGAAGGCGGCGCGGGAGTTACGGAATATTCCGATAAACGCCTGTTGTACGTGTCGCACATCCTACCAGATATTGTACCTACACGGAGACATGGAAGAGATCGCAGGAGCGAGTCTGTCTTGTTTATTATAATAAATACCTTCTGTCAGGTTTGGACAACTAAGTAGGCCTTGACAAATATTGTACATTAGAGTATTGTCTTTATACTTTTAAAGCGTCATATATTTTAAATAAATAATATTGTGAATATATGTAAATACATTTTTTTAATGTTAAGAATTCTATAATGTCCATAATTGTCAAAATAACCTTGACACCGTCATCATTTTGAATTTTGAAGTTTTATTTTTTCTGCATAGCTATCGCTGTGTATATTATTATTTTTCATTATCATCATCAGCCTGTATCTCTTCACTGCTGGATGTAAGCTTCACTTCACGCGGTCTTTTGTAACTCTCGTCCAACCTCTCTCTGCCAGCGACATTCTTCTGGTAGGGGTCCCGTACGTGGTCTCCACTCTAAAACCCGTTTGCCCTATCGGTCGTCGGTTTTGCGGCAGATGTGTCCAGTATATTGCCACTTCTGCTTGCTAATTTTAAAAGCAATGTCAGTTACTTTGGTTCTCTAACGAAATCAACGTTTTGGATTCAGTCCATCAAAGAAATACCAAGCATAGCTCTACAGCTTGCTGAGCGCCCTTGAATTTATGAACCAAACCCACTGTCAGTGTCCATGTCTCCGCTCTGTACGAGATTATCGGGAAGATGCACTGGTTAAAGACCTTCGTCTTTAAACATTGTGGTATGGACGATGAGAGAATGTGCCGAAGTGCCAGAGTTTCCTGATATTTTACTGAGTTTTAATTATTTGTAGAAACCTACAATTTTTTTGTCATGATTTACTATACCTGAAGAAGAAGTCAAAAAAAAGCATTTTGTGAATTCACCGTGCAGGTGGATGTAGGATCCATCGTGTGTGAAAAAGAGAGATGAGAAGAATGACGACAATAGGCTGGTTTACAAAGGTCCTTTTCGAATTGAAACTTACGCAGTGAGTAGGTTTTTTACACGAAATATGTAAAAAAATACGTGTAAGAGCGCAGAATACATTTTTTTTGTCCTATACCTAATTGCAAAAATATATTACTTGAATTTAAAAAACGAAGCTTAGTCAACCTGCAATTGTTCCTTCTATCTACACATACTTGAATGCTATTTATCAGTAAAAAGCCACTCTGAACTTTTTAAAACTCTTGGGGATAATTTCAATTTTAAAAAGCTTTATCCTAGTAGAATAATTAATCCAGCGCATTTTTATACCCAATATAGCCGAAATTATTAAGGGGGCTGCCACTAAAACTGTTTAAATTAAGAGTCAAACAAATGCTGGTTAATAAATGTTTTTATTCGACAAAATATTACATATAATAATTTACTTTCCTGTACCCACCATGTTTCTGAAAAATAAATTATTACATTTGCGTAGCTTTCGTGCGCAGCAATCGAATAGCAATTTATAGAAAAATCCGATCCACTATTTACCTATTTACGCCAATATTTTCTACTTATTTATTTATTAACTATTATTAAGGATAACTAACGACTAATAATTTAATGGAAAAAAAGAAGAAGTTACTAAAGCAAATGACTACAAACATAATTTACAGGATTGTTTTTTGAAGGAACTATAAAATAGGTCTCAAATAAAATATTCTATAATACTGTCTCTCAAATATACGTCTATGCTTTATTCTATGTGGTGGCCAAAGGGTAAACTGCACTTGATAGTATTTTAAACGGCAAAGTTTAAATTCCATTATGGACAAAAATTATTTAGTATAATTATGTTTGGTGTTTTAGGATTTCAAATTACTTGCTACGTAGTACAAGATACGTAGAAGATCTACTTTTTAATAGGTGGTAGGCGGACTGATGGTGGTAAATGCCTATTCTACCGGTGCGGGGAAGTATCCACCGGTCGTGCCGATAGACCCAGTAAAGTGTATCCACACGTATCGGGATCAGGCTCGAATTGTCGTCATGCCCAGTAAAGCCGGTATAATGTTGGGGTCTGATGTCAGTCATGAGTGTCTGATTTCAGTTGCTAACATTTATGGACCTCACGCGCCACTTACTATCAGGTGGGGGCAAGGTATGTGGTGCACAAAATAAGTGTATAAAGGCGAAGATTAATGCCTACAAGGCATTTTCTAACATATAACCTTTGGGAGAGTGTGAGATTAAGGGTAGTGCCGATATCAAGTTTAACAATATAGAATATACTACACACACTACATACTAATAGATACTTACACTGTTACATAAATTACACATATACCTATAAATAAACGTATATACACATATATATTATGCCAAATATATATTTTTAGCCTGATGACGACTCCTGTTTGTCTAGAAATAAAGCAGTGACCAAGCGCTTAAAAACGTGGACAGACGGCGCGTGTCTAATAGCGAGTGGTAGCTTGTTCCACTGGCGGGCTGCAGACACAGTATACGAATCTGAATATCTGCTAGAGGAGTGGGATGGGATTTTAAGTTGGTTGTTATGCAAAGAGCGAAGTGGAAGGTTGTGAGTATCACACATGTATTCAAAACGGGATTTAAGATATGCAGGCGCATGAGGGTTGTTCAGGATACCATACAGAGACACGATATAAAGATATTCGACGAAGTCTAGCTAGATCAAGCCATAGATCAGAACAGGGTGTGCTGGCATGACATCTGCCATGATACTATGTCATACTAAATGTAGATTGTGTAATACCTTAGGACAAAGCTACAATGAATTCATTTACATTATGAATACATTTGCATGCTTGCATAATTAGTATCCTTAATGTAAGTAATAGATGCAATTGTTTATCTAACTGGATTTAATAACACTAGTTTTTTTTTTTTTTTTTTAAGTTATAAACAAAACCTTTAATCGAAGGAAATAAGGTACAATGATTTAAAAAAAAAAAAAAATCTAAAAACTTACATCTTAAAACATAAATTACTATTAATAAAAATAAACCTAATTAATAAATAAAAATATAACTAAAAACTAAAATGAAGTAAACACAAAATAAAAATTATTATAAATAAAAAAAATGCTCCAAATCGCTGCCAATGGGCAAAGTGCCAAGAATACTGGCAGCATTGCCACGTTGAATGGCAATACTGATCCTTTGGCCCAAATATTGCCCAGCCCTTTTGTCTCCCGAGATGTTGACGAGCTGTTTTGACAACGCCTTGAAAATTTCGTGTGCACTTGGTCGCCACGGCCCGAGAGTTTCAACTCCAAACGGCGCAAAAACACATCTCCCAATAAGCTGAGTGTATTTCCGCCGCTTGAGGTTCTCTGCTTGTAATGCAGCAGCGCCTGGATCCTTAGAGATCAAGGACAAGTGGGAAGGCGCCAGGGTGTCCACACAGGTGGCATCCCACACTAAAGGCATACCAACCATCGTTGCGGGCCATGCCACTGGGTTCTAATATTGCTGGCGAACCCACAGACACAAGGGCCCGACGAATGACGTCATATTATATCATATACGTTTATTATTATTTGAAAAAAAAAACACAAAATATAATATAATAATTACAAACAACTTAAATAAAATAAAAGAGATGAAGGCACACTGACGTGGTCAATGTATTTCGGTCCGTTTGGCTTATTTCGTTTGTTAATGTATAATTTTAAGAGCGTGGTAGAGACATCATAAGTTTATAAAACAATTACAATATTAAATAACCTATATTTAAACAAAATCTAAATTTAACCTAAAAATAATAATAATAATAGTTTATTGACACAAAATAAAATATACATATTAAGTTCCGATCCCCACGGGCCCATCGTTTCTACAGCAAACGTACAAAATAAATAAATTTAAAAATATAAAATTGTAATTAGGATTACAGACTGATGGTACATGAGACTGTCTTAAATTCTAAAGATTTCGCTATACGGGTCCATTATGTCCGTGTAATAAACTAACCAGGACTACTGATGTGATGGGAAGACTATAAATTTACTTATCTTGCTCCAGCTTCAAACTTCGACCAACTTTTTCAACTTACAATCCTACTAGTGCTCGCTGTCATTTAAAGTTGTCAGGATAATGTGGAGAAGGATCATTATTTAAAACAAATAAATTCAATTAAATATAAACCAAATACAAAATAATCTTACTAGTGCTTCCAATCCTACTAGTGCTTGCTGTCATTCAAAGTTGTCAGGATAATGTGGAGAAGGATCATTATTTAAAACAAATGGATTTAATTAAATATAAACCAAATACAAAATAATCTTACTAGTGCTTACAATCCTACTAGTGCTTGCTGTCATTTAAAGTTGTCGGGATAATGTGGAGAAGGATCATTATTTTAAATAAATGAATTCAATTAAATTTAAACTAAACCAAATACAAAATAATCTATCAATAAAAAATTGCCTCTAGAGACGACCCTTTTAGGGATAGTCCCAAGATAACACGCAACATTTTCCCCCTGTATAGTGAGGCTAATAGGTTGGCAGAAATAATTGCCAGCTTTCTTGTCCCCAGACTTCTCGTCAGCGGTTTGGATAACTCCTTGGCTAGACATTGGGTGACCATGGGCACATTGTCTTAAACCCGAACGTCGCAAATTCGTAACCTGTACCTAGGTTGGTCGCACTTCCCTCCTTTGACGAAATCACCTGGATGTAAGGTGAGGCTAATGTGTCTACATGTCGCATCCCACACCAGTGACCAGCCAAGTTGCTAGAACCCAACGGTCATGGCGCCGGGTTCCCAGAGGGTTCTAGGATTAGGTTTTTTTTAAACTTATATCATCTAGGAGTGGCAGCTGAAGTTTTGTTAATAGTTTTTAAAATTCAACTACAGTCCAGTCGACCCGTGACCGCATCTTGACCGAAACGTCGGAAGAAATATGTCTGTAAGGTAAATAGCGTAAAACAAATTAAATTATCAAAACAATAAAATTCCGATTTTTCTCAACTCAAAATTTTATTGATTTGTCATAATGGTACTATTTTATTCGTATATACATAATGGTACTTTATAAGTGACAACGCCTCTTTACAGCTGCTATTAATTTGTTAATTTAATTTTAATAGGTATTTTTATTTTATTATTATTTTTATATAATATATACATATATACTTTACAGCTTAATCTATCTAGCATTGGGCTTAACTGACTGTTACTAGCCAACAGCAACTCAATCCATCCAATATTCTTCATTTACTGTTAACCTATATATATTTATTCGAATTACATCTTATATTTAGGTAAAAATTGTAACCGATACAAGTTCAAGTGTTCCTATAGGTTCCTATTGACGAATAAAAAACAATAAACAACAATTTAAATCAAATTTGGAGATGGCTTAGCTATCCGATATGGCCGAGAACCGACTAGAATGCCCGAAAAATGTGATGGATGTGGTGAACATAATTTTGATCTAAGCCATGCATTAAACTGCAAAAAAGGCGGACTGGTGAAGCAGGGCCACGACCATCATCGTGACGATTGCAAGGGTTGGGCAGATATTGCTTGGGGAACTGGAACAATTGAGCCAATTATGCGAGATGCAACTTTTAGTCAGCCCGCACTTGTGGGAGACTTAATGCTTCACGGAGTATGGGAACCAGCGAGGAAAGCGTTTTTTGATGTTCGCATTGTTAATGCTGACGCAACCTCATACGGAACCCGTACCTGGGGAAGCATCTCCCAAACCCATTCACACGAGAAACACCGTAAATACGACAGGGCAGCAGAAGATCTCAGAGCTTCATTTACGCCGTTGGTTATCTCGTGTGATGGCTCATTAGGTGCTGAGTACACGGCTTTTGTCAAAAGGACCGCTTCACGGGTTTTTGAAAAATGGCAGAAGCCATTCTCACAAGTTGCAGGCTGGCTAAAAACAAAAATACAAATTTCTGTAATAAGGGCTATAAGCTTAAGGATCAGAGGAACCAGAAAGCGAGTAAGATGGATAGGATGTGAGGATGGAGCAGGTATGTTTGAAGGAACGAATGAATGATTGAATGTGAATGAATGTTAGATGATTTTATATATTTAGTTTTATGTTTTTTTTTAGTTATTATTGTTATTCTGTTAAAATAAATTTAAAAACTATATATAACTAACCGCCAATTAAATTACAATTTAAATCAATAACTCACTTTAATTTAGAAAAAAAATTATTTATAAAAATCCAACGCTAATCATGGTCTTGCATCAGCACAGCTGGTCTCGGTCGTGGTGTTGTTCTTACTATCCAAATCTTGGTATTGGTCTTGCACAAGAGTATCGCAGGTCTCTCGCAAGACTTTTAGTCTGACTGAAAATATATGTATATTTGTTTTTAATTGTAGTAAGAAAAGGTTTAAGTTTTAAGACTTTGGTGTAACTCCCCAATCTAAGTATGTCGAGAACTACTGGTTTGATTTACTAGAAGTTTAGAATGGTTATAGAAAACAACAAGTAAATTTTAAATAATACATACAAACGAGAAGTGAAATGATAAACCAACATTTATCAAAAAATTTATACAGACGTAGTTACACTATAAAAAATACCTTTTTTTTTATGTAACTAAATTCCATACAATCGTAGCTTGACTGAAGCGGGCAGTCCTCACAGAGAATGGTTAAAACAGTCCAAAAGTTAAGCTGTAATTCACCACACGGCGCGGGACATAGGGGCCTGATTGAAAAGTTCAACTTGTGCCAACTCAACCCAGAGACATACACAGTGTCTGGCATTTATTTTATTAAATAATAAAAATAATAAGTCTGCCTCTCTAGCGTGTGCTGTTATATAGGTTTAAAAAAAAACGTTACCATCATCAACACAGCTCCTAACACAGAGTCCTAGACCTCCACTGTTGGAGATGGGCCTTCCAGAAAAAACTTGAAAAACTTGGCCTGCACTCGCCACGCTGGGTGCTATATTATTGGATTTATTTTTACAATTAAAGTAAAAAAATCTATAAAAAAATAATTTAAATGTCAAATAGGATTATTGTCAAGGTCACGGCGTGGAGAATCATATCCATCGAGCGCTTGGTAGTCCAGGGGAAAGTCGATGGCAAGAGGATGCGTGGTAGGTCTCCGATGAGATGGACCGATCAGGTGAAGGTTGCAATGGATCATCTCCTACATGAGTGCACTAGGAAAGCCGGGGTGCAAGAGAAGTGGCGACGATTTGTTAAGAGTGCCACTAGCACTCCAATGGCGACCACGACCACTCTGCCAAGAGTGTAGCGACTGAGAAGAAGAAGAAGAAGAAATTAATGTTGTTCATTGAATGTTCTAGAAAATCTTGCACAGAGTAGTATTTTACGTGAATAAATATATTTTGACTTTGATTTTGTATGAAATAAAAGTGTAAAACACTCTCTTCGTCGACAAGAGAAGATAAACAAACTATACACCGTAAAAAAAGTAGGCGCGGTGGTGGCTCCGAGGTAAGTCCGCTTTTCTTAAAATCCTACAAGGTTCAAACCCACCCGGCATGTACCAAATAGAAATACACTTTTTTTACGTACATTTACAACACCACAGTTCCCGTGCCTCGGAGATCACGTTAAGTCATCGGTCCTGGTTCCACTAATACTAACTTGTGGAATTGTTAATAAATTGATATTTTTGTCAAAATTTCTCGCCAACCCGTCTGGCCAGCGTAGCGAGTTTAGGCCAAATATTCCAGATAATTTTTTTAGAAGGCCAACAGTAGATGTCTAGGGCACTGTGTTCTAGAGGCTGTCATGAAGTCTGGTCCTTCTAATAGATGTCCCGACCCAACTTTATAGCACTTAGAAAAGTCCGCGATTGAGGACCGTCAGAATTTGCCGGACTTTTTCTTTCGAAAAGTTTGAAGATTCAGTAGTTGGTATGTCGAATTGTTTTAATTTTATTGTTATAGAAAGAATCATCACGACCGTATACAACTTGTAAAGAAGCGGATTCACTTCTTTTACTATTAGGCACATCATGTCAAGTGGCAAACTCGTCGATGTCTCAAGCGTGGTAGACTTGAGAAATATCACAAATTAATTAAATTTATTAATGCGTTCCGATCAGGTCTACGACAAATCTACGGTCTCAACCGCTAGACCACGCAAACAGCTTTCATTGTTGACTTTGAGATTTACAGTTTGCCAATACAAGAATAATGCAAATTATTGAATAAGTGTTTTTTTATTTATTTTAAAACTTTATTGTAAAAATACAAAACGCGAACGCAATGCCGTCAGGCATGCTCTGCCCGCTAGCCTTTGGGACATTGGGATCATTTAATATTGAATAAGGTGCAAATAAATAGAATAAATAATCAATCGTAATAATATTTAAAACTAAAAAAAAAAAATTTAAAATATTAATTATTTTATTTATTGTCAGTATTATTGTTAATAATGCATAACCAAGCTAACATATATACGAGTAACATATATATATATATGTATATATAGTATTGTGTATTATATTAAGTGGGTTATATTAAGCGACACTATCAGCCAGTGTAGGTACTACACAGTGTACACGATATTTTTTAAGCAAAAAAAAAATGAACATTAGTAGCTTTAAACATATTTAGTTAGACAGTCATCACAGTTGCTTTTATCAGCGTATTATACTTACTATTATATAAGTAAAAAGTTTTTAAAGGCTTTCAATCGGATAACCGATCAGTGAAGGTCGTTCTTAGTCTTCTTCGATTAATACAAATATATATTATAATAAACTAAAAAAACCACGCTTATAAAGAAGCGGATGCACATTTAGCCAACTGTACTATATAGGCCAATCATGACAAGTGGCAAGCTCGTCGATGTCTCAATCCGTAATATAATCCTTTTTATCCTAAAAAAAAATACCGTTCATCATAACTCATGCCGATATCTTGTTAAAAAATAAAATACGCATTCAAATCACAAAAATACACCCCAAGGAAATCCAATAATAAACAAAGTGATTTCTTTATTTGCACTCAAACTGGACAGGTCATTCCAGGCTGGCTGTTTGCCAAATGCAAAAAATCCGGCGGACACAAATAACCCGAGACATACACATACGAAAGGACGAACCACCTTTTGTAGACAAACTTATCACTTTATTTATTTATATAGTACACACAGCAGTACATTTATTAACATACACATAACATAATATACATAAGTATAACTCATCAAATGCACCAATGGGGTGTATCACTAACTTTTTATCACGATAGATGGCGCATGATAGATGGTACCTAATATAACTGTCAGTTGCATAGACAACTTGTATTTTTATTGGTAAATTTATTATTTTCTAGATATTATTCCGAAGTCAGCAGCTTTAAAGTGTACAAATCGAGATTTCCAACCGAAATAAAAGATACGGTTATCCCAAATTTGCCACTATTAAACCATTTTTCCTTATGAAGACAGTGTACGCTTTCTTAATTCGTCTTTTAAGGTAGGTAACGTTAATTTAAAATACATTTTTCTGTTATAAAAATAAAAAAACTACAAAAACATTAAAAAAATGATGCGACATATGTGTAAAACAAGGTACCATTGCAGCTAGCGACATCTACAAAAAGCTTTGCCTGACACACCCCATTACTAATATTAGTAAATAGTAATAGCCCTTTTAAAAAAAACAATAATTTGGTTACTCGTATTAAAAAACATAAATTTGGTTATACATACATATCTTCACGCCAGATCCCTTGCGGGGTAAAGACAATTGAGCGCCATTTGACACGATCACGACATACCTCTTTCGCTTCGTCGACATTCATTAACCTATTTACATTACATGCCCTTTGGCTACAAAGACTTTTTAATGCACCTTCAGTCAGTGTTTTCTTTATTTGATCGTGATATGTGAGTCTCGGTCTGCCAGGGCCTCTTTCACCCACAATTTCGCATTATATATCTGGTTCGTCAATCTTTCTTCGCTCATCCGTACTCGTATATTGATGGTTTGAAATGTGCGAGAACATTTTATAGCCGAGCTTAATATACTTGTATATATGTCTACACAAATAACCGAATGATGTTTGTCTGTTTGTCCGTCTGCGGTCATCGCGCCGGTCAACAACCGAACGGAATTTCGGTTACTCATTGAAAACCGTTGCAGTGAAAATCTTTTTTTAATCCTGTCAAATTTATCTTCTCTTTCCTGAAAATTGAATTGAGGAACACAACTACCTAATTGAAAATTCTATATCTTGTAAAATAAAGTAAAGTATCATCACGACCGTTTCCCTTTCAAGGTGGTCAGAAACCACGCTTATAAATAAGCGGATTCACATTTAGCCAATTTTACTATAGGCCAATCATGACAATTGGCAAGCTCGTCGATGTCTCCAGGCAGCGTAACAAACTCGAGAAATATCACAAATAAATTAAATATATTTACATTAATAAATATTTTTGTGTCCCGACCAGGAATCGAACCCGGCACCTCCGAGTCTAAATCCACGGACTTAACCGCTAGACCACGGAGGCAGTAAGTAGTATTTTATTTATTTATTTATTTAAAAACTTTATTGCACAAAGTACAAAGGCGGACTTAATGCCCGAAGACATTCTCTGACAGCCAAACCTTAGGGACAAATTTAACCGTATAAAGGTGCAATTTTAAAGATAATAATATTATAATTAATGAAAATTAACAGTAAACTAATATATACTTACATCATATAAAATGTTATAATATCAATAAACTAAATATAGTATCTTGTAGTTCTTTTTAATACTAAATAAACTCCCTCGCTAGTGCAGATTAACAGTTAGCAACGTGTGTCAAACAAAATCCGTTGTAATGATAATGCATATTTTTTCCATAAACACCAGTCATACGCATTTTGTACATTTGGCTAAAACTCGGCAAAATACAACGTTTGGGTGTATTATTCGAACGGTCATTATAAGAATCACAGGGGACGATGAGTATGCATATTTTTATTGATCTAAATAGCCGTAGATCATTGATCATCGATAATATTATGCGTAGTGATGTCTCGCACTTATTTCGTAATGCTTATCGATAAAATAAGATTTCTTGTGATATACCGCTTGATTTTTGTTATTTTTCACATAAGGAAAAGTTTCCTAGGTAAGGTTGTTTTCTTTCTATCAATAGAATAGCATATTAGTCTAAAATAAGACCATACAAAACACCCCCTATTATTTAATGGAAATTAAAGTTCTGTTCCTTGTCTTCACATTGCACTCTCCAGGCAAGACAGATATTTTAACGTTAAATATATATTGTGTACAATTTTGTTTAAATTATATTGACTTAACCAAATTCCGGTGGGAATGTACGGTGATACACTAAGAATAAGAATAAGAATTAATTTTAAGCACATATTGTGACGTCATTACCTCTGACTTTTAGGTAATACTGAAACTCGAGTAGTTTCATTTATTTTCGTTTGATTAAATATTTATATACCTATTTAAATATTTTATATGATTTATAAAAAAAATAAACTATAAAGATTATAATAAACTTTGTAAGCTGGTTAATTATAAACTATTTTTATATACTACTATATAAAAATAGTGAATGACAAATATATATTTTGTGTAAAAATATTATGGGCGTAAATTGTTCTTTGTGGAGTAATGAACCAAAAATAAAAATGGTATACTGGTAAATGGTAAATACGAAAAGAGTCAATAAACGGAATTCCGAAAAGTAGGTACGTGTTTTTATATATTTTTACCTAAATCTGTATTGTATAGTATTAAAAATATATATTTTTAAATATAAAATTTGAATTCGAGAAAAACCAATGTACTAGTGTTTGAAAGAAGAAGGATGACAACCGTGACGATAAAGATTGATGATGAAACTCTAAAACAAGTAAATTAAATTATACATCTTGGCAGTGTTTTCACTGCGGATGGGAAGTATAATAGAGATGTCAAAAGAAGAGTGAACGCAGAAAATAGTGTTAACGGTGCCCTGGGGTCTCTAATCGGCAGTTCAAATGTCAGTGACAAAACTCGTCTCGCCATACACACTACCATGCTGGTACTAACAGTGATGTATGGAAGCGAGACGTGGATATGTCAGACATAAGAGTACTCGCATGAGAGTAGTGTTAATGCAGAAGAAATGAGGTCGTTGCGTCGTATATGTGGCGTCACTATGGTGGACCGCGTACGTAACGTCGAAATAAACTTGAGCGGAGAAAGATTGACAAACCAGGAATATAATGCGAAAGTTGCCACAATCTAATAAATAAAACATTGACTGATGGTTCATTAAAAAGCCTTCGTAACAAAAGGGCATGTATGAAGAGGTCAAAGTCAAAGTCAAAATATATTTATTTACGTAAACCTATTACAGGCATTTATGAAACGTCATTAATTTAATTATTTTGGATGATTCTACTCCTGCTAAGGTTGATAAAAGTCGACGAAGCGAGAGATCGAATTCGTGATCTTGTCATGTGGCTCATTTGTCTCTGCCTACCCTGCAAGGGATCTGGCGTAAAGATATGGTTGTAAAATTTATCAAAAAAACTTTGGTAACATCACTACAATCAGATTTGAGCAAAGTTGACCGATGGTGCGTGTTAAATCTGTCGATCGATCACGTGCCATCACTAAGCTTATTGTCATGGCATTGCGCTAAAACCAGGTGTTTTCTGCTTATTTCTTGAGACTCCTGATAGTAAAAATTGTTATGCTTTAAATTAGACGCGCACGGGTTTTTTTTTATACCCACAATGAATATACAACTGCTCAACTTATGCATTATAGAATTCCAGATAAATTCAATTTTCAGAGATTTTTAAAACACTTAAGTGGAACAAGCTTCCACTGACAATCAGACAAGCTCGTTCCATTCAAATCTTTAAAAAACTACTTAATAGTTAATTTTCAAAACAATTAATTTTAGAATTTTATAACAATATATTTTAACTTCACAAATTTCTACTTCCTAATAATATATTATCTTCATATTTGTATATCTACTATAATAAGTATATATTGATAGTATTTATGTAGTCTATACATACATACTATTTATGTAGGTTATGGTTAGAATTGTCCCTACATATTTATACTGTCTTACTCTCCCAAAGGTTAGCTGGTAGAAAAATTCGTACGTCGTCTGGCGGCTGACATGTTCGCGCGCGTAGAGGCGACAAATTTCCAACTTGTGACAAACCTGACCCCTCAGCACGTTAGACAATGTTACGCTTGACACCTGCTACCAATCACGGAGTTGTAATCGTGGCCCCGCCGCCAGGCTCGTATACTTCAACCTTTAATGGTTACCCCATGCCCTGACCGTACGAAAAGCGAATGCAACCTCTGTAAGAAGGCAAATACCTTAACACAGATTCCCTACTTCTCTGCGGGGGGATATGAGAAGACCAGACAGCAGCACAAATAAATTAAATAAATTATTGTGTCACGACCAGGAATTGAACCCGGCTTCTAAATACACGAACTTAACCGCTAAACCAAGGACGCAGTTTCTACTATACTACTGTATTTTTTTTATAATGACGATAATAAAATTAATTTCTTTCTTTATAAAAAGACACTAGCAATATACGTAATAAAACAAATTTCAGAAACCCTTAAAGCCCTCAATAAAAAGGAATAAAACATCATCCCTTAATCATAAGAATCTGTTAACTCAGTCACCCCTAAACTCATATGTCCGACCAATTCCAACCTCGCTGGTTTAACACGGCCACCCTTGTTCACAATAAAAATCACCACAACGTCCGATCCGGATATAGGGAGAATTTTCACACACAACTACACTGCTGAACTAAGTTAGAGGAACGATAAAGACATGTGTTAAATGGCATACATAAATGCACGGAAATAATCTTCGGTCAATGAAACATACCACAGTATTTAAAGACGAAAGTTTACAACCAGTGCGTTCTTCTAGTACTGTCGAACTGCGGGGTGCGGCGAAGTGTACAATCATTCGGAAACGAATCATCTAAGATCGTTTATGTCTGTTAGAAATAACAAAAGCTAGGCGGAATGCCCAAGATTTTGACATTCGATTTTAGTTGATTCGTTTTCGGACGATTGTGCCCTACGCCTAACCTCGCAGAACAGATACGTGGTCACTGACAGTGGGTCTGGTCATCAAATTTAAGGGCTATAGGGAGAATATGCTCGGTATTTCTCCGATTAATAAAGTTCGAAGTGTGGAAATTCGTCAGAGAACCAAAGTAACCGATATAGCCTTTAAAATTAGTATGCTAAAGTGACAAATGACTGGACACGTCTGTCACAGACTGATCAACGATGGAGTGGACGGGCTCTGGAGTGGAGACCATGTACGGGAAGATGCAGAGTGAAACGTCCCCCGAAGAAGGTTGCTGGTGGGGACTGGATGAGGGTAACTCGTGTAAAGTGAGGAAGGTCTATATTGAGCAGTGGAGAGACACAGGCTGGTTAAGATGAATATACGGTGGCATCGTCAAATAATTTTAAACAAGCTAGTCAAGAGACTGATACAAAGAGACTTACGCCTCTTCAATACTAAAATCATTGAAGAGGCAATATGGCAAATCAAAAGCTCAATAAGTATTCCGTAAGTCTGATAAAGCTTAAAACCTAAGACGGTAGCCTTAAAACTAATAAACCAACTAAAAATAATAAATCGCCTGATGATAACGAATTTACAACAGAGCTTCTGAGACCAAGACCAGTAGCACTATTCTATTACTTAGTCGCAAACGTTAAATAATGAAATCCGTCAACTATATATATCACGCTATTAAGGTTGATATTTGCACGGCCGCTGTCAAGGTCGAGCGCTTATAGAGTTGAGAATTGAATAACATTTAACAAAGGGCCGCTGTTCTCGAACGGAGTTCAGCATTTTTAGGAAAGCTTTCTTACAACCGAGCCACCACTGCTCTTGTCATCAATCAATTTTATTTATAATATACGAGTGTAGCGGTGGTATCTCAGTTGAAGGAACGCTTTCCTTAACATAATAAAAAAGTGGGTATACACTTTTCTTAGGTACATTTTTCATGGGTTTACAAAAACCACTGCTTCAGTGCCTAGAAGAGCACGTTAAGACATCGGTCCCGGTTCCACTATTACCAATTTATTTATTTATTTATTTTATTTTAAAACTTTATTGTAAAAATACAAAAGGCGAACGTAATGCCGCTAGGCATTCTCTGCCCGTTAACCTTTGGGACATTGAGATCATTTAATATCGAGTACGGTGCAAATAAATAGAATAATCAATCGTAATATTTAAAAACTGAAATATATATGGCAATATACATAATACTCGTACATATAATAATATAGGTACAATAATATTACATAAATAATATATATATATACATAATACGAGTATAATTTAATTACTTATAACATAATACATAAATAATAATGAGAGGTACCTTCAAAAACAACTGCCACGTTCCCGTGAACCGGTTACAGTAGGAAATACAATAATAACATTACAAAAAAAAAATGACGGTATTGTTAATAATTTTCATCATTTAATTTTAAATTGACATCAGAAATTTCTGGAAAGCCCAACTCTAACAATGGAGGTCTACGACTCGTTCACAGCGCCTATGTGATGATGATGATATAACACCTTTTTGCAACCGGCCGTAATTAATTTTACTACAATATCATTTGTAAAATCATTGTGGTAATAAAAAAAACTTAAACATTCCTCAAACTTTACCCTGCAGTGTATTGGAATTTTCGACCCTTCCAGGCGATTTCCTTCAAACGCGTGAGGTTAAGAGGAAAACAAGTGAACTGACCGACTTGTTAACTTCACACCCTTCGAAGACCCTTAAATAAGGGTCGAATAGTTGGACTTTATTGGTTTGAGAGGCATTTTATTTTAGCAGATTGTGGTTTGTCAAGTTTGTTTCTAGGATAAGATACCCAATTGTTGACACCTTATCAATTATTGACACTATATTATTTTATCGTAAAATAAAAATAAAAACTTCAATGTAGTGTTGCTAAGATATGTATGTCTCTCGAAATTAACGAAGTTGTTTGACACTCATTTTTTTCATTACAGTCCCTAGAACACAGAGTCCTAGACCTCCACTGCTGGAGATGGGCCTTCCAGAACATATATCTGGAGAAATTTGGCTTACACTCGCCACGCTGGCCAGGCGGCTTGGCGAGGATATGATATCAATTTTTTATGACAATTTATTAACGATTCCACAAGTTGGTATTAGTGAAACCGGGACCGACGGCTTAACGTGCTCTCCGAGGCACGGGAACGGTGGTGTTGTAAATCTATGACAAATGTACGTAAGAAAAGTGTATTTCTCATTGGTACATGCCGGGTGGGTTTGAACCGACCTTTGTAGGATTTATTGAACGCGTTCTTACAACCGAGCCACCACCTATCTATTTATTTATAGTGTATGTATTATATGGCATGTATGTGTATTGTTTTTTTATATTGTGTTCGTATATGTATTTTTAAGTGCTTTAAATGTGTAATTATGTTTATTTTAGTAATTTAAGTTATTTTATTCGTTTTCTACATCCTGCACATCACCTTTCGTGATCTCCAAGGTTAGCTGGTGAATAATTAATTCCTCGCCTATGTACTAGGATTTAAGTGCAATAAAGTATTTAAATAAATACGATATAGAAAATAAGACTTCGTAAGTTTTGATCAACCATGACCGTGGTTTGTGAAACTCCTTGCGGATTTACTTTCAGCCAACTTGCCCATCATGACGCACCAACTGTTTAGCTCGTCGATGTCTCAAAATTCCGAACTGAAAATATCCAGCAAAATTGTTGGTCGTTATTAAGATAATAATAATAATATTACAATAAAACACCAAATAAATTAAAACTTCACCAAAATATAATTAGTACGCCACAAAAGTACATAAACAAAAAATAGATATTTTATAAGAACTAAGGCCGGTTACAGTTATTGACCACAGAAATAAACCTACTTATAATCACAAGTACCTAAACAATTAATTTGGTTAATACATTTTTATATCGGCTATGTAAATTAATTGGGGACTAAGGGGAGAACGGTACCAACATCTTAATCGGCCCAACTATCAACCTCACCTGTACGTGGTACTGGATAAAGGACGAGGCTCTGGTGGCCGAGCCAATGCGGTATAACCATAACCCTGATCGGAAAACCGGTCGGAAGAGGCTACACAGAGCCTTGGGGTCAAATAACTCCTGAAAGATCTGGTGCAGAAGGCAAGAGCAAACCACTGCACTATTATCCCAAGAAAGTCGCAATGGAAATACAATTAAAGAACAATGCGTGGCATATCCGCGTCCGGGGCACGCGGTATTAAATTGGTTACCACCCATGGTGGGAAACAGGTATCCCATGGATATTGGACTACTGGAAACTCAGTAAAGATCCTACTTATCCAAAAGGTAGGTACGCGGAATGTTCGCAGGCTTCTCAATCCGGGAAAACCGATCAGGTGAAGGTTGCCATAGATCATTCCCTACACGAGTGCACTAGGAAAGCTGCGGTCCGAGAGCAGTGGCGACGGCTTGTTAAGCGTGCCACTAGCACTCAAATGGCGACCACGACCACTCTGCCAAGAGTGTAGCTACTAAGAAATATGTAAATCAGCTTAATCTTAAATTAAATTTAAAAATATCAAAGTAAATGAATTAAATACTCTGTGGCTTATAGGTTAAGGTTAACTGGTTAAGGGATTTGGATGATAGGCAATTTAAAAGACAAATAAAATGTATGTTGACTAAGAAAGCCTATTATACTATAAATGAGGCGTTGGAAGATGATGACATATTTACGACATAAATTCATATTTAAATTCACATAATCTTATTTTAGATAAGTACCTATGACATTGTTAATATTTTTAGTTTTTAAGTTTAAATTATGTGATTGACGAAGCCTTTACAGCGGATTTAATTTATAGCTTTTTTAGAAATTTGTAACATATTATATATTAATTATATTGACATTTTTTACACATATATATATATTTATTTTTAGTTATAGTTTTTTGACACATCTAAATTAGAATATAGTATTTTAAGTAATATTTATTAAAATACCCGACGAGGCACCTTTAGACCTACCAAAAGAGACCTAAATTATTATATATTATAATAATTATTAGGCTTAGAAGTAGAAAAGATAGAGATAATAATAATAAAATAATAATAATGGAAATTGGGGCTGTTCCTTGCCATACTGTATCACCATATCTGGCCAGGTATTTTGTTTAGCGTTGTTGTTAAGAAAAATTGACTTAACCGAGTGTTCCGATAGGATCCTATGGCGATAAATATATAAATAAAAAATAAAAAAATAGGACACAACTGAACTAAACTATCTGCTACAAGAAATCCCTTTGCCTGGACACATCGCACTTCTAGTCTTATCTAAATGTAATAGACTTAAGTCAATTGGGTCAATAGACTTTGTAAAAATGTTTGTTAAAATGTAAGGATTTTGTTTTAAATATATTCTTCTGTCATTCTTTTGTGTATTTATTATTAGCATAAAAGTCTAGTAATCGTTTAAATGTCTCCATATTTAAGATAAACTGACACGTGAAATGTTTACTCTCCGTGTCAAAATTAAAATTAAAATGAGTATTCTGCGAGACTGGTCGGTCAAGTACTGTAACAGGCCTTAGCTGTACTGGTTTGAGGTTAACATACAATCCCTTTAAAACTTTTAAAAGAATGGAATTTTGGCTATAGTTTGTAATATAAGTAGAATGGTGACGTAAAGCAGCATAGTCGGTGTTAAAATTTTAGAACCGCTTCTCGACTTCCTTTCCCCGTCTTTTTCCGAGTCCAATTCATCGGAAGACCTCATTGTAGGTCTCGGATATGTCTGGTTGTTACATCTTGGAGTCTAAAAAACAAAAAATAAATACCATAAGAAACCCAATTATAGATACTTTAGGAGGCTTTAACGCTTTTGCGTCTCTGTCGTTCGCATAATCCAATATTTTTAAAGATTTTAAAATTATTCACATTGGCCATATTTTCACTTTTATATATTATCCAATTATAATTTTAGACAGAGAAAAATAGCAAAAACATTTATTTATAATAATATAATAATTAACGGAATAATAAAGAAATGTGATATTCTGCACTCAACACCTAAAGAGTTGCAAAGCCCCTACTAGACTGGAACTACTATGAAACTGAACATTTTATGAGACCTATCGCTTAGTATGCTCACTGAACACTTCAGTATTAATTTCTTTATCCACAACCCGTTGTTTTAATTTTTGTATACTCCTATATATATTTATTTATTTCGTATGATTTTTGCTACTTTTTTATCTCTAAGGTGGTAACCTTAGATTGGGACCAACATGTCAAGTTTGCAAATCCTGTAATAATGTTCCACGATTGTTTGTTAACATATATTGTAAAACCTTACATTGCTAATAAATCATTTGAATATAAATGAAAAACACAAATTTCTAAGCATTCCATTGATTCACGGTGCGGGTGCCGGGTCCATCGTGTGTGGGTAAGAGATCAGAAGAATGGTGTATTTTATAGCGCGATAATACGCTCACCATCCACCATTCTACTCCTCTCCCTACCCAACCAAATACTGTATGATTTAGTTAATGCCGTCTTGGAAGCTCGTTCCATAAATGCTTCTCCTGCAGACCTGCTTAGGCCCAATTCTTTCAGTAAATGGTGCAAAGATTGGAACTTCTCTCGCACCAACTTCCACTGCGTAAAGCTGAGTCTTGAACCCGTTTCTGATCATTTCTTCTGATAGATCATAATATTTATTCGACTTCATGTTGTGGTCTCTCAGAATATTTGATTCCCACGGATCGATAAGTTCAATAAGGATAACTTTTTTCAAGTTCCAAGAAAACACTAAGATGTCTGGCCTAGACTAGAAGACTTCTGCAAGACTCTTACTCTGACTCAATATATATTTTATTTTCCAATTGTACCAAAGAATACTCTCTCCGTGATGTCTTCAGGGTACCAAACTTGAGAAATATCACAAATAAATTTAATAATTTATTGTGTCCCCACCTGGGATCAAACCCTGTACCTTTAAGTCCAAATCCACGGAATTAACCGCTAGACCTCGGAGGCATTAGGTATAGGTAGGATTTAGGTATATAGGAGTGCAAGACCAGGACCGAGACCAAGACCACCTATTGACTGGCTAAGTCTTGGTCTTGGTCTTGCTTTGGGCAACACTAGTGGGGCGCAAGGTTCATAAATGTTAGCAACTGGAATCCGACATTTGCCTACACCGCAAGAGAATTGGTTCTCAATAAATAACTTACGTCACAGCACTTAGTATTATCAGATGTTATACAAGTAGTACGACATCCTCTTATTAGGGCATCGAAAGTGTTTGTACCATTTCTTAGGATAGTGGTAGAGCACTGGTCTTCTATATTTGGGCAGGTTGTAGTAATGACGCTGAAAAAACAAAGTCACATCACACTTAAACAATTTATTTATTAATTAATAAAACATTACATGGCTTAACAGTAAAGCCCAATTCACCATGCAGTCAATCTTATAATTAATACATACATTTTAATTAAAAATGGATTGTTAATATACCTATATTTTTTATTTTATTTACTATACAAATTGATAACAAAATATTATTTCTGCACCCGCTTATAATGGCTCCCTATTCACAAAGGTTAGTTGGTAGAAAATGCATTTATAGCATCAAGCTCGCCTTTGTACCCACACTATTTTTGGTTCTGTACAATAAATAATTTATTATTATTATTAAATATTAATATTAATAAAGCTTTAAAGTTAACAATAGTTATATACAGTATTACTATTTTCTCCTATATATGTATAAATTAGCTGTAAGATTTAAATAAAATAAATAAAATTAATTTAAAAAGAAAGAAAAGACAACTAAATAATAATAATAAAATAAATCAAAATTCAACACTCAATAAATCAATGAAATAATAAAGTTAATACAAAACAATAAAAAATAGAATAAAAAGTGAGTAAGTAGGTATATAAAATAACAATAACATCAGATGCTAGATGATAGTGAATAGTTGCAGCAAGCCTTCTTCAGTCTATCGCAGTTATTATAGGTTCAATTCAAACTTATCAAAGAGGTGGAAACAGAAGTGATAGATGATACAGATGGAACTATTAAAATGACGTCACAGAATGTCCTGTATGCCGAGTCCATCTGCCTAATAGCACGAGAAAGACGCACCGTCGCGTCGTCGATTTAGTCGTATTTTCTATATATTCCATTCCGTGGCGAGTGTGGCGATAGTGGCGGGGGACAGCCGTTCGAGTGTGCTCGGTCTGTCACACTTTCTTACTACCTCACATCACGCCATACTTTAGTAATCAGCCTAATATACACTTCTTATATGTATTTTTTAATTGCAATAAATATCACCACACAAAAGTTATAGATAATTTCCGGGTCTACCCCACATATATGTTGTTGATGGTTGGTAGTTTGTTGTATCCGTAATTAGTATTATAAGTATGTATTTATAAATTACTATTATAGCATCTGTTAATTTAAGTATCTTTTAAATCATGTTTGCGTTATTACTCTATCCTTGTTTTTATTTTTATATCCAGTTTTTTTTTCTTTCCTTTCCATAGTATTTGTGTTTAACTTCTATTATGTATAAAATATTTTTGGCTCTCATTGTCTTCTTATTGTTATTAATTTATTACACAGATGTTCAAACTTGTCACGTGCCGGCAAAGCCTTTAAAGGGGCCCCTTAGTGGTTCATATTATTTATTAGTTTTCAATTTTAGTATCTTGCAGAGTGACAATTTTGTTTATCTGTAATATTGTTTGCGTATGTTGACTGTTTGTTGCCTAAATAAATGAAAATAAATATATGCCCCATATAGACGCTTCGAATGACAGGTGTTTTAAATATGTGTGAGGAGGGTTCATACAAAACCCCCCATTCCTATCTATGACTAAAAATTACCTAGCTCTAACCTCAAATGTTCTGGATCCAGACAGGACCAGAGTGGGATATCTACTTTGTACGCGCACACGTAACATTCTAGAGGGTGTTTCTTTGTAGTTCGAGTGACTGACGTCATAACAGTAGTGATATCGTCTTCTTTAGGTTGTGACGAATCGTCATCTTCCTCTCCTTTGTCATTATCATCAGGGTCATTTCCATCATAGCTGAAACATAATTTAGTCATACTTGTATATTAAGATGCAAAATAAGAATGAAGCGATTCCATTTGTCTAATATACTTTTTGTTTACATTGAGTAAAGAAATGGAGTTTCCAGCAGCCCTATTCTGTTACTTAAGCGCAAACGTTATATAATGGAATCCGTTAACTATATATAATAATAAAAATAATAAAAAACGTTTATTTCAAACAAAAGTTCATAAAATAATATAGAGCTCGTAAGTGGTTAGTAACAATGTATTATTAAAACTATGTTACTGTTGTTAGTACCTTATAACTATTTACTATGTTTATTACAACTGATGACTGTCTCCATCCAGTGTTCTTGGATGGGACAGTCAAACCGTGCAGCAATTGTTTTCAGAACACTGCTGTGACTACTTCTCAGGCGCTGCAGCAGTGAGGCCATTTTCTTGCGGCGGATCGCGTAGAAGTCATCTGTCCGCGCCTCTGCGCCTCGGCAGTCCCAGCAGCATTCTGAATGCATTGTTGTATTGCACGCGCAGGACGTTGTAGGCTCGGCGCGTATACGTCACCCACAGACCGCTCGCGTAGAATGATTGGCAGAAGGCCTTGAATAGGGTTATCTTGACTGGTTCAGTACATCGAGCAAACCTGCGTGCGAGCATATTGCTCCTTACCGCCAACGCCCTGCGCTCCCTCTCAATATCCTCATCATCACATAGGGTCACTTGTCATGACATGTCCTAAGTATTTGAACCTGTCAACCAGCTGTAGTGGAGCTCCACCGAGGAATACTGAAGGCACATGTCGAGGTCGTAGTCTGCCCGCTTTGAAAACCATAATTTCACTTTTCTTAGCGTTATACTTTAGACCGTGTATATATATATTACGGTATTAAAGTCGATATTTGCACGGACACTGTCAAGTTCGGGCGCTTTTAGAGTTGAGAATTGAATAATATTTTGTAATTATGTCGCATTTTGTAAATAACGATATCCACTAATAATGTTTGCAACTAAGTAACAGAATGGGGTTACAGGACCTCGTAGTATCGTGATATTAATGGCATTAAATGAGTTTAATGGAATTTTATTCATAAAGACTTCTTCTTTTAATAAAGACTTTTCCAAAGAAAGAATCAAACAGTCATTAAATAATTAGGAATTTGTCTCGGTTAACGTTTTAAGGGTTCGATTTCCGATCGAGAAACAAAAATAGTCAATTTATTTGTGTTACTTCTCGAGTCTAGTAAGCTTCCCACTTGTCATACTGGGTTAAAAGTAGCATTGGCTAAATGTTAACTCGCTCCCTAAAAAGCGTGGTTCTGACCAACCCGCACCTTGATCATCATCACAACCGTATCACCCCCGTGGTTGATCAGAAACTATTACATTATATTAACCTTAAAACTTTTTCTATTTAGAATCATCATCATTATCATCAGCCTGTGTCTCTTCACTGCTGGATGTAGCCCTCCTACAAAGCTCGCCACTGCACCCAGTCTTTTGCAACCCTCACCAGCGACCTTCTTTATGATCACCCTAATCAATCGAACAACCCCTATCGATCGTCGATAATGCGGCAAATGTGTCCAGCCCATCACAACTTCAGCTTTTTCTGACGAATAGAAAAGTTTCAAATTCTATCTATTAGAGAAATATCAAGCATTCTCCACAGCTCACTGAGCGACCTTAAATGTATAGACCAGATAGCGTCAGTGTCCACATCTCTGTTACTTACAACATAACGGAGAGAACGCACTGGTTGAAGAATATTGCAAAAAAAGGCATTAAACCCTCGCCAATTTGCATGTTCTGGTACACCCATTTCCAAAAGCAAAGTCTCTGTTCCAGCAAAGATTTTAAGAGACGACGCGCGGGCCTCTACTAGATTTGTTACGCGCAATACAAGATCGTGCCGGAGAGAGTCTGCATTGCCGCCTGTGAGGTTTACACTAGTGCACAAATGCAAATTAAAGTTGTGCGAGTACTTTTTTATATTTTACGGAGCAACCCGTACATTCAGATTCATTTACCATATCGGCTGCTTGCCAGTGGAACAAGATTCCACTGACCATCAGACAAGCATCTTCAATTTACATTTACGAATTAATAATTGCCACGTTGAATGGCAATGCTGATCCTTTGGCCCAAATATTGCCTAGCCCTCTTGTCTCCCGAGGTGTTGACGAGCTGTTTTGACAACGCCTTTATTATTGCAAATAATTTTACTATCCTTACAAATTTATAAAAGTTTCCCATCAAAATCACAAACTTTGTTCACGCAAGCTGTTTATTCTAGGCGCTTAGTAGAGGCGCGCGCGAAGTGTTACAATTTTTTTGTTGTTCTATCTATGATGAATATAACTTACTTGTAATCATTTTCCGTTTTGACGGAAAGAATAGTAATTAGGAGCGTCAACAAAACAATCAACCAACGCTTATTCCTAAGCATTTTACTATCTTTATAAATGTTTCCAATCAAAACCACAACCTCTATCAGCAAAACGATTAATTTAAAATAATATTCATTGATTTATATTATTACATTTTCAATTTTTAATCAGATTATCTGCTTATGACATCTGTCTGTTTTGAAGATATTTTTTCTTGACTTTATTATTCTCTGCTTTGTTTTGTATAAAAAGTTGGTTATATAAAACAACGACTGAAAGTGAACACGATTAAAATTAAAATACAGATTCTATGGTTACATATTTATGGATACAATTGAGAATTATTAAATAGCGCAAATATGGTACGATGTTGCGCCATTTGGGGTCGAGACGATGGGCCCATAGGGAACTTAGCGAGGCGCTTGGTCAAGGAGTTGTCAAAGCGGCTGACAGAAAGGTCTGGAGACAAGAAGGCTGGAAATGAAGAGTTCTTCGCGCCATTTTGCGTGCAAGTGCAAGTTTTTGTTTTGTAAATTAATTTACTGTGGATATTATTGGTCAAAAGTGGTGTTGTTTTGTTTAATAATGTGCTACAATGTGAATAATTATGGAAAACGATAAATTGAACTTTAAATATGGGGCACAATTGCAGTTTATTTTTTGCGGTTTTCCCGCGCTGTCAACTCCCATATTTTACCCGACGTGTTTGAGCAGTGGATGGTTCCGCGAGTGACTCCAAGAAAAGCATCTAATTCTGCAGCATCTGGAATTTGATGACGACCTCATTAACTCATTAAAAATAAAGTAAATTACGTTAGACTTGGCTGTATGGGCTAGACCCTTTGCCTTCCCTATCATCTCATTCATCGTCCACCGGGAGAAGAGAACCAAAAAAAAAAAAAGAAGGTTGGCAATTATTTCTGCCAACGTATTAGCTATACAGAGGGGAAATGTTGCTAGACTCCTTGAGACTATCGCGGACAGTCTAGAGGACATTTTTTTATTTATAGGTAATATAGTTTTTTTTTTTAATTTATTTTATTTAAAAACTTTATTGCACAAAGCACAAAGGCGGACTTAATGCCCGTAGACATTCTCTGACAGCCAAACCTTAGGGACAAATTTGAACAAATATAGGTGCAATGAAAGTTTTTAGGTAGCTTTTAATTGATATTTATTGTATCGACTATATTTTATATATCTGCTTTATTTATTTATAACTGCCTCCGTGGTCTAGAGGTTAAGTCTGTGGATTTAGACTCGGAGGTACCGGGTTCGATTCCTGGTCGGGACACAAAAATATTTATTTAATGTAAATTAATACATTTAATTAATATTTAATTTATTTGTGATATTTCTCGAGTTTGGTACGCTGCCGCGCTGGAGACATCGACAAGCTTGCCACTTGTCATGATTGGCCTGTAGTAAAGTTGGCTAAATGTGAATCCGCTTATAAGCGTGGTTTCTGACCACCCCGAAAGGGAAACGGTCGTGATGATACTTTTTTTTTTTGCTTTCAAGTCAACCAAGGCCTATTTGTTCAACATTTTGTTATTTGAGTCGTTAATTCAATTTAAAACCCACCTTTTGGTAGGCAATAGCGACTATGCTCGGCGCACTTCCTAACGTTGACGCAACGCCTTCAGATAGTATAGGCATTAAGTTCGCCCTTGTACACTACTTTTATAATTGTATGCATTCATTTATTTATTTTTTTGCACTATGCACAAGGGGCTTAATGCCGCTAGATATTCTCTGACAGCCAACCTTTAGGATAATGTATAAAGTTCAAGGTGTAAGCTAGGTGCAACACGTAATATAGATATGATAAATAGGGAAATAATTAGGCTTTAGATAAAAGGATATAATTACATACTAAACTACATCCAAAAATACATATTTACATACAATATTCATATAGGTACACACTACATATAATACCTACACATATATTTATTATTATAGGCAGTAGTGGAAAAAAACGCCGGTCGCTAAGCACATCGTTGCCCTTGAATTTCGTTCATTATCCTTAACAACACCAAGCATATTTGCGACACGAACATCAAAACCACAGGAGTTCTGATTGACTGATTTTATTTCTTTTTCTTAATTCCAAAGTATTTTCACCGGCGGGTCTACTTCAGCTCTCATCCAAGAGCACTTCTCTAGGAAGTAGTCTCCTGTTGGGGGGTCGAGCGCAAGCTGGAGAAGCTTGAAGTGTCCGTTGTCACCCGATAGAACTATTAGTACTGTGACTAGTAAAGACGATGAAAAACTCCGCAAAGGTAGTCTCCAGATCTCCAGCTATGACAGATTTACGCATAAACCATAGTGCCCGGAAACCACTGAGCGATTTCTTGTTCTATTGGTCTTGGCCAGAAAGTTTGCAAAATAACTTTTAAGCGCCATCTATCCACAAAGTGATAAACGAGCTACTCACACATAGATGGCGCTGTTTACATTCTTGGTTATCAAAAAAATGGGATCTTTTCCTATTATATCAAAACATTTATTTTCAAAATTAATTCTAACTAGAAAATAAATAACAACTTAACAAAAAAAAATCTTATAGGTTCCTATCGCAAATTAAACCACATAAGTACTTATTTGATTATAATAGACATCGAGGTTTAGATATTATTTTGATTCAAAAGAGTAATTTTTGTTCTGTAATTTAATTTACTGTAGATATTGTTATGATGACAAAATGTTTTTCAATATTTTTTTATTTTTATTTTCCTGTTTTTTGTTTTTGTTCTCTTCTCCCGATGGATGATGAATGAGGATAATAGGAGAATAGGGAAGGCAAAGGGTCTAGGCCATACAGCCAAGTCTGACGTAATAATCTTTCTTTTTTTATTAGTTAATGAGGTTATCATTCCAGATGTTGCAGAATTCGATGCTTTTCTTGGAGTCACTTGCGGCATTATATACGTCGGGTAAAATATGTGAGTTCACAGCGCCGTAAACCGCATAAAATTAACTGCGACTTGTGCCCCATATTTAAAGTCCAATTTATTGCTATCCATAATGATTCTCATTGTAGCACATTTTTAAACAAAACAATACCACATTTGATTAACAATATCCACAGTAAATTAATTAACAAAACGAAAACTTGCACTTGACATGTCCGCACAAAACGGCGCAAAGGACTCTCGCAATTCTATATAAAATTTATTGTTCATAAATTAGCAGAGGTTTTGCGGTTTGTCTGCTTTCGAGTTGCACACGGTTAAGTAGCCATCTTAATTCTGGTAATACTTATAATTGAATTTGAAAAAGGTTATTTAATTATTGTTGTGTAATTTTGTATTTGATTTATTTTGTAAATCTGTAAGTAAATAGCTAATTATTTCTTTTCGGTTCAAACCCCCCCGGCATGTAGGTACCGACGAGAAATCAAATTTTCTTACGTACATTTTTCATAGATTTACAACACCACCATTCTGCTAATTTATGAACAATAAATTGAACGTCATTTAGTCTGAAATATTAAAAAGAAATGCGAGAGTCCTTCGCGCCGTTTTGTGCGGACATGTCAAGCGCAAGTTTTCGTATATATATATATATATAATCAGAAAGTAGAAATATGTCGGAAGTGATTAAAAATTATTTATAAATTTAAATCATTTATTTCGGTTTCGATCCATTTAACTTAGAACTATGTTAGTAGAAATACACATTAATCAAAAATTAAAACTATGTAAATATAAAAATTATTGTTCATTTTCATTGTGTGACATTAAATCACAGCCCCATAACATTGTGTAACGCAAATGCTGTACAGATTTACACGTTCCCAGTTACAACTCCAATCCAGCGCTTAACAAAAGCGCTGTCAAAACGCGACGATATCATCTTCAGAATGCCGTTGTCACTACCTCTTACTCTATGCAGTATCGACGCTGCCTTTTCGCGGATGATAGCCGGAAAACACGAGCCTCCGCAAAAATGCCCGATGCACTGCTGCGTCGAGGCAGTCCCATCAGCATTCTGAAGATATTATTATATTGGACGCGCAGAGTGTTGTAGGCCCGACCAGAGTATCTCACCCACAGACTGCTGGTGTTGAAAGACGTGCAGTACGCTTTACAAAGCGAGATTTTAACACCGTCTGAACATTGTGCAAATCTGCGTGCGAGCATGTTCCCCCGTACCGCCAACGCCCTGCGTTCCCTCTTAATGTCCACATCGTCATTCAGATCTTCTGTAACCATATGGCCCAAATATTTAAAAGACTTTACGACAAATAGCCTGTAGTTTTTTTTTTTGCTTTTAAATTTAAAACTGCTTATATGAGGTGGCCCTTTTTTGAGCGTGTGCACCTTCTAACTAGGGCTCGCATGCGGTAAGCTTAAACCCACAAAGGAAGGCTCGAAAACTTGAACGGTTCGCAATCCGCCTCATTCAGGCCTCCAATCCCGACCTCATTAAAAAATGAAAATATAGACAGACATATATATTTTAGAGCAGACCAAAACTTCAAAAAGACGCAGTGTTGACCCACTTAGGTCGGCTATACCTTATATAATTATATAACAATATATATATATATATATATATTGTCCTCTCCTTGGATCAGCTGTACATTGTAAAAAAAGAAGTCGTAGTGCGCGCATATTCTTTTAAACTGTCGAAAGAGATCTGAAAGAGGCAGCAGTTTTTACGTATGTAATAACTGTTTGGGGTGATACAAATAACAGTTATTACATTGGTGACCCTGACGGTTATTACATTGATGACCCCGACGTGATATTAACACGCAACCTTCTGATTATAAATTTAGGATTAAGACTATAATGTCGCTGGAGGGGTCTAGTGAGGGTGGCAAAAGATTGTGTGAAATGGCGAGCCTTGGGGGAGGCCTACATCCATCAGTGGAGAGATAAAGGCTGATAAGTCAAAGTCAAAGTCAAAGTCAAATCATTTATTACAATTTGGCCTTCTCGGGCTCTTATGTATTGTCACATCACATTGTTATAATTATTTAAATAAATTATATTAAATTCATTACAATACAATTGAATTGATCTAAATATAAACATACACCAACAGTAAAAGGTGTCCAAAATATATTAATAATATACATTTGCACATCTACCAGGCATTTTTGTCACTAATAAAATCATTTATCTTATAATAGACCTTGCCTATAAGTCGACGTTTGACATGGATTTTTAGTTTATCTAAACACATGCTAGTTAGTTCCTAGTGTTATAAAAACGAACACCAAGTCCCAAAAAAGACTTAATGATAATGAAATAAATAAATAAAAATTAAATAAATAAAATTAAATAGCAAAAACATTTATAACGATTTTTATCTATTTTATTTACTAAAATTATTAAATTATAACTGTAATTTTATTCGCTGTAAGTTGATAGATATATCTCTTTTTTTTTTCAAACGGGTAATCTTAAAATCGCCTGACGATACGACCCCAGCCTAAAGGGCCACCGCGGGAGGTCGCATGTCCGAATTACCGTGAGGCCTCCTAAGGAGACCCCAAGGCGCCTACGGACTAAAACCCGGACGGTTTATACGTCTCTCTTTCACTGTTGGCCCTGCGTGCCTTAACAACTAAGACTAAAGTACACTCAGATCTGATAAAAATATTGGATTGTGCGAGCGAGACGGATGCATTAACCCTTATAATATAAAAATCCTAATAATGCACACGACCTGTCATATTAGTCTATGGAAAATACCATACAAAAAGCTACTTTTAGTAATAGCAGTACCTGGCGGGGAGTAGCGGAACTACGGGCCACTCGCGGAGCCACGCGCTGTATTTTTTTAATTGGCTCCATACAACATTATGAATGAGTAAAATGTGTGATTTTTTCATACAAGTGCTTCTGTTAGTTTGCTTTGAGCGAAGTATGTTAATTTACTAGACGTGACGTGGCTATTGGGGTTTTCAAGTGCGCGATTTTGTAATGTTTTTTTTTAAATTCGTTTTATTAAAAGTTGTAGCTATATTATTAATCGTATGTTTCCAAAAAAAAGGTTGATCAAAATAATCCATGTTTAACACTTTGTTACACCTAGGCCATAGTAAAACATCTTTATTATGTCCTCTTACAATTGACTTTATTATTGTGTACTCGTATTTTTTTTTGTGTTTATGTGTTTTTTGCAACGTAGTATCCATCGTCCGTGTCGATGAACCCAGTAAAGTGTATCCACACGTATCGGGATCAGCCTCGAATTGCTGTCATGCCCAGTCAAGCCAGCATAGTGTTAGGGACTGAAATGAAATGAAATGAAATGAAATGAAATGAAATGAAATGAAATGAAATGAAATGAAATGAAATGAAATGAAATGAAATGAAATGAAATGAAATATTTATTCGTGTAAAGAATTTGGGTAGACAAATTTGCAGTTGTGATTGCTATTGATTAGTACTACCAAACCCTACCTGCAAAGGTGTATACACATCACATTATTAAATATAATACAATACTACAGTAGTTACAATTAGAATATAGACACAAGAATAAATAAAAATGACCAGAAACGTAAAACAATAATAACATTTATCAGTCGGTCAATAAGATTAATAATAATAATGTCAAAGCATGCAATATAATTTAGTCAATAATCACAATTTAGTCAAGAAAATCACGCACACTGTAAAAAGACCTTTTCAACAACCATGCTTTTGTTAATCTTTTGAATTTATTGAATGGCTCATCCTTAAAATAGTCAGGCAATTTATTGAATATTTTAATACACATCATGTAGGAGTTATTTAATGTTGTTGTTAACCTCGCAGGTGGCTTATATAGTTTGTAAATGTACTGCGTTCGTGGTCTTTGTGAAAACGTAGATTGAAGCTGAAAATAGTAATTATACTTGTATACAAAAATGCAGACCTCGTAAATATACAGACATGGTACTGGCATAATACTATAATTTTTGAAGTATGGCCGACAAGAGTCCAACCGTTTGAGATTGAACATAGCTCTAATGCAACGTTTTTGCATTATAAGAAGCTCACTCAACTGTGAAGAGTTTCCCCATATGACTATGCCGTACCTTAGGGCTGAATCTACATATCCGTTGTAGGCCATAAGTGCTGCCTCCAGAGACACCACTTGCCTGGTTTTTCTTAATGCATATACAAATTGGTTCACCCGAGTGCATACAGTGTCGACATGTTCTTTCCATGTACAGTGGCAATCAATATTAATACCCAAGAATTTAGTCTGAAAGACTTCTTCTATTTGTTTCCCTTTAAAATTTATATTTAATGATTGAGAGGTACCCTGGATAGTATGAAACTGCATATACTTAGTTTTAATAATGTTAACTTTGAGGTTGTTTCTAGTCAACCAATCTATAGTTTGCTCCAGTGTTTTGTTAATCTCTTTATTATATGAAGTCAAATCATGTCCCTTTATAATAATAGTAGTATCATCTGCAAACATTATACACTCGTGCGATATACTATCAGGCAAGTCATTTATGTAGGCCAAGAACAGAAGACAAGATAAAGGGCTGCCCTGGGGCACGCCGTAATTGTTATTAACATACGGCGATCTGTATGATACCAGTGCCCTATTTTCAGAACAGTATCCTACAGTCTCAACACACTGAGTTCTATTACCCAAGTATGCCTTGATCCATTTTAGGGCTGGGCCCCTTACTCCATATCTTGAGAGTTTGGCTAACAACCGTTTGTGACACACAAAATCAAACGCCTTGCTCATATCCATAAAAAGCACTGTAGCAGGCACTTTCATATCTATACATTCAATTACTTGTTTTATTAACTCAAAAGTAGCCAGTGAGGTACTTTTACCTTTTCTAAAACCATACTGTTTCTCATTAATAATGTTTTTAGAATCCAGAAATTTTATTAATCTTGCGTGCATAATATTTTCAAATATTTTGGAAAAAATGGGGATAAGTGTAATCGGCCTATAGTTATCTATATTACCCCTATCGCCCTTTTTATGTACAGGTTTAACCAAAGATATTTTGAGGGCATCTGGAAAAGTACCTTGATTTAGACACAGGTTTGCGACATGCTGAAGTGGATATACAATCGCAGGCATACTCAGTTGAATTATATCTGTCCGCAAATCATCATAACCTACGGACTTTGATTTTTTCAGGGATGATACTAATTTTATTAACTCTTCAGTAGATACCGGATTTAAGAATAAAGATGACTCGATATTATCTATTTTAATATCAGATAAATGGCTTATAAGTTGTGTACAATTGTCGCTTACAGCTTTAATAAAATACTCATTGAATGACTCAGCAATTGTCTGAGGCTCATTTATTTCAATATTATTAATTATTAATTTGTCTATAGATCTGGCAGAAATATCAGATGTAGTATATTTTTTTATAATTTTCCAGACAGCCTTACATTTATTATTAGTTTTACATATAAATTTTAGATTTTCTGACTTTTGGTTGGAAAGGATGCATTTCTTTAAAGCCCTGGAATAATTTGAATAAATATTATTGTAACCCTTTTGATACCTACTCTTTAAATAAAGCTGCCTTTTAACTTTACAACAATTTCTAATGCCTTTCGTTAAGTAGTTTGAGTTATTTTTGTTAGAAACTTTAATTTTTATTGTAGGGAAACACAAATTATACATCAGGCAATACAGATTGTAGAAAATATTAAAGGATATATTGGCATTATTTTCAACAAAAACCTCTTGAAACGATAGTGACGACAAACATTCCATAAACTTGTCTTGATGAGACTGGCTATAATCCCTCCTAAATTCGTACCACCACTTAATAGGAGGGGGAGGGCGTTTACGAATCGGCACGTGGAAGGTTTGAGCTGTATGGTCTGAGATCCCCAAATCATGGATCCTGGGGATGACTCCTTCTACGTTGGTTGCTATATGATCTATACATGTTTGGGAGGTAGCTGTCAATCGGGTAGGACCCTGAACAACTAATTTCAGGTTAAATGATTCTAGTATACGCGTAAGCTCAACTGTGATTTTTGAGGTTTTCATCATATCTATATTGAGGTCTCCACATACGATATATTTTTTTCTTTTATGCCGACATATTAGTGTAAGCAAATCATTCAGTTTTTGAAAAAATATGGATGATGTTGATGTTGGTGCCTTATTCGTATAAATACAAATTACGATAATTCCTAGTTTTATTATATTAACTCCACAGCATTCAAAAATAAAAGTTTGTGACAAAGTTTGGATCTCATTAATTGGTGTAACATCTATGTTATTTTTAAGAAGGATAGCAACACCACCTCTGCTTGATTTTTTTCTAGAAAAACATGCAACCAACTGATAGTTTCTAAGTTTTAGGTTAAATTCACAACCACGACGAATATGTGTCTCACAAAGACATATCACATCTATGTGTAGTTTTTTATTAAGATCATCTAATGCACAACAAAATTCATCCTGCTTATTTAAAACACCGGCGATATTTAGATGTATAATTCCTAGGCTGTTATTATAGTTATGAGTGACGAAAAAACTGCCCTGGATTAGATACATGCATTGTTAAATTTTGCTTTTTTGTTTCTGGTATTCTATTTAGGACCGTACGAGTATTGGGGACATCTTTATTAAGATCATTACCACATTTATTACACTTATTGGTTGAACTACTGTCACTATTATTATATAGTGCCACTTCTTCTTGTCTAAATTTGCCTACAGTATAAGTATTTTGGTATAATTTACATGCTATGTGATAAAATAAGTTGTTGGCTATCACATATTTAGACGATATAAATTGTCTTTGCCCAAAGATATTCTCACATGCGTATGGAATAATGTCACAGTGTTTAAATTGGTTAGATATAAATGTCAATAGGTTATTTAGTGGTCTCTTATTTAGATGACGACTGTGGTGTATTTTACAAAGTAACATATTAGTGTAATCAAACTGTTGGATAGCGTAATACAAATTAGCAAACAGATTATTCGGGTTTTTGTCATTTAAGCCAGTCATAATAAAAACAAAATCATCTTTGGTCAGGGTATAATTTACACTTAGCAGTGATTGTAAAACATTGTTTGTGTCACCTCCTGGCTTAATAAAGAGAAAAATATCAAAATAGTCACCATACATGTCATTTAAAATAGAACTCAAGTTTTTGCCTTGTTCGTCAGATATTATGATTATTTTACGTTTATTATAACCATGCATTAATCTCAATTCATAATCTTTTTGGAATTGACCGATATGCACTTTTTGTCTATTTAATTCTACATTAAAGATTGATGGCGCTAATGGTGAAGGAGAAGTAGTTGATGGTAAAGGAGGCGTAGTTGATGGCGCTGCGAGCGCCGGTGCCACCTTCGATTGCGTCGGGGTTGGCGGCGATGTCAACGATGCGGGAGCGGTTGATTTCGGTGCTGAAGATTGCCCTTCAGTCGATGGCGATGCCGTTGATAGCGCTACGGTTGATGGAGTCGTAATCAATGGCACTAAGTCTGATAGCCTCGTAGTCAAAAGCGCTGTGGTTAATGGCACCGTCGTCAAAGGCGCTGCGGTTGATCGCGTTGTAGTTAAAGGCGCTGTGGTTAATGGCGCAGTAGTCAATGGCGCTATGGATGATTTTGACTGATTGCTGCCTTGCGATACAAGTCTTCCATGGCTATTGCTTACTTTGCTTGTATATTTTCTTATTGTTACATTTGGGTTAGAGTTATTTTGTGTATATTTTTCTATTTCTAATTTATATTCCTTAACTAGTTTAGCAAGGGCACTGTTTTCCGTTAGAAGATTTTGTATTTTATTTTCAGCAGTATTTAGCCTTTTCTGCAGAACTGTAATGTTATATGATTGTAAATCAGAACATCCTCCTGTCATTGGGTCACCCGTTGGAGATGATGTTATCGAGGAAAAATCCTCCTCATCTTCCTCAGTCCCATCCGAGGTATTTAAATTGTAGATCGTGATATCTTCTTGGGGGGATCTATTTACATTTACTGTCAAGCCATAACACGATCTGCACTTGTAAGTGTCTTTGTTAGTCGCGGTCATTAAATAAAAGCGCTTGTCAGAAACACTCTCGCAATTTGGGTGGTAGTGTTTTTTGCAAATTCCACATAATAGAAAGTATTTATTAATGATCTCAGTTTTACACTTAGAGCAAATAGGCGCCATATTAATTTTGAGTTTAAAGGTGTTAAAAGGAAAATAGTATATATATATATATATATATTATACAAATAAAAATAAAATGAGCCAAAAATAAAATAAAAAAATAAAAATGAATAAAAAGTTTTTCGACTGGAATTGAACACTAGTATCGATCGACAATCGAGTTTTGCGGGCGCGGCATGACGACGTCCGAACCAACGATGCTTAGGAGGCCACTGCAAAAATTGACTATAGATACAGCCAGACGTAGTAGTTTTTTAAATTGCCAATGAGTCAGCTGTGGGTTGTTTGTAACTTTTAATTCGTCGAGTCTAATTTTTGCGCACACGTTTATCACTTTTCACTTGTTTCACAGATTATAATCCTCATACATAATCATTAAAGGTTTATAAAAATTCAGCATAAAATTCATAATGTTTTCGCTGTGCCAACCGTCACGTACCACGACGCATACTATCATGTCATAAAATTCTGATTCCAGCTGCTAACATTCATGGACCTCGAGCGCCACTTACCATCAGGTGGGCTCAAGGTCACATGTCGTGCTAGTAATAAAAAAAAAAATAAAAAAAAAATACAATTAATTAACTTAAACCAGAACGCAACAGATGCAGAAATGATGTATATACATATATATATTTTATCTTGTTCCCACTAACTTTAGCCTTAGCGGGTCGACGAAACCGTAACCTTAACACCAACGCAACATTATTAAAATGAAAAGAAAAATAAAAATGTATAATAAATAAAATAATTAATAATGTATATTTAATTTTATCTAGTTCCCGCCAATTTAAACCTTAGCTGGACGACGAAATCGTAACCTTAACACCAGCGCAAAAATTAATAATTTAAAAAAAAGTATAATAAAACAAATTTGGAGTCCTTCGCGCCATTTTGCGCGGACATGTCAAGTGCAAGTTTTTGTTTTGTAAATGAATTTACTGTGAATATTGTTGGTCAAAAGTGGTGTTGTTTTGTTTAATAATGTTCTACAATGTGAATAATTATGGAAAACAATTAATTGGACTTTGAATATGGGGCACAAGTTGCAATTTATTTTGTGCGGTTTTCCCGCGCTGTGGACTCCCATATTTTACCCGACGTGTTTTGGCTATAATGCCGCGATCGACTCCAAGAAAAGCATCAAATTCTGCAGCATCTGGAATTTGATGATGACTTCATTAACTCCTAATAAGAATGATAGTCTAGACATATTTGCTAATTCTTTGCATGTTTTTAAGCGCGATGTCACTGCAGCGGATCCTGGCTGGGACTGTAAACTGAACTGCTGTTTAACCAAATTTGATTCTTGGAATTGTGTTGCTTGATTGTGGTTGCATCATGTTGTAATTTTTGCTTATATTTACTTAGTTATTATTGCTATTGTAATTGTATTGTGTTTTTATTTTGGCTACTCAAAGGCCCAATTAATGGATACTGTAAAAGCATGTGGTGGTTGGCTGTAATTGTTGCAGCATCTGTTTTCTGTCTTCATCATCATCAGCCTGTGTCTCTCCACTGCTGGATATAGGCCTCCCCCAAGGCTCGCCACTGCACGCGGTCTTTTGCAACCTTCATCCAACCCCCACCAGCGACCCTCCTTAGGTCATCCGTCCATCTGGCGGGGGGTCGTCCCACTCTGTGTCGTCCCGTACGTGGTCTCCACTCCAGAACCCGTTTGCCCCATCGGTCGTCGGTTCTGCGGCAGATGTGTCCGGCCCATTGCCACTTCAGCTTGCTAATTTTGAATGCTATGTCAGTAACTTTGGTTCTCCGACGAATTTCAACGTTTCGAATTCTATCCATCAGAAAAATACCAAGCATAGCTCTTTCCATAGCTCGCTGAGCGACCTTGAATTTGTGAACCAGACCCACTGTCAGTGTCCACGTCTCTGCTCCGTACGACATTACTGGGAGGACGCACTGGTTGAAGACTTTTGTCTTCAAACACTGGTATGGATGATGAGAAGATATGTCGAAGTTTCCCGAATGCCGCCCATCCTAGCTGAATGCGTCTGTCGGTTTCTTTGCTGAAGTTTGCAGCGCCTAGCTGAATAGTCTGTCCAAGGTAGTTTTCTGTCTTAGTTGTAAGTAAAAATCCATGTATGTTTTGTTGCTGTCACTGTTGGCGACCCTAATGAATAAATAAAACAGAATATTACGTCAGACTTGGCTGTATCGGCTAGACCCTTTGCCTTCCCTATTACCTCATTTATCATCCATCGGGAGAAGAGAACACAACAAAAAAAGAATTAATGTAAATCAGAGCGCAGCCGACGCGGAAATGATAATGAATATTTTATTTTATCTTGTTCCCGCCAACTTACCCCTTAGCGGGACGACGAAGCCGTAACCTTGACACCAGCGAAAAATTAGTTCACTTGAAGAAAGTGAAGTTTTGCACAGAATTTGCACTTTTTGAGCTCAGACTTTGCTAGACTCGAACAAAAGAAGTCTGGAGAGTTTTCCGACTTGCGAAAAAGTTTTATTCATTGCACTTTGGCTATAAATATAAAGAAATGTAAATAATGTAATGGCATAGTTATTTTACATTGTTACTGCTCCGTGGTCTAGCGGTTAAGTCCTTCTTATAAAGTGGAGGTACCGGGTTCGATTCCTGGTCGGGACACAATGATTTATTTAATTTTTTAAAGCTTCTCGTACGGGACGACGCAAAGTGGGACGACCCCTCGCCAGATGGACGGATGTCCTAAGGAAGGTGGGGGTTGGATGAGAGTTGCAAAAGACCGCGTGCAGTGGCCAGCTTTGGGAGAGGCCTATATCCAGCAGTGGAGAGACACAGGCTGATGATGATGATGATTCGAGTTTGGTACGCTAGAGGCATCGACGAGCTTGCCACTTAGCCTATAGTAAAGTTGGCTAATTGTGAATCCGCTTCTTCCTTGAACAAATATAGTTTCTATCTATCATGGTTTCTTCCCCCCTTGCAAAAAAGCAACCGTATCGGTCGTGATAGTTTTTTGATCGTTATTTTATGAGATTTTAAGCTAGGACAATCGTGTCAGGATAACTTAGTCTGTATGCTATAATAAATAATAAATAAATAAATATTTCAGACAAGTAACACAGCGCCATCTAATTTCCGTGGTAAGCGGTAAGCTTGTGTTACGGAAATTAGATGGTTGATAAACTACATATTATATATTTTATTTTTTTTGTAAATATATACATATTATACATATAAACACCCAGACCGAGACAAATTATGCAATGTACAACTTGCCCCCGGTGGGAATCGAACCCACGACCTCCCGAGTTCACGGCAACGTTTGTTACCACTAGACCACGGAGGCATAAAGTTGGCTAAAAGAAAATTTGCTTCTTTAAATGGTTATTTCTGACCACCCCGGAAGAGATACGGTAGTGTACTTCACTGGAGTCCTACAAGCGACGTATGAAAAATTATAATCAAGCCGGCATAGTGTTAGGGACTTATGTCAGTGATAAGTATCAGATTCCGGGTCCTAACGTTCACAGATCTTGCGCGCCACTTACTAACAGGCTCAGGGTCATATGTCGTGCTAATATAGAATATATAAAGTAAAAAGTATCATAGCGACCGTTTCCTTTTCGGGGTGGTCAGAAACCACGCTTATAAAGAAGCGGATTTACATTTAGCCAACTTTACTACAGACCAATCATGACAAGTAGCAAGCTCGTCGATGTCTCCAGCGTACCAAACTCGAATCATCATCATCAGCCTGTGTCTCTCTCTGCTGGATATAGGCCTCCCCCAAGGCTCGCCACTGCACGCAGTCTTTTGCAACCCTCATCCAACCAGCGACCTTCCTTAGGACATCCGCCCCACTCTGCGTCGTCCCGTACGTGGTCTCCACTCTAGAACCCGTTTGCCCCATCTGTCGTCTGTGCTCCTCAAATGTCTCCGTCCATTGCCAGTTCAGCTTGCTAATTTTAAATGCTAAGTCAATAACTTTGGTTTTCTGACGAATATCAACGTTTCGAATTCTATCCATCAGAGAAATACCAAGCATATCTCTCTCCATAGCTCGCTTCAATTTGTCAACCAGACCCACTGTCAGTGTCCACGTGCTCTGCTCCGTACGACATTACGGGAAGGACGTACTGTTATTCGAGAATATCACAAATAAATTAAATATATTGTGACCCGTAAAAACTTGTATTTTACAGAAAAACAAACTTAATGTTCGTCAAAAGAACGCGGCCTATTCGCGCCCATTGAAACTCATAAATATAATTATTACCCAACTCGCGAAAACCAATTCGTTGGTGTTTTAAAAGAATCTGACGTAATTGTCCCCGACCTGCCCTAACAACGGAAAGTGATTCTTTTACCCCTCTGCGCCGACAGACAGTAAATTTCGATTTTTTCCTCTTCCCTAATTAGTTCATTAATCTATTTAATGCGACAAAAAGGCAATCTGTTAAAATAACCTTATTTTTGCGTTCAGCTTTTTCTTTATCGTCAAAGTGGAAATAGATAGATAAATTCTTTATTGCATAAACAATAAATACATTCAAATGTGCATAGGCGGGCTATCTTAATGTCTAGACATCTTCTAACAGCTAACCTTTGGGAGAGTGTGGGATAGGAGTGAGGGAATGTATAGAAACTATGATTTGAAAATTACTAACATATTTAATCTACTTATGAACTAATAAACAATAAATATATATAGTAAAACAATAACATATATTTACGAATAATAATAATACTTATATTCCACAGAAACATAATATAATATATATTTATAGTACACATCATAAAGTCTGAAACGAGAAAATCCGTCGGAGAACCAAAGTTACCGATATAGCCTTCAAAATTTGTAAGCTGAAGTGGCAATGGGCTGGACATGTCTGTCGTAGAACTGATGAACGATAGAGTAGACGGGTTTTAGAGTGGAGACCACGCACGGGAAGACGCAGAGTGGGTCAACCCCCCGCGCTAGATGGACGGATGACCTAAGGAACCTTCCTTGGTGAGGGTTGGATGAGAGTGGTAGGAGATCGTGTGAAGTGGCGAGCCTTGGGGAATGCCTGTATCCAGCAGTGGAGAGACACAGGCTGATGATGTACATACATCATGTTATGTGGTCTTGTTTTGCTTTTCATGTAAGGCCTTGGTAAGCAATTTTTTTTAATGTTAAGTGAAGTTCCTTTTCGTATAGCAAGGGGTCATATATGTCAAACGTAAAATGAAGGAATGGAACTAGTATAGTGGTTGACAGTTTTGCTACATTACAACTAAATATAGCTATGTACGAGATAGCAAAGTACACTATTCTAAACAGTAGAGGGAATTAGGCAGTGGTAACTGAAGCGGGCGGGTTGGCAAATGAAGCTCGCACGATCTCGTCAGGCGGAGCAACTCGCAACTTATTAGACATTTCGGAAATTCGGTTCTACCACGCCAGACCCACAGGCTACGGATAGTAGTGATGGGGAATTGTCGGTGTATAATTATCGATGTCGATAGAAAATATTTTAATTGTCAGACTAACACGTACCTACACCTGAGAAAAAAATATTTTTGATGTAATGCAAAATCTTCGGTTCACAGATAAATTTTAAGATTTACATTTCAATATCAGTAGTACCTAAAATAAACTCGCCATTTTATAGTTGTTGGATAATATCATTATTGTGCCCAAAACAAACTCATAATTTTTGATCTTAAACAATAAATCTATATATTGTGGAAAATCGACAGTTAATTTATTTATTAATTTAAAAACTTTATTGCCCAAATTATAAAGGCGGACTTAATGCCCGTAGACATTCTCTGACAGCCAAACCTTAAGGACAAAAATATATGAGTAGGTGCAATAAAAGTAACAGTAAGAATAATATACAATTATAGGATAATAACTGCCTCCGTGGTCTAGCGGTTAAGTCCGTGGATTTAGACTCAGAGGTACCGGGTTCGATTCCTGGTCGGGACACAAAAATATTTATTAATGTAAATTAATACAGTAATAATACGAGCTTGCCACTTGTCATGATTGGCCTATAGTAAAGTTGGGTAAATGTTTCTGACCACCCCGAAAGGGAAACGGTCGTGATGATACTTTACTTAACTATAGGCTAATTCAACAAATATTATATACCTACTTATAATCTATGAATTAAAAGATTTACGCCGATAAGATTAGTCTTTACAAACTTTACAGTGCTCTTAAACTAACTCATGTTATTACATATTTAATTATAATCAATATTTAATAACAAAAAGACTCCGTTTGAATGCGATAAAAATCAAGGTACTAGTGTTTGAAAGAAGAAGGATGACAAACGTGACGATAAAGATTGATGATGAAACTCTAGAATAAATGAAATTATGTATCTGGGCAGTGTTTTCACTGCGGATGGGAAGTATGATAGGGATGTTGAAAAAAGAGTGAACGCGGTAAATAGTGTTAACGGTGCTCTGGGATCACTAATCCCCAGTCCAAATGTCAGTGATAAAGCTCGACTCACCATATACAATGACATGATAGTACTAACACATAGGTATACGAGGGGCGTTCAAAATATTCTCGGTATTGATACGTTACAACCTCTTTTATATATATATTTGTTACTGGCCGCTAAGATTCATCCATTGACATTAAAAAAAAGTAAAATTGGAACCGAGATGTTCTTTTGTTTTTCTGCAATTGCCGAACAAACATGAACACCATGAGCGAATTAACAATTTTAACGAAATTAGAGCACCGATCCGTCATAAAATTCTTGACAAAACAGGGTAAAAATCAAAAAACCATAAAAGAGGAAATGGATTGTGTTTACCGTGAGTCTGCTCCTTCTTTATCTACTATTCAAAAATGGTCAAGCGAATTTAAGCGTGGAAGGGAGAGTATTGAAGATGACCCTAGACCTGGCCGGCCTGTAGTGGCTACCTCACAAGAAAATATTGATAAAGTGGAAAAACTTATATTGGAAGACGGCCGAGTGAAGGTAAAATCTATAGCTCAAGTAACCAATCTCTCTATTGGTACCGTACATGACATTATACATGACCATCTTAATATGTCAAAAGTAAGTGCAAGATGGGTTCCGCGAATGCTGACGCTTCTTCAAAAGGATATGCGTGTGGCTTGCTGTTCAGATTTTATCGACCTGTGTGGTGAAAATCCCGATGAGGTGCTGCAAAAAATAGTTACTGGAGATGAAACCTGGGTTCATCATTATGACCCAGAGAGCAAACAGGAGTCCATGCAGTGGCACATTAAGGGTTCAGCTCATCCCAAGAAGTTCAAGGTAATCCCGTCAGCTGGCAAGGTCATGGCCACAATATTTTGGGATTGTGAAGGAGTTTTGCTTATCGATTATAAAGAAAAAGGTGTAAATATCACAGGGCAGTACTACGCTAACGTTATACGTCAATTAAGAGATGCGATCAAAGAAAAGAGGCGAGGAAAGTTAACCAAAGGTGTTCTGCTTCTGCATGACAACGCCCCTGTCCATACTGCTCATATTGCCAAGGCAGCTATTGTTGAATGTGGGTTTGAAACTGTTACTCATCCACCCTATAGTCCGGACTTAGCCCCAAGCGACTTCTTTTTGTTTCCCAATCTTAAAAAAAATCTGCGTGGAAATAAATTTTCTGACGATGAAGCGTTGAAGACGGCCGTGGAGGAGCATTTTTACACCAAAGATAAAAAATATTTTTATGAGGGATTAAAAAAAATAATTGATCGATCTTATAAGTGTATGAACATAGGGGGGGAGTATATTGAAAAATAAAAATATCAAACTTTTCGTACTTGTTTGTTTTTATCCACATACCGAGAATATTTTGAACGCCCCTCGTACAAGCGAGACGTGGATTGTCAGAATTCGCTTGAGAGTAGAGTTAATGCAGTAAAAATGAGGTCGTTGCGTCGGATATGCGGCGTCACTTTGACGGACCGGATACGTATGACGAAATACGCCACATGGTAGGTATGAAATAAAGGATGAAAATAAGGAAAGGTTCGGGCATGTTGAAAGGATGAGTGAAGAGAGATTGACGAACGAAATATATAATGCGTTGTGGATAAGAAAGGCCCTGGCTCTCACATAATACGTTCAAATAAATAAAACAATAGCTGAAGGTGCTTTAAAAAGCCATCGAAACAAAAGGACATCTATAAAGAGGTTGGTGAATATTGAAGAAGCGAATGAGGTGTGTCGTAACCGTGACAAGTGGCGCTCAATTGTTTCTGCCTACCCCTCAAGGGATTTGTCGTGAATATATGTCTGTATGTATGTAAATATTTAATATGAAAAAAGCTAAATTAATGTAGAATTGTCTGTAAACGACGAGCTAACGTCGGTTATATGATTTAAAAAAAAAACATCACACATTATTTCAGTATATTAAATGATTATAAAAATGACACGAGTTCGTCTTTTGGTCGTGAAAAACAATAATAATATTATCCCACAACTATCGAAAGGCGAGTTTAATTTTAGGTAAAAACTATCGATATTAGAATGTACCTCTCTAGTATTAGGATGTAACGCAAATGCTTCTAGCCAAAGAGCTAGCGGACCGGGAGACACGCTTGCGGGTAAATACGACAAGTAAATAACTATATACGAATACATATGTACCCAAATTATATCAAACAAACTTGTGTATATGTATATGTGTGTAACTATCTAAATTGTGGTTTTCAGACTACTATACCTATAGGTAGGTAGATATCTAATAATCAACTCAAAATACCTCCCCATTTTCCAGCAGATATTCTCAAGAGTGGAACAAATTTACTATGGTTATCGTTTCCCAACATATTACACTATCATGTGTTAAGTACGCAAACTATTACTCGTAATACAGAAATAGAGCAGTGAAGGGGTAGTAGAGGTAGGGGGTTGCCAGTAAAAAATATCCAGTTTACCAAATAATTGGCAGCACAGTGTGAATCTGTGCCTACAGATATTAAATAAAAAACATAACGGGAGTCCTTCGCGCCATTTTGCGCGGACATGTCAAGTGCAAGTTTTTGTTTTGTAAATTAATTTACTGTGAATATTGTTGGTCAAAAGTGGCGTTGTTTTGTTTAATAATGTTCTACAATGTGAATAGTTATGGAAAACGATAAATTGGACTTTTAATATGGGGCAGAAGTTGCAGTTGCAGCTGTGGACTCCCATATTTTACACGAAGTGTTTTGGGCTATAATGCCGAGAGTGACTCCAAGAAAAGCATCAAATTCTGCAGCATCTGGAATTTGATGATGACCTCATTAACTCATAAAAAATAAAGATATATTACGTCAGACTTGGCTGTATGGGCTAGACCCTTTGCCTTCCCTATCACCTCATTCATCATCCACCGGGAGAAGAGAATACAACAAATAAAAAAAATAACTATCAAACAATATGTATCTGTAAATTTTACCGTGTCGTATATATCCGCCTAAGAGAATAGATTATCAGCATTTCATACACGGCTGAAACTTACTGGGTCTTCCATTAGTGAAATGATGGCAAGTTTCCTAAATCCAGAGGAGAATTACATAGGAGGGTAGCGCAAGTTCTTGCCTTCATCAAGACAGGTTCCGCGCTAGTTCAGCTCCAGTTTAATGTATGCACAACATTGACTTCATATATAAATTATCGAAAACAGGAGACTCGGAACTTTAAACCAATAAATTTATAGAAAAAATATATATTAAAGAATATTCTCGCATATTTCTAACCATCAGTATACAAGTTGTTTAAGTAAGCCCTTAGTTTATTATATATAGTTTTTTTTATTTTCTAGGTTTTTTATTTTATATTATACTATACTATATCAGATAGACACGGCGTTGCACGTGTAATGTTGTGCCGTCAAAAAAAAAACCTTCAGATTTTTCATAGGCATGTCCATATTTAAATTTTATCGTCTTTTTAATTGGCTAAGAATATTTATTCGAAGTTAATTACATTACAAGTACATATTTTTTGTAAAGTTTTAAATTTTTTTCGAAGTTAATTATAGTACATTAAATATAAATTAAAAGCTACCTAAATCATAAAATTAAAAAAAAAAAAAAACTAAACTATAAATAAAAAATGTTAATACGTTGGCAAAAATAATTGCCAGCTTTCCTGTCTCCAGACCTTTCTGTCAGCCGCTTTGACAACTCCTTGGCAAGTACATTAAATATAAATTAAAAGCTACCTAAATAATAAAATTAAAAATAAACTAACCTATAAATAAAAAATGTCCTCTAGAGACGTCCCATCCGAGATAGTCCCAAGGATACTGGCAACATTTACCCTCTGTATAGCGAGGCTAATACGTTGGCAGAAATAATTGCCAGCCTTTTTTTTATTTTTTTTCTATTTCTTTGAATTATTAAATTAGTAATATCTATTAAATGAAATAGCCAATTTAAACAATTAAAAAAGTGATCTTCATAAATTGAAACAGTCTTGAAAAAAATATGTTTTATTTGCATAAGGATTTTATCAGAAGTATGAGTAACATGGTCTAATTTTGGTCGGTATTTCTATCAACTTTTAAAATGTAAAAAGTGGTTCTTGTGACATAACGATAATAGTTGGACATATGGTATCGCATAGTTTTTGTAGATATTGATATGTTATTTAATATTGTAAAACATACTTTTGTTCTATCATCAATAGTTTCCGCTGCGCATGCGACGACAGAAGTTTTATGGCATTTTTTTACAATCTGGGTTACGTTACTAAGTTTTAGTAAGAATCCCTAATCTTTTTTAGCAATAAATACAGCCTATGTTACTCAGGGTGAATGTAGCTTTCTAATGGTAAAAGAATTTTTGAAATTGACACAGTAGTTTTTGAGTTTTCATTACAAACATACACTAAAATACAAATCTTTCCTCTTTATATTATTAGTGTAGATTATAGTTTATTTATAATTAGTTTTTAATAAAATTAATTTAAAATTTTAAGGTAACATGTGCTAATTTAAAAAATAATTAGTATGGTCGGCCTACTGCCAGTTTAGCTTGATAATTTTGTAAGCTATGGTACTCTGACCAACATCAACGTTTCGAATTTTATCCAACAGAGAAATATCAAGCATAAACTAGTAGATAAAAATTATTAAATATTTTTATAAAAAAAATAAGTGAACCTAACCCAAGCAATGCCTGTAGTTTCATATTAAAGTTTGGGAACCAAATTCAAAATGCTTTATTGTATAGATTGCTTATTCTAATTACAGTTGTTTGTGCATGTCATGATGATGCAATCTGCCCAGATTATGGGCATACAATATGCTTATGTCAATAGATATTTATTTACAATATTTATTTGTATATAGTTTATATTTAATATTGTTCTTGTCATTTTATTGGAATACAATGTTATTGTCAAAATTTGCATGCTAAAAATTCTTTTCTTGAGTAAAAACAGTTGTCAATAAGAATTTTCTTTAACTCAATAGTAAAACGTTTTATAGGTAACTCTCGTATCTCTCTAGGAATATTATTATATACTCTAATGCACATTATGTGGCAGTTTCTGCTGTAATATTCACTTACACATCTTGGGTAGATTAGTCGGGTATAATCTCTAGATACAAATTTGTTACAAGTATTATATTTTTTTAAGAGATTAGAATGTTTATTGACAAATATTCCAAGGTTTCTTTATTGACATTTTGTCTCAGGACCTGATAAATTCTGTACAGGGCATCCTTAGAATACATAGGTCTTTGAAGCACATTATCTAAGCAAGTTGGTGAGACGTGGTTGAAACCCCACCCCCTGTCCTATTTACTAACCCCTTCTATGCCAGCTCTCTCCAATCGGGGGCCAACTCTTGTGAGGGACTTTGGGAAACTAAATGTATTGGCTTTGATACTTCGATATTGCGATCTTATTTAGTGGATATTGGAGTAAAAATAAGAACTTGGGATTAAAAATTAAAATACTACTAAAACTATTTGTAGGGGAAAATACCTACTGGCTGACGGAGACAGTTTAGGGAAAGGAAAAGAAAGGTTACTCACGTGGGTCCGGCTGTCACCTGTCTTCCTCCTGGAAGCCTCTAGATCGAATCCAGCAGATATGTGGACTGTATCGTTTTAGCACAGCACTTTCACGAAAGTTTATAGTTTTGGGTTGAGCCGGCTAGCTAGCGCACACTCGGAAACCAGCGGTCGTGGACGTCCTGATGAAGATCACCGACGGAAGCCGTAGACACGACGCGGTCTGATAGCTGTACGATATACTGCTTATTTTTGTTGAGAAATCATGACCATACGCGAGGGCTGATCGATGACGACTCGCTGCCTCTAGAAGGTTTTAACCTCAGCCATTGTTCTGAGGTAGGCCACTAGATGGCGCCACGTTAGGAATTCAATGGAAATGTAGGGAACAAGGTTTTTACCAGCCAGTATATAATTTCTAATTCCCTATCAAAAAAAAATATAAATATAAACTAAACCTAGGTGTACCGAACACTATTATTTATTATATTTTGCTTGACCTTGCGCCCACCTGATGGTAAGTGGCGCGTAAGGCCCATAAATGTTAGCAACTAGAATCAGACACTCATGACTGACATCAGTCCCTAACAATATGCCAGCTTGACTGGGCATGATCCCGAAACGTGTGGATACACTCGAAAGGGTTTATCGGCACGAACGGTGCATACTTCCCCGCCCCGGCAGACTGGGAAACTGCCTCCGTGGTCTAGCGGTTAAGTCCGTGGATTTAGACTCGGAGTTACCGGGTTCGATTCCTGGTCGGAACACAAAACTATTTATTAATGTAAATAAATACATTTAATTAATATATAATTTATTTGTGATATTTCTCGAGTTTGGTACGTTGGAGACATCGACCAGCTTGCCAATTGTCATCATTGGCCTATAGTAAAGTTGGCTAAATGTGAATCCGCTTATTTATAAGCGTGGTTTCTGACCACCCCGAAAGAGAAACGGTCGTGGTGATACTTTTTGCTATCATCAGACTGCCAACCACCTATTTGTTGTTCTAGTTGAAAGTATGTGCCATTTGCAATGATGTCAAAGGCCAATTTTGATTATCTTCCTTCTTCCCACGTTTCGGCCAAGTTGCATAGGCTGTTGTCACGGGTCGACTAGAGGTGCGTGGTGAAGCCTTAGTACATATTGGGCGGTAGATGTAAAACTTTCTAGAGGTGGTAGGCGGACTGATGGTGGTAATTTTCCCAGTCTGCCGGGGCAGGGAAGTATCCACCGTTCGTGCAGATAAACCCAGTAAAGTGTATCAACGCGTTTCGGGATCAGACTCGAATTGCCGGCATGCCGTCAAGCCGGCATAATGTTAGGGACTAAAGTCAGTCATGAGTGTCTAATTTCAGTTGCTAACATTCATGGACCTCACGCGCCACTGAACATGCCGTGCTAGTATAAAAAAAAACCTCATTTATAACTTTAAAAGTTTTTAGAAACAGCAACACACAATACAATATCCTTGCGACACCGGGGATTTATCTCGGCGTCAAAACCAATTAATTATTGGATTCCACGATGAAGATAGCTTATTTAGCCAACTTTACTATAGGCCCTATCATGATGGCAAGCTCGTCAATGTCTCAAGCGTTTTAACATGATGACGTCATTTACTTTGTGTTTTTGCTCCTATAGGAAATTGAATGTACGAGTAATACAACTACGTTCCGGGCGAAACCGTAATGCACTCCCAAAGTTCGAAACTACTTAGAAATTCCAATTATGTACGTGTACTCGTATTTAACTCTCTCTCTACTATGTACAGGGAGTAACTCGTCGGTACTCCTTTATTACCTCCCTTTGACGTGCCTATAATCTTCCGACATACGCCTAAGTTTGCAATTAGTTGCTGAATAGTATTCAAAGAGGGGGGGGTTAAATTTATGGAATCAAATGAGTGCAAGGTAAGGTTGTAAGAGCGATCGAGGCTCGGTAAGAACGCCAATGAGAAAATACATTTTTCTTACGTACATGTGTCATTAATTTACAACACAGTTCCCGTGCCTCGGAGAACACGTTAAGCCATCGGTCCCGGTTCCACTAATACTAACTTGTGAAATCGTTAATAAATTTGCTTTTTTTTACACTACCACGACATGTGACCCATCTGATGGTATGTCGCGCAAGGTCCATAAATGTTAGCAACTGGATTCAGACACTCATGACTGACTTCAATCCCTAACACTATGACGGCTTGGTGTGACGGCAATTCGAGCCTGATCCCGAAACGTATGGATACACTTTACTGGGTTTATCAGTATGAACGTTGGATACTTCCCCGCCCCGGCAGACTGTGCAAACCATCACCATCAGTCCGCCTACCACCTATTTGTTGTTCTCGTTGAACGTATGTCAAATGCCAATTTTTACTTACAAAGAGAACTAATATTGTAAGCTTGGCATGGTGATATTTATATAAAAATATCACCTTTGAAACAAGACTTACCTAGCCCAAACCGTGGTCAGCGTGTAGGCTAAATTCTTCACAGATATTTGTATTGAAGCCGACAGACGCATTCAGCTAGGATGGGCGGCATTCGGGAAACTCCGGCACATCCTCTCATCGTCTATACCACAAATGTTTAAAGACTAAGGTCTTTAACCAGTGCGTCCTCCCGGTAATGTCGTATGGAGCAGAGACGTGGACACTAACAGTGGGTCTGGTCCATAAATTAAAGGTCGCTCAGCGAGCCATAATTAAGGCTATGCTTGGTATATCTCTAATGGATAGAATTCGAAACGTTGATATTCGTCAGAGAACGAATGTTACTGACATAGCTTTTAAAATTAGCAAGCTGAAGTGGCAATGGGCCGGATACATCTGCCGCAGAACCGACGATCGATGGTGCAAACGGGTTCTAGAGTGGAGACCACGTACGGGAAGACGCAGAGTGGGACGACCCCCCGCCAGATGGACAGATGACCTAAAGAAGGTTGCTGGTTGGATGAGGGTAGCGAAAGATCGCGTTAAGTGGCGAGCCTTTGGGGGAGGCCTACATCCAGCAGTGGAGAGATACAGGCTGATGATGATGATTTGTATTCTGGACGGCCTACTCCAGCAGTAAAGGTCTAGAACTAAGTGCTTTGGAGGATGTGATGATGATGAGAGACGGAGTCTTGTGTATATATATAACTGCGTAAGAAAAAAATTGGACAAATAAATATTATATTTTATTTTTATTTATTCAGGAAACATACAGATCTTAACAATTCTAAAAGTTACACAATCCAGCAAAGTTTTCACTTAAATATTAAACATTATATTTTGCAATTTTTTGATCCAAACTTTTGACCAATATCACAGCCTGTAGAACACTGAGACCAAAATATATCTACGAGTAAACTTGTTAAAGTTTTCTAATTAAATAAGAAAAGAGTTTTGCTTAATTCTGAAAGATCGTCGTTACCTGCAAACGTTCAGGCGCGCCAATATATCGAGAACAGGCTTATGTTGAAGTAAGCTGGATTAACTAGCGCTATGGCAACCGTAAATTATGCTTTAAAATGGGGATTAACACAAAAAAAAACTCAGGTATGATCTAACTAAATTATTTGACTGATAAATTTCTGTTAAATAAAAAAAACTATATACCTATAGCCAACCATTCGGGACAACTTTAAGCACTTAACTGAAGATTAGGTTGTAGACATATTAAAATAAAAATTTAAAGTAATATTTTATTACTACATATAAATATATATTATATATATAAAACAATAATACATAAATAATAATTATACATACATATATATTAATAATATAAATAATAAATATTTCCAGACAGGTCACACAGCGCCATCTAGTTTCCGTGGTAAGCTACGAGGTTTGTGTTACGGAAACTAGATGGTTGATAAACTACATATTATACTTTTTTTTTGTAAATATATACATATTATACATATAAACACCCAGACCGAGACAAATTATACAATGTACAACTTGCCCCCGGTGGGAATCGAACCCACGACCTCCCGAGTTCACGGCAACGTTTGTTACCACTAGACCACGGAGGCGGTCCTATATACTTTACTTTTTATGGTAACGCCTTATTATTAACCCCTATGATCTATTAAATAAATAAATAAATACTGAAAAAACAAAAGAACTTATAATAAATTGCCTCCGTGGTTTAGCGGTTAAGTCCGTGGATTTAGACTCGGAGTTAACGGGTTCTATTCCTGGTCGGGACCCAAAAATATTTAATAATGTAAATAAATCGTAATAAAAATACATTTAATTAATATTTAATTTATTTGTGATATTTCTCGAGTTTGGTACGCTAGAGACATCGACAAGCTTGCCACTTGTCATGATTGGCCTATATAGTTTTTTTCATTCATTCATTACAGCCCCTAGAACACGGCGTCCTAGAACTTATATACATTTATGGAACGAGCTTCCAAGACGGCATTAACGGAATCATACAGTATTTGGTTGGGTAGGGAGAGGAGTAAAATAGTGGATGGTGAGCGTATTATCGCGCAATAAATAAAAAAGAGAGGCCTCCTTTTCTTAAACCAGCCTATTGTCGGTCGCAAGCCCGAGACCCCATTCTTCTCATCTCTCGCACGATGGACCCGGCACCCGCACGGTAAATCCATGGAATGCTTAGAAAAAGGGCGGTAATGCGAGTCACAAAGCAATCTAAATTGCGATTTTAAATACGAAGGTGTTTTGATGGTGACCCTAGTGAGGGCAAACTTGCTACGTTTTCCTGAGATACGTCCGCCTCTTACACAGCTCTACCTAAGCCTTAACCGTTGGATAAATAGATATATACTAATTCAAAAAATGTGAAAGAAGCATGTCTATTTTACTAGACCGATTTTGACTTTTTTTTTATTTATTATAACGTAAAGATACTAGTTTTGGTATAGCGATCATCCAATTCATTGGTGAAACATTTAGAAAAATTTGAAAATTTTTACTAAATGGCAAAAAAAAAAAAAACTATATTTCGAAATTTTCCACTAATGACTTTTGACTTTTTGTCAGACAGATCGTGGTAATTTGTCCAGTCTGCTGGGTCGGGAAAGTATCCACCGTTTGTGCCGATAAACCCAGTAAAGTGTATTCACACATTTCGGGATCAGGCTCGAATTGCCGTCATGCCCAGTCAAGCCGGCATAGTGTTAGGTACTGATGTCAGTCATGAGTATCTGATTCCAGTTGCTAACATTCATGGATCTCAAGGTCACATGTCGTGCTAGTATAAAAAAAATTAGTATCATCAACAACAAAAATTAGTATCATTAGTACCATATACTTTCCGGGGTGGTCAGAAACCACGCTTTTAAAGAAGCGGATTGACATTTAGCCAACATTTCTATAAGCAAGCTGGTCCGTTTTTTTTTTTTATAGACGGTGAATCGATAAATCATCAATGATACGCCCCCTGCCTGAAGGGCCAACGCGGGTGGGGGTCGCATGCCCGACTCATCCGTGAAGCTAACCCTATAAACCGTCTCTATCTCACTGTTGGCCCTGTGTGCCTTAACAGCTAAGTCTGAGTCGTGGCTACGGAGTGAAGGCACTCGTTCGCCGCGTCATGCAAGCTTGCGAAGCAAAAAGTCTACTCGACGGCAGCAGACCGAACCTGAGGGGTAGGGGTCTGCGGGGAGCCATCGAGGGGGTAATGGAGGAGGACGAAGACAGCGGCCTGGATTGGCGGCAACTGGAACGGAGGAGATGTTGGTGGTAGGGTCGGGGGGTCCTTAGGTTGGCGGCCAGAGGACTTGGCGGAGGCCTCAATCAGACGATTGAGCCTCGTCGTGAGGTCAGAGCTGGTCCGGTCTCTAGCATACTAAACTGCAGAAATATCACAAATAAATTAATGTGTCTAAGGATTGAACCCGATACCTTCGCGTATAAATCCATGGACTTAACTGCAAGACCACGAGGCGGTTTTTTTATTTTTTATTAAAAAAATATGTAAGTAATATAGGTACATATGTATATAATAACCTAATATATACATATATTATTGCTTTTTAAGCGTCTCGGTAAAATCTCCTCGACTGGGTATTGAACCCTGTATTTTAGCGTCTAAAGTCTAAACCAAGCGTAAGCTAAGTAGGTATATACTTACTTGTCAAATACTTACTTAATTTGAGTAAACTTCTCAGACAGATTGGCAAATAAGTTGCTATTGGGAGAGACGTATATGCAAAATTAATACATTAGACAAGTCAGCTTCATAAAATTTAATACTTTTGCCCGACTGCGCGCCGCAATGAAAGCGTGGGCCGATTTGATGACATCTTAATCAGTAACACTCGCATAATTAAAACGAATCGATTGACGTGAGAATCATCAAAATCCGACCACGCGTTTGGTCTCAAGTGTGCCACAAAGGAACAAACATACATACATATGTACATAGGCTGATATAATAACCCCTCTTTGCGTCGCGCAGTCGGGTATATGGTATACTCACATTATTTAAACAGTTCCTCACAGTGTAAGTAGGTATTATATGTAGTGTATATCGTCATTATCGTAGAACAGTGACGGAACTGCTATATTTAAAATTTTCATGGCGGCCATTGAAAGTTATTTCAATTGTTTTTTGTCACTTCTTTTTTAAGTTAATACTAGTTTCATAATAAGTGCAAACCTTCTAGATTTCATTTTGGAACCCTTTCTAACATTGGCATAATAAATTACAGACCACAAACACTATAATATTTCAAAACCATATATAAAATCAGATTTTTTAACCAAGTTATAATAATTCCTATTATTTGCTATCGAAATAATGCAAAATTATGGGTATTTTTCAAAATCCGACACTGTTCTACGATCATGACGATATAATATATTTATAGTATGTAGTAAGTATATGTATATAGTATGGCGCGGTGATGGCTCGTTTGTAAGAACGCGTTCCTTAAATCCTACAAAGGTCGGTTCAAACCCACCCGGCATGTACCAATGAGAAATACACTTTTCTTACGTACATTCGTCATAAATCTACAATAACACCGTTCCCGTGCCTAATATATTTGCCTTTTTTGCAATTATATGTAGTATAATGGTAATTAAAATTTCATCCTAATATTATATCTATATAGACAAATACATACTAATATGTATGCACACAAATACACAATACTACATATACTAAATAATTACAGCCCCTAGAACACAGCGTCCTAGACCTCCACTGCTGGAGATGGGCCTTCCAGAACATATATCTGGAGAACTTGGCCTACACTCGCCACGCTGGCCTGACGGCTTGGCGAGGATTTGATGTCAATTTTTATGACAATTTATTAACAATTCCACAAGTTGGTATTAGTGGAACCGGGACCGACGGCTTAACGTGCTCTCCGAGGCACGGGGACGATGGTGTTGTAAATCTATGACAAATGTACTTAAGAAAAGTGTATTTCTCATTGGTACATGCCGGGGGGGTTTGAACCGACCTTTGTAGGATTTAAGGAACGCGTTCTTTCAACCGAGCCACCACCGCGATAATATACCTACTTGATCTTTATTATATATATATATTCAAATTAATTTATTCATCAAAAGGGTTAGTAAGTACAAAGTAAAAAAAATACATAATTAAGGTAAGTAAAAGGTGTTAGTAACAACAATAAATCTCTGGTCTGCACACTAGGACATCCTGTCATGTGAGGACTAGCTTTTTATTAAGAATTATTAAACAACAAAAACATGTTGAAAGTAAGAATACAATCCAGTTATTAAAAAAATAAAATAAATAAGATTATAAATTGCGGATTCACATTTAGCCAACTTTCCTATAGGCCAATCATGACAAGTGGCAAGCTTGTCTATGACTCCAGCGTACCAAACTCGAGAAATATCACAAATAAATTAAATATTAATTAAGTGCATTTATTTACATTAATAAAAATGGTTGTGTCCCGACCAGAAATCGAACCCCTACAGAACCGGAGGAATAGTGCTATATTTTTTTTTTAATACTCGTAAAATAATAATTTATTATGTCTATGTTGTCGAGCCAGTGAAGCGAGGTTGTATCAAATATATCGTCTGACAACCTCATTCCACGATTACGAAGCTACATTGCACATCTGAAGCTAATACCTATCTGGGTCTGATATTTAAGGGTAGATACTTAGAAGGTAATCTTATTTCTTATCATCATCATTATCACACACCCTGAACATAGTCCTGCTAGGTTCAAAACATATTTTTGGAGAATTTGACCCACACTCGCCACGCATTAGAAACCACGCTGGAGACATCGACGAGCTTGCCACTTGTCATGATTGGCATATAGTAAAGTTGGCTAAATGTGAATCCGCTTATTTATAAGCGTGGTTTCTGACCACCCCGAAAGGGAAACAGTCGTGATGATTTACTTGCCACGCAGGCCAGACGGGGCCATCGCCAGGTCTAATATCAATTTTATCGACAATTTCGAATTTTCGAACCGGGACCGTAAGTCTTGATTATAAATAAAAAAAAAGACGTTTTATTTCATGTAAGTCAAAGTCAAAGTCAAAATATCTTTATTCACGTAAACCTATTACAGGCACTTATGAAACGTCATTAATTTAATTATTTTGAATGATTCTACTCCTGCTAGTAGAAGACTAAGCAGCAAAGTGGTCCAATAAGTAAGCTGTTAGCAGAAGACCAGCAGCTTAGCAAATTCCAGTGACCTGTTAATGTTTAATCTCACTGAGAAAGGAATCTGCAAGGAAAACTCAGCTATATCAGATTTACAAAATAAAACATTTTAAATTAAGTTATCAGTACCTATGAGAATACAATACCTGGTACAGCAGTAACCCACCAGGCAAGTCAGAATTAAGGTAGACTACATGCCTATGTGCAACCCGAAAGTCGACAAAAATGCAACCAAAATATCAAATAAAATTTACAATGAAATATATTACAATTATAAAAATACATAAAAAAACAAAAATAAAATATTTGCCAATCATCGACTCAAGTTCATTTACGGTTTGAGCTCTGCTGAACAAACAGCCAATATGACAGTTTATGTATCACTATGGCAAGATTACAATATTAGTTGTCTATGAAATTTAAAATTAGCATTTGCTATCAAAAAAATATTATACTTGTGTAGTTGTAAGCTGACACGGCTTTTACAGCCACGAATTAATATTTATGGACATAGATATCATTATTTTTAGATTGTAAGCTGACATGGCCTTTTTACAGCCACGAATTTATATTTATATTTATGGACATAATTATTATTAGATTGTACGCTGACATGGCCTTTTTACAGCCACGAATTTAATATTAAGTATCTAGCTGTAAGTAAAAACAAATTCCTCGTTTATGTCAACAATGTTTTAGTTATAATTATTGTATTGATGTTGGGTTCGGTCCAGCCATGGTCAATGGTAATATTTTTTATTTGTTTTTGTTTTTTTTTTATTTATTCGACGAGCTTGCCACTTGTCATGATTGGCCTATAGTAAAGTTGGCTAAATGAGAATCCGCTTATTTATAAGCGTGGTTTCTGACCAACCCGAAAGGGAAACGGTCGTGATGATACTTTCCTTCTAGAAGAAAACGTCACTGCATTACCATTATTGTAAAAAAAAGTATAGAGAATATAATTATTATTACTATAACTAAACATCAAATAAAAATATTCAGAATTAATGCGACAGGTACAATTATTTAAATTCTAAAATTAATGACAATATATAAAAATACTGAAATGTACATATATGTGTATTAAAAATTGTACATGTAGTTCATGTATATATATGCTCTTTTTACTTTATTGTATGGGATTTGTGTAGATAGTATTGTACACACAAGACACACACGCTCACACTACACACACATACACACGCTCACATTACACACACACGCTCGCACTACACACACACGCTCACACTACACACACACGCGCTCAGACTACATACGCATGCATACTCACACATAAGCACAAATGCAAATGTTAATCATAAATTTTATTAAGGATAACTATCGACTAATTGTCAATTTATTATATTTATGCATTTTAAGTTAAAGCGATTGCTCTGGTCGTGTCTTATCAATTGGGAGCTGGGAGAATTGGTTGTTTCTAAATGAATTAAGTGTTGAATCGAGTGAATGGTCCTTGTTGGCAGTTGAGTTGTTGTTTCATTACATTCTGTCTATAAATGATAATTTAATATTTAACCTAACAGTATACCTAATTATCTATCGATCTAAAGCTATGCATATCTTCCCTTAGTTTCCTATTATTTCTATATAATATAATGATTAACTGATTTTCACTAACTAATTTCATAATAATCCTATGTTACTTGTATATAGCTATTTGTAAATATTTTAATTTTTATTTTACTAATGTTTATTATTTTTAATTTGTAAATTATTATTTTTTTAGTATTTAACCCACTGTTTTTGAGAAATGAAATGTACAAATAATATAAAATCTTCCTGGCTTAAGATCTAATAATTTATAATATTGTAATTTTTATGTCCTAGTTATAAGCTGTGATTTTTCTGAAAATAAATAAATAAGATATAACAAGTGCTTACATTGATGACCCACAGACGAACAATGCCACAATATTGAGCTATTGCCACAGGACAGCGATTTGGAGGTACTATTTATTCAAATCAAAATAATTTATTTCCGTATGGTTAGCACGTAACACTTGGATATTGTCAATACATACAATCCAACAAATAAAAAATATTACCATTGTACATGGCTGGACCGAACCTAACATCAATACAATTATTATAACTAAAACATTGTTGCCATAAACGAGGAATTTGTTTTTACTTACAGCTAGATACTTAATATTAAATTCGTGGCTGTAAAAAGGCCATGTCAGCTTACAAACTAAAAATAATGATATTTATGTCCATAAATATTGATTCGTGGCTGTAAAAGCCGTATCAGCTTACAACTACACAAGTATAATATTTGTAACTACATATTTCATTTTTATTTTCTAAGTATTTTTTAGATTAAATTTAGTTTTTATTGTAATTCATAGGTTAGTAATTTTTTTGGATCCTAGACAAGACTCTATATATATCACCTTTTCTAAATCTAACATAACCTAGAGCACGGAGACAGTTAAGCAAAGTTAGTAGTGATAACGTAAATGCAGAATAGGTACCTATATATTTAACATACTCAACCAAAACCACTAAAATGTACGGTGTACTAACATACGAGTGAATACTTAGCAGAACTAGGACAGTACCATGAACGATTGCCCTAAATATAAGGATAATAAATTTAATAATTTCGGCTGTTACATCATCATCAGCCTGTGTCTCTCCACTGCTGGATATAGGCCTCCACCAAGGCTCGCCACTGCACGCGGTTCTTTGCAACTCTCATCGAACCCCCACCAGCGACCATCCTTAGGTCATGCGTCCATCTGGTGAGTGGTCGTCCCACTCTTCGTCGTCCCGTGCGTGGACTTCACTCTAGAACCCGTTCGCACCATCGATTGTCGGTTCTGCGGCAGATATGCCCGGCCCATTGCCTCTTCAGCTGCTGTTACATTTGTTGATAATTACAAGTAAGCAGTGTTGGCTCGATTTTTAGAACGCTTTTCTTAACGTCGTAAAGAGGTGGGTTCGAACCCCAGCATGTACCAATAAGATATTTTCTTTTTAGAACTTTTCTTACGTAAATTTGTCATAGAAATGAGTATACAACACCTTCGTTCCCGTGCCTCGGAGAGCACATTAAGCCGTCGGTCACGGTTCCTCTAATACAAACCTAAAGATTTTTAACAATTTAACAGTGAATATAACAATAATGATAAATGGAAAAAAAATACTGTACCGAAACTGAAATAAAAAAACACACAAATAAAAGATTAATAAATATCAAATAAAATGAAAGCTGGGCAATATTTGGGCTATAGGATCAGCATTGCCATTCAACGTGGCAGTTTGCCCATTGGCAGCGATTTGGAGTATTTTTTTTATTTATAATGATTTTATTTTGTTTTTTCGTAATTTTAGATTTTAGTTGTATTTTTAATTATTACGATTATTTTATTTAAACAATTAATAGTAATTTATTATTGTTTTAAAATTTTAGTTTTTATTTTAATTAATAATTTAGTTTTTTTTTATTTAAAAGAAAAGTGTACAAAATAAAGCTTTAAAATAACAATTACAGTACAAAAAAATACCTATTGTTACTCTACAAGTATTAGCAGTTACAAACACATTTAAAAGCGTGATGATAATAATAATAAAATTCTTTATTGCACATTAAAATATACAAAATAAAATGAAGTACATACAAATAAATCTATATTAAAAAGTTAATAAAATAAATAAATAAATAATTTATAAAGTTAAGTATCATCACGACATCGGGGTGATCAGAAACCACGCTTATAAATAAGCGGATTCACATTTAGCCAACTTTACTATAGGCCAATCATGACAAGTGGCAAGCTCGTCGATGTCTCCAGCGTACCAAACTCGAGAAATATCACAAATAAATTAAATGTATTTATATTTTTTTTTGTGTCCCGACCAGGAATCGAACCCGGTACCTCCGAGTCTAAATCCACGGACTTAACCGCTAGCCCACGGAGACAGTTTATAATACTACAGTTTATACAAGAGGAGTAAATAATTTATAATTCATTTTTTTTTTAAGAAAGAATTGTCATAGTAAACCTCCCGCCAGGCGTTCTCCTCACACAAATAACCCCCCTCCTTGCGAGGACTATTCCCTCCCATTTCTTCCCTCTCCTAAGAATGCTGACAGTTGGTATTTACCTGAAGAGAAATAATAGAGCTCGCTTGTCTTGTACGAGTATGTAATGTTTATGAAATTCTACTTTATACTTACCTATTGCTTTAAGTAAAGATACTTCTTTAGATAAACCTTTGTTTTAAAACATATTGTGCTGTTTTAGATGTTATTAGTGGACTGTATTTAAAAGAAGATGCCTGCACCGGCTGACTTAGACCCACGCTCAGCCGTCCCACGCAAAATGCTGCGTGTAAACCGACAAGTAATAAACGTACATTAAAATATATAATAGGATAAATATAGGGAAAGCTCACCCCAGTCCATAAATTAGGATCACACACACTTTGTCACAGTTTGTCGTACGAGAATGTTTTTTCACCACAAAATTGCGCGCACACGCGGCGAGACCTCGATCGCTTCTGCCGGTGCGCACCCCGTGTGTACGTGACCATTTTTTGTTGGTCACCCAATGGTACCCGCAAAATAATTTAGGAAGCGGAAAGGAATGTAATACAACTAAATAAATATGTGTTTATGTATCGGTGTTGAATGCCGCGAAAGTTTTTTGAACTATCAAAACTGAACACATACTCTATTCATTCCATGGTATCATATCACCATATACCATTGAAAATAAATATTTCCAGTTTTCTATGCAATGGTATTAAACTATACAATAAACTATCTAATGAAATAAAATGTCGAGAATGTTCAAAATTTAAAATAAAGTCTAAATCAATATTAATTAAAAAAAGTTTCTATGATCTTGTTGAGGTGGGATGTTGTAGTTGAAGTAAAAGTCACAATACCAAGTTGAGAGATATTTATTGCCTACAAATGATTAAATATATATATTGAAATAAACTCTGAACCGAGATAGTCGTAACCAGTGTGTCAGTGGTGGGGGTACTGTGTGACATAGATGCGGGATGCACGCCGTCTCTGTCACACTGCAAGGAGCCATTTATTTTGCGGGTTAGAACACCTGTGACTTGTCAGCTACAATCTTAAGGACGCGCTTAAAGATACCATTGCATAGAAATTTGTTTCATATATTTAATATTAGTAATATTTAGATCTTAAGTTGAACACGGCCTTTTTACAGCCACGAATTGGGTTTTGTTGACATTATTAATAATTGTAATTATTTGTTTTAGATTATAAGCTGGACACGGCCCTTTTACAGCCATGATTTTTTATTTATGGACATACATATTATTATTACTAGATTGTAAGCAGACACGGCCATTTTACAGCCACGAATTTATATTTAAGGACATAAATGTTATTAGATTATAAGCTGACACGGCCTTTTTACAGCCACGAATTAAATTTTAAGTATCTAGTTATAAATAAGTATAAAATCCTCGCTTATGGCAACAATGTTTTATTTATTATAAATTGTATTGCTAGATTCGGTCCAGCCAAGCTTATATTGTATAAAAATATATGTATTGACAATATCCAAGAGTTGTGTACTAAGCTAAGGAAATAAATGATTTGATTTGATATGTAGTATAACGTGCAATAAAATAAATAAATATTGTATTTTTAAATTTTAATAATCCAATTGACAGACAGTGGGATCGTCCAGGCCCGAATGACTAATGGGCCTGGGTTGAGGATGGGAACATTCCATTGTTCCCGGCAGGTTCTCAGCTGGTTATTCATGCACTTTTGGTGCTGGGATTCGTTACTGGTATATAAGTGTGGATCACGAACCCAAGGGGTCTAGGACTATATATATTCTGGATTCTTGAAGTGTCCGTTGTATAGAACATACGTCAGTCAGGCCGACGACAAACCTTTATAGTAATACATGGTAGTCCAAATGGATTTTTATTAGATTCTAGTGCGACATCTGTTATCGAGTAGCAGAACTATTACCGATTTTTGTATTGTTTTATGCAATCGACACAAGATGGCAGCACAATAGAAAGCTCGATAAAATGTTTTTAAACGGCAAGGCCACATTGTACGACGAATTATAAAATTATTATTTATATTGTAAGACAGATTTATCTATCTCTGCGAAACTTTACTGACTACAGATGTAGAGTAAGGACCGGTAACTGAATCCTTATTTGATCACTTAAATATCCGCTTTCTCATTAAGTATATTTTTTATTTAGATAGATTGATAGATACCTAGATAAAGTGCCTCCGTGGTCTAGCGGTTAAGTCCGTGGAATCCTGGCCAGGACACAAAAATATTTATTAATAAATACATTTAATTAATATTTAATTTATTTATGATATTTCTCGAGTTTGGTACGCTAAAGACATCGACGAGCTTGCCACTTGTCATGATTGGCCTATAGTAAAGTTGAATCCGCTTATAAGCGTGGTTTCTGACGACTCTGAAATGGAAACGGTCGTGATGATACTTTATTTTTTACAATACGGACTCTGCCAAGTTATGTAGATTCGTCTTGCGTTTTGTGAAAGTGTTTGGTAAGCAATTTTTTTAAACTAATGATTGATGGTGCTTTACGTATATAAAAAGTTAGTAATTCCACTAAGAAATGATTTAATTACCGGCCCTAAGAAGCTATATTTAATGCCTGAAAAAAGAAAAAAAAGATTTTTATAAGTTTTTATTATAATATTTTAGGCTTTGATTCGTAGTATCGGTCATTATTCTCAAGGTTAATTGGTAGGTAATAATGAAAAATATTTAAAGAATTTGTGAGAAATAATTTAATATAAAAATAAAGCTTTTAATTATGTTTTTCTTGTTGTGTTCTCTTCTCGCGAGGTGATAGGGAAGGCAAAGGGTCTTGCCCATACAGCCAAGTCTGAGGTAATATATTTTTCTTTTTTACGAGTTAATAAGGTTATCATAAAATTCCATACACTCATGTCTGTCGTTATATATTCTTTCTCTTTTATGAGTGAATGAGGTTACAATCAAATTTTAATTGTTACAGAATTTAAATATTTTCTTGGAGTCACTGTCCTTGAGTTATCGCCAAAACACGTCGAATATGAGGGCGTTTACAGCGCGGGAAAAAAAAGATGCAACTACCTTATAGATAGTGTCCAATATACCTATAGTTTTTATAACATTGTAGCAACAATAACAATATCCACAGCGAATGAATTTACAAAACAAAAACCTTGTACTTGACATGTACGCACAAAATTACGCGTAGGACTCCGCAATATTTTTTATTAATAAAAGACATGGTATTGTCATTATTTACTAAGGATTTAGTTACCGGTCCTTAATCTTAGTTTCTCAAACGTATAACCTTTTTATTGTAAGGGCTAGCTAAACTACCAATGATTCGGGAATTAAGATTGCGTTTCAAAATATGAAATATTCAACCGAAGAATATTGATCCTAAGATTAAGTGTTAAGGCCGCTGTACACATTGGGCCCAATTCTTTTTGCAGAATATGTATTAATTTAATGCTGTTTTTTTGTAAAAACAAAAAAAAAGTATTTATTCGTTATTCGTTCGACTGCCTCCGTGGTCTAGCGGTTAAGTCCGTGGATTTAGACTCGGAGGTACCGGGTTCGATTCCTGGTCGAGACACAAAAATATTTATTAATGTAAATAAATTGGTACATTTAATTAATATTTAATTTATTTGTGATATTTCTCGAGTTTAGTACGCTGGAGACATCGACGAGCTTGCCACTTGTCATGATTGGCCTATAGTAAAGTTGGCTAAATGTGAGACCACCCCGAAAGGGAAACGGTCGTGATGATACTTTACTTTATTCGTTATTCTAAAGTACAGATATTACAGAATACTCGTACGTAGGACCTAAACAACAATAAAGCATTTCTCTTTTTTTAAACAGTCATCCCTAGTTTAAGTCACAATATTTTCATAGCAACACTGATCAATGTTGCTAACAATAAAGTTAGAATACCTATCTATCCTATACTATCCTAGATAGTGAAATAAACATGGCAGCACCTAACCCTCGGGTTTACATCGGCTCTATTGTGCCGCGAGCGACTGGAATTAATTAACTCTCTACGAATGATGTAATTTATGTCCCAACTGCCTCCGACATGTCCCGTTTCTAAGGCTTTACCATTCGATCCATACAAAATAGGTACAATCAACGAAAAGTACGCAAAAGCTAAACGCAGATGTTTATTTATTAATTTAGCATAATTCATAACAATTACAATGAACTTCACGTTATTTAAGTATATTGTTAGGTAAAGTATTATCACGACCGAATCCCTTTCGGAGTAGTCAGAACACATAATTTAACAAAGCGGATTCACATTTAGACAACTTTACTATAGGCTTATCATGACATGTGGCAAGCTCGTAGTCTAGCGTACCGAAATACGAACAAGAAATACTACAAACCATCAAGACTGCGAATGGCCATTCAGAATACCCTTTCAGGATCTTAAAATATTTATCCTATCAAAAATATATATTTTTTTTATTTAAAAAACTTTATTGCACTAAGAACAAAGGCGGACTCAATGCCCGAAGACATTCTCTGACAGCCAAACCTTAGGGACAAAGTTGAACAATTATAGGTGCAATCATAGAAAACCATATACTTACATTTATTCGAAAAAAATATTTACAACATATAAAATAAAATTAATATTAAGGATAGGGATATAAGTCTCGTCCGCGTGGAATGGTGGCAAGAACGCTGGCTGCATTTCCCCGCTGAATTGCAATACTGATTCTCTGGGCGAAGAAAGAGCCAGCCCTCTTGTCACCGGAGGAGACAACAAGACGCGGTGTTATGTCTTTTAAAAACTTTTTTGCGCTTGGACTCCATGAGCCCAGAGTTTCTACAGCAAACGGCACAAATATGTAATCTTTTAATATACTTACAAACTTGCGCCGCTTGCTGGACTCATAGGTGTAAATAAATATTATCATAGAAATAATGATACTATAATTATTAAAGTTAATTTAATAGGATTAATATATACTTACATCATATACTTTCATATATATCATAATATACTAAATACTAATAATACACATTATTATACATAAACATACATATATAGTACTAACGCTGTCAGAAGCTATTTAAGAAGTGTAAATACACCTGTTTTTTTAAAGATAACCTGGTAGTTGCTTGCCGTATGATGACAGGAAGATCGTTCCATAAATTAGTAGCAACTACTACGAAAGAGTTAGAGACAAATGCACTGTGATGCGAGGGTACAGATAGAAGGGAGTTGTAAAAAGAGCGAAGAGATTTGTCATGGAAAGAAGAGAGAAATACTGATATTTATTAAATCCAAGTTCTGATCATGACCAGCTTGGGTTCTAATAAGCCAAATTGTTGCAAATTTCTCTACCACGCACAGCTGTGCACTTCGCTCCTCTCACAACAATCAGCTAAAGATTCGTTTCCATTGCTTAATCAGATTCCTTCACTGTTGCTGCCGCTCGTCAGTGGAGTCAAGTCAAAGTCAAGATCAAAATATCTTTATTCACGTAAACCTATTACAGGCATTTATGAAACGTCATTAATTTAATTATTTTGAAAGATTCTACTCCTGCTAGTAGAAGACTAAGCAGCATAGTGGTCCAATAAGTAAGCTGTTAGCAGAAGACCAGCAGCTTAGCAGATTCCAGTGACCTGTTAATGTTTAATCTGACTGAGAAAGGAATCTGCAAGGAAAACTCAGCTATATCAGATTTACAAAATAAAACAATACAGAACTGCATCACAACGATCAATTGGAACAAGCTATCCCCGGCTATCAGCTATGGTCGTCGATGTATTTATAAACATATTATTTCTTGAGAAACATAATGTATCTCTCTCGACGTGACAAAGTTGTTTTCTATTTGGATATCTTTTTATTTTTATTGTATGTTTATGTATTATATGGTATGTGTATTGTATTTTTTTATTGCGTATGTATATGTATATTTGTGTGCTATATTAAGTAATTGTGTCTATTTCAGTAATAGTAATTTTCATATTTTGTTTATCCTATCCAGTGTCCATTACCTTTCATTATTCTCAAAGTTAGCTGGTAAAGAATCCCTTTTGGCGTTATAGCTCGTCTATGTAGGTACTAGGTTTTTAAGTGTAATGAATTATTTAAATAACAAAATAAAGCATATACATCGCACTTTGAGCTAAACAGTAACTTTACGTCTTCTTCTTAAGGTTCCTTTGTTTTAGTTTTGATAATAATTTTGATTTAATTTAATATTATTTTAGTTTTAATTTAATTTATGATTTGACTTAATTTTATCGATTTAATTTAATTTGATGTTAGGTTCGGCTCAATTTTAATTTAAGTGCTGTCTATAAAATAAAAATCATTTTGGCTAATGTATAACAAAATTCCTATCGTCAAATATAAATAAATAAATATTTCCAGACAGCGCCATCTAATTTCCGTTGTAAGCTACGAGGCTTGTGTTACGGAAACTAGATGGTTGATAAACTACATATTATACTTTTTTTTTTGTAAATATAGACATATTATACATATAAACACCCAGACCGAGACAAATTATACAATGTACAACTTGCCCCCGGTGGGAATCGAACCCACGACCTCCCGAGTTCACGGCAACGTTTGTTACCACTAGACCACGGGGGCGGTCGCGGTCGGTATGTATTAATTTAAGTGATTTTGTAAAACCAATAAATAAATAAAAATTCCTGGCGGGGACATAAAGCGATTTTAATTTTGTCGCTGTCCGGAACAAGGATCAGCTCATCCCGAACCACTCCCTGAGGTTCTTGAGTCATGACGAGCAAGCAAGCTATACTTTTTATTGCGCATCATGTGTCCCAATTACTCTAACTTCTTACGCTAACTCTGTTCTTCCATTATACCTTTAACGTTCTCCTGTATTCTCTCTGAAGTTTCTCCACATTTCAAAAGCTTCTAACTTCTTCGACATTATGTTTGTCAAGGTCCATGATTCGACACCCTACAGGAGAAAGGAAACTATGTGAAAATATTACATCATATGATATGATAACCAGCTTACTACACGAGCGAAGCCGAGTTAAAAAAATACGGTTTAATATTTTAACGGAATCTCTGAACTTGTGATTGCGATTATTAAATTCTTTGTACTCGAAATTTTTTGTCTAATTTTGATACGCTCGAACAAGTATGTAATGCCAGCTTCGATATGTAGGTATAAAAGAATGTATAGGTAGTTAAAAGTAGGTAAACTTATACTAAACCACCCTCGAATCTTATCTCGCAAAGCAGGTCGTACTTAAGGGTAGGTTGAAATAGGAATAGTCGGCATTAGGCCCCGAAATTACAGGAGGCCGTCACAGCCTAACGTGGTAAAACGGCTTAACCACCTGGGGGGTGACCCTTCTAGGGTTGGCATCTGCACTCAAATATTATGTAAGTAATATACATTTATAAAAAAAAAAAAATTACAACATTTGACTAAGTATAACCTAAGAAACAAGAATGAAATCTATATAAGGCAAACCAGGTTGAGAAAAACGTTTAAGCAAAAATACATTATACAATAAACTACCTGAGATTATAACTAGACTACAACCAAGTGAATTTAAAACTAAATTGAAACTCTTTTTGAAACATGGTATTAATAGCATTATTGTTATTATTTTAAGAAGCTTTTTCCAATAAGAAAATCTACCGGAATTTGGCTGAACATCGCGACCACCTGAAGGTATGCGATTTGCGAGGTTTAAGAATAGGAGCAAATGACGACCGACATCAGTCGCGTCGCTAACACTAAATAAATAAATATTTCCAGACAGGTCACACAGCGCCATCTAATTTCCGTGGTAAGCTATGAGGCTTGTGTTACGGAAACTAGATGGTTGATAAACTACATATTATACTTTTTTTGTGTAAATATATACATATAAACACCCAGACTATGCCTAACAAGATTATTTTACACTTCGCTTGAAGGATTCCAGGTTATAGGAATGGGAAAATTTATGGCTGAGTTTTTTTTCTGATTTAAATTTTTCTTGTTTAAAAAAATATACTAACATAATATCTATTAATATAATACTACTTACTTAATACAAGCTTAAATAAAACATAAATCTAAACAAAAGTGCCAACCCTAGACCTCTATGCGAGCCGTCCATTTAAAAACAACTTAACCGCCATTCGCTTACAAGCAACTGTGACCCTTCAAACATTTAGTTTCAAGGGTCATATTCGTATCAATTTATAGCTAAAATTTTGGACGTTTGAAGTTAAGTGGGCACGTTTGACCCCACTTCGTATTTGGGGTCCGTGGGTGGAGGGGGAGGTTTAGTCATCAATAATGTTATATGGTATGTCTTAGAATGGATGTGGCCTTTTAACTTATATTATGTACCTACAGCTTCGTATATTCGATGACGAAAATCTCCATTGAAAATCACAAATGTATTTTTTTCCTGAGTCTACTCTCCATTAGTCTACTTAAGGCCAGTGACCAGAACAATTTTGACGCGTAAGTTAAGTTTCTTAAACGCTTGTCAAAATTTGTAAAGTGTTGTTTCAGTACCTATTTATTGTTATTACTTGTGATTGGTTTTACTTAATTAGTTTTATTATTATCCTATGTCTTATATCAAAAAACATTTATTCAAAAAAAATATTTAATACAAAAATTATTAATTCATATTAATTATAATTAAAAATTATAAAATACAATTAATATTAATACTAAGGATAGGGATATAAGTCCCGTCTGCGTGGAATGGTGGCATGAACGCTGGCTGCATTTGCCCGCTGAATTGCAATACTGATTCTTTGGGCGAAGAAAGAGCCAGCCCTCTTGTCACCGGAGGAGACGAAAAGACACGGTGTTATGTCTTTTAACAACTTTTTTGCGCTTGGACTCCATGGGCATGGGTTTCTACAGCAAACGGCATAAATATGTAATCTTTTAATCTTCTATCTTATATTGTATAATTCTTCTTATAAAAATCCAATAGGTATCAGTATCTACTCAAGCATGACGCTTGCAACTGGTCAATTAATTTATTATCACATTATGTCAATTAAACTATAATGATATTAGTAAGTAAATCGTCCGTGACTATTTATTTAGAAAAACATAAACTCATTTTTCTTCGCAAAATCCATCGTAGGCTTATCCGGTATTCGTATATTGACGGCAACACGGCGACAATCTCACGGGGCGCGGCTTATCAATCACCGCTGATGGAAAGCCACTAGACCGAGGGGATCGCACGAGGGGATAACGGGACGGGGGGGAAGTTTAGACCCACTTCTTATAGTACCGATTCATCCAATAAGATTCCTATTAGCTCAATTGTCGACAAATAAATATATACCACAGTTTTTAATATGAATTCCGCTAAGCGTCATCATCATTATCAGCCTGTATCTCCCCCTAGGCTCGCCACATAAAGCGATCTCTTGCTACCCTCATCGTCCCACTCTGGGTCTTCCCGTAAGTGGTCTCCACTCTAGTACCCGTTTGCCCAATCGTTCGTCGGGTCTGCGGCAGATGTGTCCGGCCTACTGCTACTTCAGCTTGCTAATTTTAAAAGCTATGTCAGTCGATCTTAGGTTAATATCAACGTTTCTAATTCTATCAATCACACTCAGCCAAGCGTCGGGCCAAGGAGTTGTCCAAACGGCTAACGGAAAAGTCTGGAGACAGTAAAGCTGGCAATTATTTCTGCCAACGTATTAGCTTAGCTATACAGAGGGGAAATGTTGCCAGTCTTCTTGGGACTATCACTGAAGGGTCGTCTCTAGAGGACATTTTTTACTTATAGTTTATTTTTTATTAGCTTTAGTTTATATTTATTTTAAATTTTACTTTTAAGTAGTTTTAATTTATATTGTAATTCTTTTATACTGTTTGTATATTACTTCAATATACATTTTACATTAAAAAAAAAACTATCCATCAGAGAATATCTCTCTCCATAGTTCTCTGAGTGACATTGAATATAAGGCTAAGCGGATTTCTTTTAAAATGGACTAGGCGTCCGACCCAATAAATTATCCGTATTCCTTTCTTGGTAAAATAATATCATGATAGTAATATGTGTTAGTTTACCGGCATTATATTCGTATAGACTGATCTAACGATTTTATAATATTAAATATCCATATTTCTCAGTCAAAGTTCAAACTCAAAATATCTTTATTCACGTAAGCCAGTCGGCATTTATGACGCATCATTATATTAATTATTTTGAATGATTCTAGTTCTCACTAGCAGGAGTAGAATCATTCAAAATAAAATTAGGATCAAAGTGGACCAAAGAGTAGGCTGTTAGCAGAAGACCAGCTGTATACTCCCTCAGTGGTTGAACTTTATCGAATAATAATAATAAAATTATTTATTGCACACAAAATATACAATATAAAGTGTTGTACATAGGCGAGCATAATACTATGAAGGTATTCTCTACCAGCTAACCTTTGGGAGAGTGAGAGATTAATATTATAGGTGCAGAGTGGAAATAATACAGTAAAAACCAGAATTAAAATATGTAAATAAATACAATATATACATTTATAATACTATAATACCTAACAGAAAAATAATAATACATAATTAAGATAAATACATAAATAATTATATATACATATATAGGTACTAATAATATGTCAGGTGATTAGGATTCGTTTTGCTTTTTAAGGAAGTATTCGGATGAATTGAGAATGTCAAAATTGGATGAATTTATTTGTATGAATAGGTATTTAATTCGGGCAGAAACCCTGGAAACGCCACGTTAAAAGCGCGCATGGTCGGTTCTGACTATAAATTGGATTGGCATTTCTTAGAAGAGTGTAGATACTCGTACTTTGGAAAACATTAAATGTTAATCATAGACATATACAGGGTAAAAAGCAGTAACTAGATAAAGTACATTAAAAATTGTTACGCTTTTGTTTTTTAGATCTCACATCTTCTATCTTGCTATTACTCAAAGCTTATTTTTCGTTTATTATATATCCATAATATGGATATATAATAAACGAAAAATATAATTTGGTGCTTTTCATTACAGCCCCTAGAACACAGCGTCCTAGACCTCCACTGCTGGAGATGGGCCTTCCAGAATATATATATGGAGAATTTGGCCTACACTCGCCACGCTAACCAGACGGCTTGGCGAGGATATGATGTCGTATTTTATGACAATTTATTAACGATTCCATTAGTTGGTATTAGTGGAACCGGGACCGACGGCTTAACGTGCTCTCTGAGGCACGGGAACGGTGGTGTTGTAAATTTATGACAAATGTACGTAAGAAAAGTGTCTTATTGGTACATGCCGGGTGGGTTTGAACCGACCTCTGTAGGATTTAAGGAACGCGTTATATAAATATTTAGTGTAAAATATTTAGTGGATTTTTTTTATTTTTTAAGTAAGTCTTAGCGAGACCTACAACAGAGGCCTAGAACCTGAATAGCTTAACAAAAACCAAAAATTAAACAACGTCCTTTGTTGGCGAAAACGCTAAATTGGGGAAATTTCCATCCATTCTCCAGCGAGGCGTCATCCGCGCCTAAACCCCGCGTTCAATTTCAATACCCCACACACACCCTCTACCCTTTGCCGGGGGCGGATCTCCTCTCTCTTTCCACTCTTATTCACCTCTACATGAGTGAAAGAGAGAGACGTACCGCCCAAACGAGAAAGTCCGAATACAGACATATATTATTGTGCTATACCAAGGTTCCTCAAACTTAGAGCTCCACATACCCCTTATTAGATTTACAGGACAAAGGCATACCTAAGTGTATTATTATATATAAATAAATGTAAAATAAGTTTTATATGTATGTATATATGTTTGTCGGTCTACCACACCTTTATTATATAATGAGACAAGTTTATAAGTATTTTATGGAGCCAAAATAAAACCTCCACATAATATTAAACATGTTGTTTTACTTTTATTTATTTTATAAAATGTTAAAAGTTACTTTTTGTCAGTATTGTGTAGTTGTTTATATTTATTGTATCGCATTTATAACATGTGATGTCCGTGTGCAAAGGAGGTCGACTGTCTTGGAGTTCATAGGCTCTCCTGTTAGAAAGTGCGGGCAGATTTTCCCGCCACGGCTCCCTTAACGATATCATTAAAAGGGCTCTAGCCACCATCGAGGTTCCAGCTCTTCTAGAGCCTGTTGGAGTTATCCGAGACGATGGCAAGAGACCCGATGGTATGACGTTGGTCCCCTGGGAACGGGGACGTGCTCTGGTGTGGGACGCCACGTGCGTCGACACCCTCGCCGCGTCGCATCTCAGGGGGACAGCGCATAAAGCGGGAGCCGCGGCGGAAAATGCGGAGTCCAGCAAGCGGCGCAAATATGTAAGTATATTAAAAGATTACATATTTATGCCGTTTGCTGTAGAAACTCTGGGCCCATGGAGTCCAAGTGCAAAAAAGTTTTTAAAAGACATAACACCGCGTCTTGTCGTCTCCTCCGGTGACAAGAGGGCTGGCTCTTTCTTCGCCCAAAGAATCAGTATTGCAATTCAGCGGGGAAATGCAGCCAGCGTTCTTGCCACCATTCCACGCGGACGGGACTTATATCCCTATCCTTAGTATTAATATTAATTTTATTTTATATTATGTAATTTTTTTTTTCAAAAAAAAAAAAAAAAAAGTTTTTAGTTTAATTAATATTTTATATATTTTTATTTATAACATTGTGTAGTTTTATTAGTGTGTATTTATTATATATGTATGTAGGTAAATGTATGTTTATTATACTTATATAGGTATATTCTTCTTCTTCTTCTTACGGTGCCATCTCCTATCGGAGGTCGGCTATCATTAAGGCGATTTTGATTTTGTTGGCCGCTGTCCGGAACAAGGATCGGGTGCTCATCCCGAACCACTCCCTGAGGTTCTTGAGCCAGGAAGTGCGTCTTCTCCCCTGTCTTCTGGAGCCTTGTATCTTGCCTTGCATGACGAGCTGCAGCAAGCTATACTTTTTATTGCGCATGATGTGTCCCAAATAGGTATATTACGTAGGTCTATATTATTTCTTAGAATTAAGATAGTAAATAATGTACATTATTCAATCATTTTTATTTTTTTATATTTTGTGCACCTACTCCTGTCACTTAAAACTCTCTTATTGTCCTTAAGGTTAACAGGCAGAGAATGTCTAACGACATTTTGTTAGCCCTTTGTACTTATGTGCAATAAAGTTTTTAAATAAAATATATAAATTATTTATTTCACAAAAAATAATACATATTACAGTACATAGTCCAGCTTAATGTCTAAAAACATTTTCTAATACTTAACTAGCTAGGTTAAAGAAATTTATAAACTATTATTTCAGCCATAAAATCCATAGACCGCCTTCGTGGTCTAGTGGTAACAAACGTTGCCGTGAACTCGGGAGGTCGTGGGTTCGATTCCCACCGGGGGCAAGTTGTACATTGTATAATTTGTCTCGGTCTGGGTGTTTATATGTATAATATGTATATATTTACAAAAAAATATATATAATATGTAGTTTATCAACCATCTAGTTTCCGTAACACAAGCCTCGTAGCTTACCACGGAAATTAGATGGCGATGTGTGACCTGTCCGGAAATATTAAAATATATTAAATATTAAAATAGTGTATTTATTAGCAATTAACAATTCAATAATTAAAAACTACTTAAATAAAATTTAATAACTTTAAACTGAGCCTAAAAAAAAATCCAAATTTAAAATGTCCTCAATGTCCATCAGAGACAGTCCCAAGAAAAATATAAGTACCTACCATGTTTCTGACAAACAAATTAGTTCATGTCAATTATGCTCGTAGCATGTCAAGATATCTATAAGTAGCCGCCATTACGTAAATTATTTTGCGCACCCCCACTTTGAGCAACCCTGCTATACGGTCGTAGGTGGGCCAGGGGGTGAGATTGATGCAGGGGTAGTTTTAGGCAACCCTACCTAACGAAATTTGCGTGAGACGTGTGTGTGCGTGTGACGTGACCTCATATTTCACGTAAAGCAAATTAGACGGGGAAATTAATTTCCAAGTTTTCAATAAAGAGAGGAAAAAGGCTTGTGATATAGGAAAATTAATTCTTGATTTAGAGAGATCGATTTCGGATTGCTTTTGATCAAAATTGTATATTCTACGCGTTCGTACGTAGTGGAATAAACTTCCACTGGTGATCAGACAAGCTTCTTCTATTTCCATCTTTAAACAAATGATCTTTAGCAGGAAGTGCCACATAATGTGCATTAGAGTATATAATTAAATCCCTAGAGAGATACGAGAGTTACCTATAAAACGTTTTACTATTGAGTTAAAGAAAATTCTTATTGACAACTGTTTTTACTCAATAAAAGAATTTTTAGCATGCAAATTTTGACATTAACATTGTATTCCAATAAATTGACAAGAACAATATTAAATATAAACTATATACAAATAAATATTGTAAATAAATATCTGTTGACATAAGCATATTGTATGCCCATAATATGATATGTACGAGTACATACAACATTAGAATAAGCAATCTATACAATAAAGAATTTTGAATTCAGTCACTTTCTTCAAAAGAAAAATGTCTCAATCACGCTCTGATATACTAATTATTTTATATATGTATATTATGAATCAGTAGTATATATTATATAAGTATTTATTATTTAATTGTTGTTGTATATATCTATATTGTATTTTTCTTATTATCTGCACCACGGTAGCTCTCTCATCGCCATCACAAAGGTTAGCTGTAAGAAAATGCCTACGGCATTAATCTCGCCCTTGTACAATTATTTTTTTAAAAATGTGCAAGCATGTTATTATTATTATTATTATTCTACTTTATAAGAAGCTCGCCTATCATAAAGTCATAATGCAATAAATTTACCAATTTTATTGTAATCAAAACTAATATTTAAAAAATAAGTATCACCACGACCGTATAGGGATACGGATCAAAAACCACGCTATTAACAAAGCGGATTCACATTTAGCCAACTTTACTATATATAGGCCCATCATGACAAGTGGCAAGCAATCGATGTCTCTAGGGTACGAAACTCGAGAATAATACAAAAAAATAAGTTATTTTGAAAATAACATAGGTATGTAGTTTTCGTATCAATCAAGACCTAGTCAAAAAAATTAAAAGAATTTGACACTGACAGTTATTTTTGTACCAATCGTTTAAAACTATAGTTATACTATGTACTAGTAAATGCATATATAACTATGAATACAGTTTAGCCCAAACAAGATATTAATAATATTTATTCTTTTATTCCATACTAATATTATTAAAAAAATAAAGTATCATCACGATCGTATCCCTTCCGGGGTGCTTTTAAAAAAGCGGATTCACATTTAGACAACTTTACTATAAACCCATCGTGACAAGTGACAAGCTCGCGTACCAAACTCGAATAATATCAGTTTTTTTTTTATTGTGTCTCGACTAGGAACCAAACCTGGTACTTTTACGTTGATGTTCGTGGACTTAACGTGGGCCCAAGCAGGTCTGCCGTCAATACATTCATGTAACGAGCTTCCAAGACGGCATTAACGGAATCATACAGTATTTAGTTGGGTAGGGAGAGGAGTAGATTGGTGGATGGTGAGCGTATTATCGCGCAATAAAATAAAAAAGGGAGGCCTCCACATTAAACCAGCCTATTGTCGGTCGCAAGCCCGAGAATGAAGAATGGTGCTTCTCATCTCTTACCCACACATTTTTAATTGTAATTTATAACCTAGATAATAGGCTAACTTCCATAACACAAGTAGCTTGGTGTGGAGTTAGTCTGTCTACTTTCATACACCCTTTGTACAACTAACAAATAGCCTTAAGTACTGTATTAACAAAGTGTATCATTATGAAACTGTTGTACTTAAGCAATAAAAAAATATTATTATTATTATTACATGATGGACCCGGCACCCGCACGGTGAATCCATGGAATGCTTAGAAATTTGTCTTCCACGGAGGCAGTAACGTTAAAGATACATCTGAGCTACTAAATTAGTCATACAAACACACATGTATATGTACATATACTATGTAGGTTAGGGAGGGTGAAGTTTAATCCCATTTAGCATATAAATGTTTAAAGCCCACCATTAGTTTAATGCCAAACAATTAGAGAGGCAAAGATCATGCGTCACGTACGCCTGAACAATTTGGCGACAATCTCGTTATTCTACTCCAAAATATACAGAACAGAATCACGTTTATACTAAAAATTATGCTTTAAGAAATCAACATTTTATTTTTATTTATTTATTTATCTTCAAGGAAAACTTACAGCTTCTAACAAATGATTACTTATATAAAAAACTAGATGCCAATTACAAGTTTCCACAAATATCTTATACAACTAAAAAACGTATAAATAGAAGAAACATATAAATGATAATATTAAACCACAATAATTTAGAAAAATAATAATAATTACAATTAGGCAACTAAATCTATAAATCAGATATTTATTTATTTATTCGAAGAGAAAGAACAGAGACAGGCAGTATAAGAACAATTAAGAAACGATACAGTAGGAGCTATTAGAATTATACCCGCCACCAAAATATTTCCCACTGTGGAAAATATTGTGTTATACTGTGAAAAATGCTCTAGACATCGCCCGACCAACAAATTTAGGCGATATACAGAACATGTTAATATGCATGACATGATGATGCTCTCGCTAAAAATGAGTTTTGATAATTTTAAATTTTTAAATTTATAAACCTTTTGAGACCGGCTAGGTATACCAAATCCGAGTAATTCTAGCAGTTTACTGGAATCTATTTTCGATTGCGCAATTTTAAAGAGGTAATTAATGTCCGCTATGCTTCTACGTAGCTTAGCGGACATACAGGTTGTATACTACGCTCTTCGAAGCTCAGATCTGTTAACGTGTCAAAAATTATTTATTGTGCATATGTAAGAAGCATATTGGAAGATGGCTCTCAGATCTGGAACCCGAAGTACTCTGTCTATATAGAAAAATAAAAGTAAAGTATCATCACGACCATTTCCCTTTCGGGGTGGTCAGAAACCACGCTTATAAATAAGCGAATTCACATTTAGCCAACTTTACTATAGGCCAATCATGACAAGTGGCAAGCTCGTCGATGTCTCCGGCGTACCAAACTGGAGAAATTACAAATAAATTAAATGTATTTATTTACATTAATAAAAATTTTAGTGTCCCGAACAGGAATCGAACCCGGTACCTCCGAGTCTAAATCCACGGAATTAACCGCTAGACCACGGAGGCAGTTCTGTCTTCAGAGTTAAATCAATTCAAAGCCGTTTTATATGCCAAATTAGATACAAAACGTTTGACCCTCACTATGTCAGTAGATATAGAAGACATCACATACTCCCCTTAGAGCTACGTACAAGCATAGCGGACATTACTAACATACATACATATCATCACGCCAGGTCCCTTGCGGGGTAGGCAGAGACAATTGAGCGCCAATTGACACGATCACGACATACCTCTTTCGCTTCGTCGACATTCATTAACCTCTTCATACATGCCCTTTTGTTACGAAGGCTTTTTAATTATTTTTATTTATTTATTTATTAAAAACTTTATTGCACAAAGTACAAAGGCGGACTTAATGCCCGTAGACATTTTCTGACAGCCAAACCTTAGGGACAAATTAGAACATTTATAGGTGCAATGAAATAAATATTAATAGTAGGATAAATTGAATATAATTATATATACCTACATAATATACTTTAACATATACTGTAATATCAATATACTAAATACTAATACATACACAAAAATATACATAAATATACATATATACACATATTAACATTGTTGGGAGCTATTTAGAAAGTGTAGATAGACGAGTTTTTTGAACGAAGATCTGGTAGACGCTTGCCTTATGTTTAAAGGGAGATTGTTCCATAAATTTGTGGCAACAACTGTAAAAGAATTACTTATCTTTTAAAAATTCCCAATCGAAAATAGATTCTAGTGAACTGTTAGGATTACTCGGATTTGGTAATATACCCAGCCGGTATCAAAGGATTTATAGACATTTAGTAATGCCATATGCCCGCATCAACTAATGTCAAAAGTATTGTTTATCAAGAGCATTAATAGATCTTAACCGCCTATATGTTCTCTAGGTACATCGCCTAAAGCATTTTTTACAGTATGACACAACAGACGTATTGTAATAGTGTACATTTAGCTACCTACCTATTTTTATTTTCTATATAATTGTGGTTTATTATTATTATTTATAATCAAGCGCGGTGGTGGCTCGGTTGTATGAACGCGTTCCTTGAATCCTACAAAGGTCGGTTCAAACACACCCGGCATGTACCAATGAGAAATGCACTTTTCTTACGTACATTTGTCATAGATTAATAACACCACCGTTCCCGTGCCTCGGAGAGCACGTTAAGCCGTCGGTCCCGTTTCCACTAATACCAACTTGTGGAATCGTTAATAAATTGTCATTAAAAATTGACATCATTTCCTCGCCAAGCCGTCTGGCCAGCGTGGCGAGTGTAGACCAAATTCTCCAGACATATGTTCTGGAAGGCCCATCTCCAGCAGTGGAGGTCTAGGACGCTGTGTTCTAGGGGCTGTAATGAATGAATGATTATTATTTATATGTTTTCTTTATTCATCATCATCATCAGCCTATGTCTCTCCACTGCTGGATTTACGCCTCCCCCAAGGCTCGCCATTTCACACGATCTTTTGCCACCCTCATCCAGTCCCCACCAGCGACCTTTTTCAGGTCATTCGTCCATCTGGCGGGGGGTCTTCCCACACTGCGTTTTCCTGTACGTGGTCTCCACTCCAGAACTCATCTACTCCATCGGTCATCGGTTCTGCGACAGACGTGTCCGGCCCATTGTCACTTCAACTTACTAATTTTGAAGGCTATGTCGGTAACTTTGGTTTTCTGACGGATGTCTACGTTTCGGACTCTATCCATCAGAGAAATACCGAGCATAGCTCTCTCCATAGGTGTTTAATTTATTATTTTGCTGGAATTGTATGCATTTTATATCAAAAATCAAAATCAAATCAAAATAATTTATTTCCATTGGTTCTCTCGAAACAACTTGGATTCAGTAAGAACCAATAAAATCAATACATTTTTCACAACATATGTACCAATCAAAGTGGTAATAATGGTTGGACCGTAAACAGGCAATAATCCATATCTATGTATGCTATGCACAACATTATTGCTATAAGCAAGTAAAACTAACTAACTTAGAAACTACTTAAATAAGATCGTGGCTGTAAAGAGGCCGTGTCAGTTCACATTCTAAATACTTATTAATTATGATGTATAGAAATTATATACATATGTCAGATAATTTATAAATATATAGAACAAAAAAAAAAAAATAATAATAATTAGGGCCGATCTTAATCAACCTCATGTCGACAAAGAAGCGTCGAACGCATGGTTGAAAAGTGGTGACCTGTTCCCTGAGACAGAGGCTTTTATGATTGCAATACAAGATCAAGTAGTTTTAACCCGCAATTACCTTAAATATATAATTAAACAACCTAACCTACCCACAGACTTATGTAGACTCTGCAATAGTGCTTCCGAAACTATCCAACACATAACGGGAGCTTGCAAATCTTTGGTGCAATCAGATTATAAACATAGACACGACCAAGTAGCCGCAATAGTACACCAAATATTAGCAAGCAAATATAAATTAGTAAATCAAATTGTTCCATACTACAAATACAAGCCAAGCACCGTTCTGCAAAATGACAATATTCGACTATACTGGGACAGAACGATTATAACTGACAAAACAGTACACTACAACCGACCTGACATTACTTTGATAAACAAAGAAAATAAAACAGCATATTTAATAGACATAGCCGTACCTAACACTCATAATCTAATAACTACACATACAGAAAAAAATACTAAATATAGAGACCTTGCAATAGAGCTTAAATCCTAACTCAAATTAGAAAAAGTAACAACTGTACCCATATGGGTACAGTTATACTAATATTAGTATCCACGACCGGAGTAATACCCAAAACATTACTTGACAGCCTTAAAACTATTAACGTAGACCAGCACACATACAGAGAATTGCAAAAAGCTACAATCCTCAATACTTGCCGTATAGTTATGAAGTTTGGAGTTAAAGAAGCATGATGCTCACTTGGCCGAGGCCCGTGAACATCATTAGATTAACCGGTTAAATACCGAGATTCTTTAAGAATACACATTACATAATAATAATAATAAAAAAAAAAGACTTCATCTTATAATCTAAATCTAATAATGCTATGTCAATTAAACATAAATTCATAGCTGTAATATATGTATATGCACTTATCATTGTTGGTTAAACTTTTTTTTTTTAGTTGTATATGATATTTGTGCAAACTTTAATTGGCATCTAGTTTTTGATATAAGTAATCTTTTGTTGGAAGCTGTGATTTTTTTGAAGATAAATAAATAAAAATTAACTGGATGATCAAAATCTCTGATTGCTAAGGAATCAGCCTGTATCTCTCCACTTCTGGATGAAGGCTTGCTACTTAACGTAATCAATTCCCACTCTTATTCAACCCCTACCAGCGACCTTCTTCAGGTCATCCGTTCATTGTCCCACTCTGCGTCTTCCCATTCGTGGTTTTCACTCTAGTATCCGTTTGCCCCATCATTTGTAGGTTCTGCGATAGATATATCCTTCCCATTGCTACTTCAGATTGCTAATTTTAAAAGCTATGTCAGTATGTTCTTTGACGAATATTAATGTTTCGAATTACTTTCATCAGAGAAATACCAAGCATAGCTGTCTCCATAGCTCACTGAGCGACTTTCGTTTTAAACATTGTCGTATGAACGATGAGAGTTTCCCCGATGGCCAATCCTGGGTCTCAAGGGACATATCTGCCAAATTTTATTAAAATCGGTCAAGTAGTCGTGAAGTTGAATCAATGAAACGAATAGACAACTAGATGGTTGTGGTGTCACATTTCGTGGTCAAATGATGACGTCATATAATCTATGTCTGTCTTCGGATTCCAGGTAATATTTTTGCCAAACTTCATCAATATCGGTAAATCTAATCGGCAGATATTTGTAATTTAATCATGCCGTCATATATTTCGTAGACATCGATTTAGTATTAGTTAGTAAGGCTAAAGATATCACTGACTGTAAAAAAATAGCATAATGAAACAAATAAAATAAAAAAGTTCGATATTCAAAAGTTCAAAGTCAGGGAGGCCGCGGGATCTCCATTGTACTAATTACGCGGCAGACGGCGCGCTCTCACTTTCCTCAGCGCTCGTTTTAATTATTTTTTTTCAGCGTCTCGGCGTCTGGCGGGAACGCGCGGGAAAAATTGGCGTAGATAATTGTATGGATGTGGCTTTGTAATATAAATAAAATAACAAAAACAGTATTTATTTATTTATATAAAACTTAATTGCACTCCTTTGTACCTACATACAAAGCCGTTCTCTGACAGCCAAACCTTTAGGGCTTTAGACAGAATAGATAGTAGGTGCAATCATCAATTAAGTAATTCTTCAATGTATAATAACATTACATACTAATACAAATTCATAAATACGCAATCTATATATATATATATATATAAAGGTGAATGTCTGTGTGTGTGTTCCCTATGCATTGCAAATCTATTTGACCGATTGGGATTAAACTTTGGGAATATGTTGTATGAACATTGGGTAAGGTTTCTGGCATATTAGATTGCATAATAAGTAAATCTTATATATGAAATTCTCGTGTCACAATGTTAGTTACCACACTCCTCCGAAACGGCTTGACCGATTTTTATCAAATTTTATATGCATATTCAGTAGGTCTGAGAATCGGCTACTATCTATTTTTCATACCCCTAAGTGATAAGGGTTGTCCACCCCTAACATTTTATTTTTATTTTATGGACAAATTTATTTTTTTATTTTTTTATAATGTGCCATTAAAAATACATACAACGCTAAATTTTTACCCTTCTATCACCAACCCCTATTTAGTCATTTTAGTAATTTAATCATTTTCCATCCCGCTCGATAACTGATCAATTATTACTTGGTAAGTTATCCCCGCCAGTTGAGCCTAACATTTAATTGAAACTTATTACATGGTAACATTAGTATCAATATTTTTTAAATTTTCCGCGCTTTTTCTGGGTTAACACTCATTTGCCAGACTATACCGGTGCCACTTCCCAGTAAACAGCACGGAGTAGGGATGAGACCGAAGCCGGTCTTCTGTTTCTCTCACGATATATATATAATTTTAAGGAATAAATATAATAAATAAAATAATAAATGTTTGGTGTTTTGTTATTTATATATTTGCTCATCGCTCACAGCGCTCCATGCCTCTTGCACTTATATACCATATCCTTACACACTTACAAGAAGTTAGTTTTTTTTTTCTACAATAGAAATTCCCTAGAAATAATTTATATGGTAGATAGATATTACAGTATATATAAAAGTATATTATTTAAGTATATATAATTATGTTAAATTTATCCTATTATTAATATTTATTTCATTGCAGCTATAAATGTTCTAATTTGTCCCCAATGTTTGACTGTCAGAAAATGTCTACGGGCATTAAGTCAGCCTTTGTACTTTGTGCAATAAAGTTTTTAAATAAATAAATAGTATAGCTTGTAGAACACGCTCAGGAAGGCCACATCTCGGCGAAACTGCAGCGATTCCAGAGTCTTAGACACTGTAGTATATACCCGTATATGTTCTAAATGCCCAGCTAGAGAATTTAATAAATGAAAAAAAAAAACAGAATTATGAAAGCGTGTCCATAGTCACCTCATCGCGCCTCTCAGCAAAGTTCTCTCAATCTTTGATACTCTCTTCTTGCATTTTTTTAGCTCTCCTTATTAATGAAAAGTAGGTTAGTAACTTCCTCGAGCTTTAAGAATGAAAGTTACGAGTTGCCGTAGGTCGACGAACTTAACAGCTGTCTTTTGTTTTTGTTTACTTTTCGACACCGCTTTTTAGCGGAATTTTAATTTGAATTGTAAATTAATGAATTTTGCTGTCTGGATTACGATTTCCGCTTTTGCTTTCTCTAGGGATTCGGATATTAATTGAGTAACAATTTTATATCAAATTAACTAGGTAGTAATTTTTTTTTTTTTTTTTTTCGATGCGAATCGGTAAAATAGGTACCTACAAAGAGATCCATCGGGACAGAGAAGGAAAGTCTTGGCCTGGTGATCGACATAGACATAGACTTAAAAATAAGTAGTTGATACTTTTAGAGCGATATGCGGTTAACTCTGTGGATTTAGACGCAGAGGTACCGGCTTCGATTCCCGTTCGGAAGACAATAATCTACTTAATTTATTTGTGATATTTCTCGAGTTTCGTACGCTAGAGACATCGACGAGCTTGCCATATGTATGTTATAACGTTGCCACAATTAGCCGATTTTTTATTTATTTTTTAGTTTTGTATACTTTTTTTAGGCTAGCAAAATCGACAAGTGTGTCTTGTACTGAGTGAAGAAATTATACGGACATGTAAAGTTTAAGTTTTTTTGTGTTGTTAATTAATTTACTGTGGATATTGCTAGTCAAAAATAGTTTTTTTTTTGTTTAATAATGTGCTATAATGTGAATAATTATGAAAATCGATAAATATTACTCTAATCATCATCATTACAGCCCCTAGAACACAGCGTCCTAGACCTCCATTGTTGGAGATGGGCCTTCCAGAACATATATCTGGAAAATTTAGTCTAGACTCGCCACGCTGCTGGCCAGACGGGTTGGCGAGGATCTGATGTCAATTTTTAATGACAATTTATTAACGATTTACATAAACTTATATTGTTAAACCGGAGCCGACGGTGTTGTTGTAAATCTATGACAAATATACGTAAGAAAAATATATTTCTTATTGGTACATGCCGGGGGTTTGAACCGACCTTCCGATTTTAAGGAAAATGGATTTTTAAAGGTTATTTTTTTATTTTTTTTAAATGTATATATTAAATAGTATATGTATTTGATATTAGGTTAAGTTTTAGTTATAGCGAGAGCTCTCTCTTTTAACTTTTGTGCCGTATTTTTGCACCGTCTCATATTTCTATTTGATATCTCTTTTGTCCCCAAGATCGACTGTCACAGAATGTCTAACAGCATTAAGGGCTCTCCCTCGTTGGTGCAGTGCATCAGCGATGTTTGCGTACGCGCACACCGATAATTTCTACTCAGTAATGCGGTTACGAGTCACGTCGTTGATGCACAGAGTACGAGGGAGCGGCAACATCATCTTGAGAGCAGTTAGTGAGTAGCCAGATTTCCCTATCATGGGGTACTGGGTACATACTCACATGTATAAAGGTCTTCTTTTATGTTTTCTTTTCAAAATATATTACTTCATTTGTAATGACTGTTTGTGCCATAATAAAATAAAATAAATAAATAAAAAATAAAATGTATGTGCCCAGTGCTTCAGGAGGGCAAGGCAAATATAAAAAAAAAGTTATCTTTTTACTAATATAGAATAAGCAAACACTATTTTACTAACCCCTATGAATACTATTCCGAAATAAACGCATTTTATTTCATTTATTTATTTATTAAGCTTCGCCTTTTGTACATTCTGCAATATTTTTTTTAAATAAAATTTTTTCGACTTCATGTTGTAGTCCTTAAATAATACAACACCGTAAACTAACGGAAAACATCATTAATTATCTATTAACCCGTAATCCTTTTATATGTCAAAACCTATTGAGTTTACGGCAAGAGGACAAGAGATTACCTGGTCTAATACTATAAAAAATAAAACATATACAAACAAACACTACAATAGATTCTAACCCTCAAACGCCGAGGTGGGACTTTTTTGCCCATAACAAAAAAAATTGCACCTATCTATATTATTGACTTTTATGTAAGTACTGGGCATTTAAAATACTTTATTTTTGCCGTAGTTTATACGCCTTTTTTATAGATGTCGATTTATTTGCCACATATTAAACAAAAGAAGCCTAGTAGTGTACACAAGATGTGTGGTAATAAATAGGGAATCATCTCAGCATGGAGCTGCGACTCTGGGCCACAGCTCTGATTTTCAGCTAATCCTTTGTTAGAAGTGTGTTAATAGATATATAAATAGATATAGTGTGATGCATACATAAAAGGTTAAATGTCACAAACAATATTGCAAAACATTAGTCGCTTGCTAGTAAAAAGGTTAAGAAACTATTTTTTTATATATGTTTTTTATACTAGCACAAAATGTGACTTTTTCCCACCTAATAGTAAGTGGCGCGCAAGGTCCATGAATATTAGGAATCATGACTGACATCAGTCCCTAACAGAATGCCGGCTTGACTGGATATGACGGCAATTTGGGCCTGATCACGAAATGTGTAGATACACTCTAGAGGGTTTATCGGCACGAACGGTGGATTACCAAATTGCCACCATCAGTCCGCCTTACACCTATTTGTTGTTCTCGTTGAAAGTATGTGCCATTTCCATTCATGTCAAATGCAAATTTTGATTTTAAAGGAGAACTAATATTGTAAGCTTGCCATGGTGATATTTGTAAAAAAATAGCACCGCTTGAAACAAGACTTACTGAATTATATATGGTCATTGCATATCAGTCAATTGTAACTATCTTTTTCCCACAAGGTAGTTGTGACAAGTTGGTTATGTTTTGTCAATTTTGACTTTTAGCCCTTTTATTATTTTATTCGTTTCAAGTAATTTTAACATTGAATTTGATTGTAACATTAACGTACGTACATTTTTTAAAAAACATGAAATAATTACTTATTTGGATATTGTAATCCGCGTAAACCTTTGTGTTCGAAATTACATTTTGCGGTACAAACCTATTATATTATAACTATCTACGCATTGCGTTACGACTAAACCAATAACAATAATAATATAAATTATTAATAGCCAATGTTATAAGTAACTAACTGCCTCCGTGGTCTAGCGGTTAAGTCCGTGGATATAGAAGCTGGGATATCGATTCCTGGTCGCGACACATTGTATTTTTGTCTGACATTACAGCCCCTAGATCACAGCGTCCCAGACCTCCACTGTTGGCGATGGGCCTTCCAGAACATACATCCAGAGAATTAGGCTACTCTCGCCACGCTGGCCAGAACGGTTGGCAAGGATCTGATGTAATTTTTGTATAACAATTTATTAACCTTACCACTAATATACTAAGTTGGTATTAGTGGAACTGGGACCGACGGCTTAACGTGCTTTCCGAGGGAATAGTGACGTTGTAAATGGATGACAAATGTACGTAAGAAAAGTGTATTTCTCATTGGTACATGCGGGGGGGTTTGAACCGACCTTTGTAGGATTTTAAGGAAAATGTTCTTACAATCCACGTGCACTGAGTTTTGTACCCTCTCTTACACGTCTGGCCAGCATGGCGAGTGTAGGTTATTAATTGATCGTTGTGGTGCAGTTCTGTATATGTTTTATTTTGTAAATCTGATATAGCTGAGTTTTTCTTGCAGATTCCTTTCTCAGTCAGATTAAACATTAACAGGTCACTGGAATCTGCTAAGCTGCTGCATGGTCTTCTGCTAACAGCTTACTTATTGGACCACTTTGCTGCTTAGTTTTCTACTAGCAGGAGTAGAATCATTCAAAATAATTAAATTAATGACGTTTCATAAATGCCTGTAATAGGTTTACGTGAATAAATATATTTTGACTTTGACTTTAGGCGAAACTTTCTAGAAATTTATGGAAGGCCTATCTTCAACAGTAGAGGTGGCTGTAGGAGCTGTGATCCTTATTACACCATGGTCGTGATGATTATTTATGATAGATTTAGACATAAATATAAGTTTTTTTTATTGATAATAATTTTATGTTTTAGACCAAGTTCTATTTCCCACGTTAACCCTTTTACGCTAAACACTTCTAACGCCTATTTCGCCTCGGGCCAAATGTGTCAAATAGTTCACTAAATCTTCATGAGAATACTTGCATAATGACCTACGCAAGATCTTTACAAGCTCGAATAACCCTTGAATTAAAAAAACCTTGGGGTCGTTTTACTACCTGAGGGTGAGATTTTTTTATTCATTTCCGACTGCTTTTTGACGCGTATGCAAAAAAGGGTTAGGATTTCTTTGATAACGTATCGGAAATAATAATTATATGCATAATAGAACGGATTATGGGTTACGCGTTGCTGTTTGTGACAGATTTTTTTTTTCGATTTCTGTCACCTTTAGCGTGTCAGATGTTTTTGAACTTTTTTACTGTGAAAGAGATTTAATAATATGAATTGAAATTGCAAGCTGAACGACCGATATTTTACTAATTGATAACTGTAGATTTGAATACGGTAAAATATTATTGCGGCAGCTGGCTTAATTTTTATTTTTATTCTTTTTTTGTATGGGCATTGGCTGCTTCGTGCGGCTGCTGGTCTGGCGGGAGTGAGGTGCATCCTGTCAGATTGGTGGGGGGCGGAGTGGTTACTGCACATATTATTTTAATATTATCATATATTATTTACTTTTATATTCGTTTTTGTGCACGACGGAATTATAACAGTAGGCATCTTTTTAGTATAGCTTTATCATAGTCAATAGTAATAGAGTAGTTAGGCAATAGTGTAGGCAGGATAGATATAGTATAGATTATAGTATAGATATAGAATAGTTTTAGTATAGATATAGCATAGTTATAGTATAGATAGATAATAGTATAGGATAGTTTATAGTATAGTTATAGTTGTACATACATAGTTATAGTCTTTATTTATACTAAGTTAATTTGTACATATACTAACTTAGTTATAAGAAACCATTTGTACATAGTATAGGGTGTAGTAAATAAAGATTATCTTCCGGCGGCTTATTATTATTACCCTCGGCACGGTTTGGTTGGCCGATACTCGTCGCTGATTGGTCGAGCTTGTGCGGGCTAGACCACCATAGCAGCGACGAGTATCGGTGCGTATATAATAGGCGATTATCGGGTCCGAAAATAGTCTCAACATAGTCTCAAAACAGTCTCAAGAGAGTCTATAGTCACCGAATAGTCACAGAAACAGACGAACACGCCAATAGAGAACAACCAAGCCTGCTGCGGGAATTATAGAAGCCTGCGCCGAAGCTCTGCCTCAAGCTGAACATGCCGTTTTATTGAAGATCGTCGCTTCCTGCCGCCCGGATAATAGGTGCATCGGGATCGTTCGCCTGTCGACTCGACCTCCCGTTCTCGAGGTTTATGTGGCTGACTTTCGTCGGTCACGTATCCTCGTTAACGGGGGTCGTATACGTCAGCCCGGTCCCGCACAGTTTTTATACTAACATTAGTAGTAAGGATTTTGTAACTAACAAGTGAGCCTAGTTAATATGACGGTCGTGATGATACTTTACTTTACGTACGACTGCCGTCAATACATTTATAGAAAGAGCTTCCAAGACGGCATTGACGGAGTCATACAGTATTTGGTTGGGTAGCGAGAGGAGTAGAATTGTGGATGGTGAGCATATTGCGCAATAAATTAAAAAAGGAGGCCTCCATTACAAACCATCCTATTGTCGGTCGCAAGCCCATGACACCATTCTTCTCATCTCTTACCTACACACGATGCACCCGCCACCCGCACGGTGAATCCATGAAATGTTTAGAAATTAGTCTTTTCTTCTTCCATATATCTAATGTTAAACAGAAAATAATAGCAAAATATTTATAACTAATTTCCTCCATGAAACCACGCTTTTAAAGAATTTACATTTAGCCAACTCTCTAGCATACAAATTCGAGAAATACCACATATAAATTATCGTGTCGGGGAATCGAACTCGGTACTTCCGCGTCCAAATCTGCGGTGTCAACTGGGCCTCGGAGGCACTAAGTAAAAAAATAGTAACTTAAATTGAACACATGCATAACAATCTATGAACGGTTAACCCTTGAACGCTGTAGGTGTAAATCTGACACGTCGAAGCACACACACAATAAACTACTCGAGTTGTAGAAACCGTAAATCACAATGCCTGCCAGTCGGTATCCCGGTATGCGGCCTCTTGACTTCAATCAAATAATTACTGCCCCACGGCCGGTTTGACGAGCATGCCAAATATTCAAAATGGCCGCCATCCTCTTCGCCTAATTTATGCACGCGATAAAATCTGCAATACCCCTTTTCAATCCATCTGTAGGTACCTACTCGAGAGACCTTCGTCTATTTGGTACTTCACTAAAAGGTGGTAAAATTAATTTCGATGGAATTCAATAATGCCGTCTCATTTTATATTGTATATTATTTGAATTATAAATCTTTAGCTTATTCTACATAAAGCTATGCTTATGTAAATAACATGACTAATAATTTATTACTTAAAGGCTACAAGCTGTATGAAAACATATATTTAAATTTATTAGATATACGTGTAAAAAAAAAGATCTTTTTGTTTTTGTAGTTTAAATAATACAGTTTTGGATATATACTTTCTCTAATTATTGCCAAATTATTTTATCGTTTACTTGTGTTTACACAAACAACTGTACTGTTTGTGTAAATATTGTTGTTTTTTTTTTTTTTTTAAATTGTCTTTAAAGGACATTGTACAGAATACATCAGTCCTAAACACGTAATTTATTTGCATAATATATGTTCATAACCGAGTTGGGGATCATCAAATTCCAGATGCTGCAGAATTTGATGCTTTACTTGGAGTCACTCGCGGCATTATAGCCCAAACACGTCGGGTAAAATATGAGAGTTGACAGCGCGGGAAAACCGCAAAAAATAAACTGCAACTTATGCCCCATATTTGAAGTCCAATTTATCGTTTTCCATAATTATTCACATTGCAGCACATTATTAAACAAAACAACACCACTTTTGACCAATAATATCCACAGCAAATTAATTTACAAAACAAAAACTTGCACTTGACATGTCCACGCAAAATGGCGCGAAAAACTCTGTAAATATTGTTGTCCTTCTTAATTCTAAATTTAAAACTGACAGTTTTGTTTTTCTTAACAATAATATGTGGCCAAGGAGTTTGCCACGAAGAATAAAAGGCTATGCTATTAAATATTTTTATACAATTGTAACCTAAAAACTATTATAATAATTCTTATAGCACATTAATATATTATCCAAAATCTAAGTTTTATCATTCATCTAAGATTGAATCCATACAATATAGGTGCCTTCAATTCGGTGCTAGTTAGTTTGTTATTTGTTAGTTAGCAAATAAAAAATATTTCATTTCATTTCATTTCATTTCATTTCATTGTTCCCAATAGGATAGGATAGTTTTTTTTTTAGTATATAAAGAACTTATAATTGTTTGTTAAATTAAGTTAGGTTTCGATACGACTGTAATGCTTAATTTTGTTAAAAGCTTAAAGCATAAAATGTGAATTAAATAGATTTAAAAAACTATCAAATACCCTATTTGGATGAATTTGTCAACTAAAACTTACCAAAATATGCGTAGATAGATAGAGAAGTATAGTACTTTAAGTACTGTGCCATCTTCTGATAAGAACCAGATGATGTAGTAAAATCAATATTATTAACTATAGCTATTAAACATTCGGATGAATATACAATTAGAAAGCTTTTTATTCGACAGCAGTAGCTTTTTTATTATTAGCTTTATAGCAACAATGAACTTGTGACAAAAACATAACACCCTGACATACCGCATATCACGAATAACAATAGGATGCAGATTCCAACTCTCTAAAGATAAATAATACATTTTGATTTATAATAGAAGTAAAAAAATACTCTTCCTTTATTGAGAATGCATAAATACACCCTATTATTCGATATCGGAAAGTGCAAAATATGGGTGTAACTTTTTTATATCGCTTCAATACGTGTCAGTAAACGGGTTAGCTTTCGGGGGACGATTTTTTATTCTACTTTCGCGTAGACAAAACACATTCAAAATAGTTCAAAAATATTTTACGCGTGTATTGAATGGTGATTTGATTTATGCTAGTGACATGCAGATGTAACAGTCCTCGTTATAGATTTATTTGACTGCTGTTTTTGCATTGATTTCGCTTCACGCTTGATCGATCTTGTCGTTTGCGTGTTAAGTGAATTTGATGCGTTCATACATTAAATTTTATTAAATTAAAATGAACGTTGCATGTTTCAAGTATAAAAAAAAATTAAAAATAAAGTGAATGATATTTTTAAGATATAAATATCTCACTCCGTGGAATTAAAAGCGGGTTCGTTTCCTGATCGGCACACAATCATTTATTTGTTATACTTCTCAAGTTTGGTACGCTAGAAACATCGACGAGCTTGCCACTTGTCATAATAGGCCTGTAGTTAAGTTTGCTAAATGTGAATATTCTTTAAATGGTTTCTGGCCACCCTGAAAGTGATACGGCCGTGAGCATGATAAATAACTTATATTCCCCTACCAATTCGTAGGTATTATTGATTTGGGCAACTTTTAATATCAAAGAAAATCAAATATGCGAATAACTTTGCATAAATTTTTAAAAAAAGGTTGGTAATGCCCTATAACGCAAATTCGGAGTTATCTAAACCCAATGAGATCCCTTAATCTGCATGATAAAAAGACGCATCCGGGAACACAAATGCTGTGATAATAGTAACAATGGGTCTCTGGGACCACGGTGCAGCCCGGAAGGGTTAAATCTTTTGTCTGAAGTTACAACTCCAAATTAATGAGTATCTCTACAAAAAAATATTGCACAATCGCGACACCCGATCTTATCCTGAGATTCTCAAATATTTTCTAATAAATAACTTGTAAAAATATTTATGTTAAAATACGTAACTTACAGCTACAAAAAATAATAATACTTAAAGTTAGACATATTTATTTATAGTTCAAAAACAGTTTTAAATATTAGATATGTTAAAAAAAAAATCGTATCTAATCGTGTACCTAAAAAGCTCCTCACAATGTTAGTAAGTGTTTAACAGTATGTGATGTTAATTTTCTTCCCAACTTTTAATATTTCTTTCAAAGCACCTGTAGCGACATCAGGGTACATTTGCATAGTCATTAAATAAATAACAATATCTCGGCAAATGTACTCCAACTAGGTCACCAGAGTCTACATCGCCATATATGGTAATAACGATTTTGATTGGCCGAAATCATCGGCTGATGCAATGATGAACCAGGTCACCTAGTTGGAGGGACGGTCACGAGCCCAGTCAAGCACATCAGTCGTTTCTGAGATACCGTCGAGATCAGGTATTACTCGCGGTAGCAAATAAGCTACGTAGGTTTGCCCTCAATAATAACGTGTTTGTTTGTAACTTAAATAAACATTATTTAAAGTTTAGTTATCTTTTATTAGAGAACACTTATAGATCCTTATAGGACGCAAGGACTCAATCTATAAACACCTATAACAATTAAAATTTGTCCCCAAGGTTTGGCTGTCACAAAATGTCTACGGGCATTAAGTCCGCCTTTAAACTTTGTGCAATAAGGTCTTAAATAAATAAATATAAAGAGCGATACATATGTATCATTTATTTTGTTGCTTGACTTTGTGTATTCAACCGTTTTTTTAACTGCTGTGAAAATATTATAATAGTCCAAAACAAAACTATAAAATATTGTGTGAACAATGATTCTAAACTGTTTGTTGTACCTTGGATAAAGACGGGCATGTCAAGTGCAAGTTTTTATTTCGTAAATTAATTTACTGTGGATATTGTTCGTCAATGTGCTACAATGTGAATAATTATGAAAAAATTGGACTTTAAATATGGGGCACAAGTTGCAGTTTAATTTTTGCGGTTATCCTTCCCTGTGAACTCCCGATATTATACCCGACATGTTTGGGCTATAATGCCGCGAGTGACTCCAAGAAAAGCATCAAATTCTGCAACATCTGGAATTTGATGTTAATGTCATTAACGATAGATAAGATATATTACGTCAGACTTGGCTGTACGGGCCTTCCTTATCACCTCATTCATCATCCATCGGGAGAAGAGCACACAAAAAAAAGACTTACATTAAAGTTAAATAATAATAAATATATTTTTTAGTTAGTTTTATATTATAAATATTTGAGAAGCACTGCAGCCGCTACCTACTGATCTAATTTCCATGCGGCGCGTAGGTAAGGAAGGGTTATTTTTTATTCGCGGTGCCAACTCAATGAATTGTTGCATTTATTAAGTTACATTTTGGAGTGCCGATTAGTATGTTTTGGATTTTTGATACAGTCAGTTGGATTTTAACGCGAAAATATAAATAAAGCAAATATGATAAATAAATTGTGGATTTGTGATGTGGATGTGACTTGAAGGTTTTATACAGGTAAATGAAAGTGATAACATTGTGTTTAAAAAAGCTACCGAAATAATCTGCAAATTAATAAAAATAACGAACCTGTTTTTCACCTTCATCTATGATCAAACAGAAAACCTAATAAAGACTTGTAATACAAATTTTATATAATAAATAAATAATTTAATAGAATAATAATAAAACATTCCTTATAGGTACAAACCCCTTAAGTACTCGGATAATATTTTTCCGTATCAATTTATTTTTTTACATGTATATATTTGTTAATGTTTATATATCTATAATTATTTATTATAAAAGGTATATGTATGTATATAAATATATTATATTTATCTATTTATTTATCCACACAACACTGACACAATTCGTATAAAAAGAGCGGGGCACCCTGAGACACAGGCATCACGCTAAGTTTAGAGGCCTTCGTAAAATGTAAAAGTGTACTTTAAAAATAAATGTTTATTTTATTTTATTATTTATTTATTTGAATAATGATTTATAATATAAAAGAGCAAAACACTGCAAAAAACAAATCGCAATTAAGATGGTTTAACGTATTGCATACGCTCGCTCGCACAAACCAAAATTTTTCAAAGTCTGAGTATGCCTCAAAAAGATATACAGTCATCAACTACCTTGGAAAATGATTTACGGACATTTTGGACGTATTTTCACTTTCAAATATTTGCAACATTACGTTGTTTGTCTCATTTCCTACACATAGCCTTATATCCTACACCTTTGTGTGCTTCTAGGTACGATCTTGTGATCGAACGTGTATCCACTACCTTGAATCCCTGCCCGATCTCTGTTAGGATCCACCACGTTGGTCAAGACACCTAGCCGCCTGCCTACTCTATTTAATTATTTATTTTCATTTATTTAGGCAACAAACAGTCAATATACACAAACAATATCACAAATAAACAAAATTGCCACTGTGGCTTGCAGGATACTAAATTACAAGGCACAGTCGCGTGAGCCTGCGCGCCTGGACGTGAATACCATCTTCCCCAGTCCCTCGCTGCCTTAGGGTATTACACCGGCAGTGAGACTCCTATCTTTACCTCTCTTCCTTAGTCGGTACCCCACTGTTGGGGATCGTGACTCCGTCGCAGTCCATCCACTAGCCGTTTCCAGTGGCTGCGGTCCTCGGCGCAGTGGATGGCTTGGTGTACTGGGATGTTTAGGTGGTCAGTCACCTGACTAGACCAGGGCTTTTTCCTCTTGTTCTTTTACCGTCTACTTTTACCGTTACTAAGAGTTTTTCCAGATTGTCGGCGCCTCTTTTAGCAATGTGGCCAAAATATTGCAGAATTCGGGTAAAGCAGACGGCAAAAAGTCTCTATTTTTACACTACCACTATAACTTATATATTGTTAGGTTTATATAATTCGCTCAGGGCTTGGACTTAGGTGTTAGGCCCTCTGCATTTAGCGTCCACGCTCTGACATTGTGTTATAAACCTAAGAAAAGTGTATTTCTCATTGGTACATGCCGTGGGGGTTTGAACCGACATTTGTAAGAGTCACCACCGCGCCATGTAAATACTCAACAACTCAACTCTGTGTGTGTGCAAATGTAAACTCGTTTCTTATAAAAGCATGGTTTCTGACCACCCCGTAAGGGATACGGTCGTGATGAAATTATAATAAAATTAAACTGAAATATACTTACGTACCCTACATAATAGGAACATTGTACCATGCATCATCGCTGTCGTATCCAATAGGTAATATAGGTTCTGAGACGACAGCCTGCGGGCATGTATGGGGGATATATTATATATTGCGAGGCACGTACATAAGGCTATATCTGGCTTAGGACGCCATTTCGCCGGGCCACTTCCTGTTAACGTAAATCCACCCCTATTTTCTCGCACGAGAATGGAAATAGAATGATGTGGAGTGTTTTGAGTTTTTATTTCGTTTTTACTTATGATATGATATTTCTCCTCCGTGGTCTAGCGGTTAAGTCTGTGGATTTAGATGCAGAGGTACTGGGTTCGATTCCTGGCCGGGACACAATAATTTATTTCTCGAGTTTGGTACGCTAGAGACATCGGCGAGCTTGCCACTTGTCATAATTGGCTAAATGTGATTCCGCTTCTTTTAAGCGTGGTTTCTGATCACCCCAAAAGGGATACGGTCGTAATGATGATGATGATATTCCTCAATGACAAATTTGCCTATCTTACGAATTAAGCTTGCATTATTTATTATCTTATAGTTTTCTTGCTTTCATAGGTTCCCTATATGTGAAAACATATGAATAGTCTCTAGATATATGCTTGATAATGTTTTTTTAAATATTTACATCTTTATTCATATTAACAATACATTTATTAATTAAATTATTAAATAGAATACCTCAAATTAAATAAACTATATTACATTAAATTCTAAATTGAACCTAAAAATCTTGAAAAAAAAAATGCTCTTCCAAATCGCTGTCCTGTGACATGGTGCCCAATACACTGGCAGTATTTCCCCTCTAAATTAAGATACTTAATTTTTAAGACAAAAAAACTGTCATCGCTATAGTCACCAGAAACGTCAATGAGCCTTGGAACCATTTCTTTATAGAACGCTTTGAGTTCTGATCCCCACGGGCCTATCGTAATTAGTTATGTAATTTGTTATAAAAAACTGTTTATTTTTCAATAAAATAAATGACAAGACTAATTACTCGGTTCTTTGTACTCCTTCTCACCATTTTGGATTTCTGCCTAGTTTACAGTTGTCGTACGAACCTGTGGAACGAACTGCCAGTAGAAATCCGACAAGCATTCCACCGTCTACTATTTAAAAAAATGGTATTCTCACATTATTTAAATAGTTCACAATAACTTATGTAAGCATATGTTATACGTAGTATATGTATTTGTACTAATAAATTAATTAAAAAAAAATACATTTAAAAAATTAACAGATCCGCAGTCTCGAAACGAGTCAATTACATCATTACTTGTATTTTTTTTACATTCCTATTATTTTTATTTTGTAGTCTTTGACTTTAGTCCTCATCATCACTCACACTTTTTCTCTTTAGCCTTACAACTTACAATAAAAATATTATATAATACAAAAGCTACTCCACACATTTTCCTGTGCCAAATCGCCAGTCGCATAACGCAAACAAGTGCGGGGACGCATGATGTTTCGACCGAAATATCCAATAACCATAGTTTTACGTCGCCTTCACTCGAACACGAGATCGATCACCCCCTATAACCACCCTATATCACCCCCCTCAGTTCTCCCAAAACCTCTGATGGATTACCAGACCCATTTGGCTACAAGGAAAAAAAAACATTAAAAGTATCATCACGACCGTTATCCCTTGCGCTCAAACCAACCTTTTTTCAACGATTGTTTCGTTTTCGTCGATTGTTTTTTTTTTTTTTTTTTTTATATTGGACACGACATGTGACATCGCGCCCACCTGATGGTAAGCAGTACGCGAGGTCCAAGAATGGGAGCAACTGACGCCGGTCACCACGACCGACATCAGTCTCTACCACTATGCCGGCCTAACAAGATGTTTTTTCACACTTCGCTTGAAGGACCCAGGTTATAAGAGTGGGGAAACACACTGGCTGGGAGAGCATTCCACATCTTCAGCGTGCGACAGATGTAAGAGTCTCCAAATTTATGAGTACGCGTAGGGATAGTGGGTAAGGTATGTGGATGCATATTTTGGCCTGTGCGTGTGGTTCGGTTGCGGAATAGAGAAGAAGGGATAAGGTTATGGAGCTCCTCAGAACACTTGCCGTAGTATATGTATATGTACCAGTTGACGGCTGACCTTTATAATAAAACTGATACATGCGACGCGATTTTTAACTTTAACCGTTACATTTACAGATATTTTATTTTGGTGCAACTCTGCCTTAGTCAACTTAATTACTGAGAAAAATTAATAAGTATATAAATCAGTCAGATATATTGATGAAATACTAATAAATCTATTAGGTATATATAGTATACTATCTATTAGTTATTTTAATCTGATTAAATGATGTTTTTTTTTTAAATTATATATTTTTAATTTTTTTTCTGTTAAGTACCTGTTGAAGATGTTAATATATAAATTTAAGATTATATAGGTATAAAAACGTTTAAAAGATTTTTTTTTAGTTTATTTAATAAATTTCCTTCGAATTAATTCTACATATAATAAAAAAAATGATTATGTATTATAATAATATTTTTGCACTTCAAAAGCATATGTGGTAATTAGTCAAACAACGTAAACTGTGTCTCAAACTAAAAAAAAAATATAAAAAAAATAAATAAAAAAAATAGAAAATATTTGTACCTACTACAACAAAATTGCATTTTTTTTTAAGTTTTATTGTTTTTGAATAGTTCCAAATTATCGTAAAAGTTTAGGTATATTACTGAACTAATATTGATAAAATTTGACAAAGATGTTCCTTGATTCCTTTTGTTCGGCGACATGTGACGCTGCGTTCAACTAAAGGTTTCTTTCCCGACCACTTTATATTTAATTACACAAGCGAACTAGTCACAAATAAATAAAGTAAATTATAGTGTCCCGGAATCGAACCCGGTCTAAATCTGCGGCTGTAACTGTTAGATCACGGAGACAGGATAAAAAAAACATTAGCTTGAAGTATTTTCTCCAGGGGACCAAAATTTCAAGGTAGTTTTTTTGCTGTTACGCTTTTAAATTGATTTCTTGTGTTTTTGTGGCACGCATTCAATTTGATACGAAATTGGGTTTAATATATTCCACATTTGGTTAATAAATCTTTTGCTTGGAGTGGAAGAAGTGAGTAACTCGTAGGTAATTTGTCTTCATAAAAGTATTTTTTTTATACTGATAGTATTTAGTATTCTTACTGTCTCGGCTGCTTGCTTGCGATCAGACAAGCTCCTTCTATCTCAAACTTTAAAAACTGGGTCTTCAGTCACGTTTTTATGTGAGGCCCTTGGCCATCACAATTAAAGAAATATTATTGTCACATTTCAAGAAGTTGTCAAGATGAACTTTTTCTTTTATTATTTTTATTTAAGGACATGGTACAGAATACATAAATCCTAAACAATATACTAAATTTCATTATTATTTTGGATGTCAAGCAATTTAAATATTTACTATCAACTCAAACACTATTTTATTACATAAATATAGATAATATTAGTACCCAAACTATATAAAGTTATGAATAAGCGGATTCACTTTTAGCCAACTTTACTATAGGCCAATCATGACAAGTGGCAAGCTCGTCGATGTCTCCAGCGTACCAAACTCGAGAAATATCACAAATAAATTAAATATTAATTAAATGTATATATTAACATTAATAAATATTTTTATGTCCCGACCAGAAATCGAACCCGAGTCTAAATCCACGGACTTAACCGCTAGGCCACGGAGGCAGTTTACAATAAAATAAAACAAATGAAAATCAGAAGTACACAACTTTATTTACGCAATCCCTAAATCAATATACAAGTAACTACGAAAACACATTCTCGTAAATGACCATATCACATACTACTGAGTCGTAAATGTCCAAACGGCGTAGATAACATACATAGTAGGGAACCTATTTTGGAGGGTAGATAGAGGTTGATTTAAGAGGGCGTCGGAGACCCTTATCGGCATCGTTATGACCATGTGAGGGAGAAGGGGTCGCCAGTATAAGGGGTGAAAGGAGGCGACGAGTAATGGAGGATACTCTTTGAAGAATTTTCCCTCCATTTTTGCTCGTTTTGATGACATGTAGGTACAAATATATATTTTTGGACTCATGATTTGTTGATCTAGTAATATAAAAGAGATCAGACAAATTTGGTTCATGTGACAGATATTAATCGGAGATTATGCGGAGAAAGACATTAATAGAAAGAGCTTCAAAAACGGCATTAACGGAATCATATAGTATTTGTTTGGGTAGGGCGAGGAGTAGAATGGTGGATGGTGAGCGTCTTTGTTGGGCAATAAAATATAAAGGCTCCTTTGTAATCCAGCCTATTCTTGGTCGCAAGGCCGAGATACCATTCTTCTCTTCTCTTATCCACACACTGATGATGGATGCATACTGATGAACCCGTGGAATACTTAATATTGTAATTCTTTTATCATCATCATCATCATCAGCCTGTGTCTCTCCATTGTTGTTTCTAATGTTCCTTCGAATAAATATAGATAATAAAAATAATAATCAACTAATACTGTCTCCGTGGTCTGGCGGTTAAGTCCGTGGATTTAGACTCGAAGGGTTCGATTCCTGGTCGGGACACAAAAATATTTATTAATATAAATAAATACATTTAATTAATATTTAATTTATTTGTGATATTTCTCGAGTTTGGTACGCCGCACATCGACGAGCTTGCCACTTGTCATGATTGCCCTATAGTAAAGTTGGCTAAATGTGAATCTGCTTCTTTATAAGCGTGATGATACTTTACTAATAATCAAACTTACACTAATAATAAAAATACATAATTAAATATGTATTCCTTGCACCATAATGTTGAAATCAGTAATGGTACAAATAAAATGGTGTATTAACGAATTTAATTACGAAGGGGAAAAAAATGCGGAGAAATTATCTTACTTAGAAGTTGTCAAATGGTTCTTTAAACGGCGTCTTCCCCTCCCCAAGTGTAATCAAGATAATTGGTTAATATCACTTAATTATGATTTTTATTAATTTGACATTTGATTTATTTTTGTGAACCCTTCATAAGTTTTTGTGCGTACATTTTACAAGCTTATTTATCTTCACGCCAGGTCTCTTGCGGGGTAGGCAGAGACAATTGAGCACCATTTGTCACTAGTGTTGCTCAAAGCAAGACTTAGCCAGTCTTGGTCTTGGTTCATCAGAATAGAAGAGAAAGAGAAAGAAAAAAGTTTATTTGTCACAAAAAAAAACACAAGCAGTAAAAAATAATAATGATAATACAACAAAGTAGTTTAGTGTGGGGACAAATAGGGAATCAGCTCAGCAATAAGCTGCAACACTAGGCCACAGCGCTGATTTTCAGCTGATCCCTCATAATTTTGACATTAACATTGTATTCCTATAAATTGACAAGAACAATATTAAATATAAACTATATACAAATAAATATCTATTGACATAAGCATATTGTATGCCCACAATTTGGGCAGATTGCATCATCATGACATGTACACACAACTGTAATTAGAATAAGCAATCTATTTAATAAAGAATAAAATAAAATAAAACTTGTCCTTAAAATAAATAATATAATATACATAAAATTATGGCTATATAATTTGGCTAATTTTTAAAATTTTAATAGGTGGTCTTGGTCTCGGTGTTGGTCTTGCATTCTTAATCTTGGTCTTTGCCTTGGTCTTGCGCAAGAGTCTCGCAGGACTTCTGCAAGACTCTGACTCAATATATATTTTATTTTCCAATTGTACTAAAGAATACTCTCTCCGTGATGTCTTTAGCGTCCCAAACTTGAGAAATATCACAAATAAATTTAATAATTTATTGTGTCCCCACCTGGGATCAAACCCTGTACCTCCAAGTCCAAATCCACGGAATTAACCGCTGGACCTCGGAGGCATTAGGTGTAGGTAGGATTTCATTACAGCCGTAGAACAAAGCGTCCTAGACCTCCACTGCTGGAGATGGGCCTTCCAGAACTGGAGAATTTGGCCTACACTCGCCACGCTGGCCAGACGGCTTGGCGAGGATTTAGGTATACTAAAATAAAAAGGTAGGATTTAGGTATACTAAAATAAAATTATTTGAAAACGAGAACTCCCAAGGTCCAATACCTAAACGTTATTTTTGTTGTTGTTAGGAACAATAAAATATTAAAATATACAGACACAACAAATTAAATTTTATTAAAAATAAAAACCTAACACCAAAAAAGTAAACACTTTAGCAAAATTTGGAAATAAAATCTGTGCAAGAGTCTTGCGAGACTCTTGGTCTTGCAGTCATATCAGCATGCCTTTTTCGCTTCTTCGACATCCATCAACCTCTTCATATATGCCCTGTTGTTTCAATGGCTTTTTAATGCACCTTCAGCTATTGTTTTATTTATTTGATCGTGATAGGTGATCTTGGTCTGCCAGGGCCTCTTTTACCAAGACGACTAAAAAAAAATTTTAATGTATGCCTACGAGGCTGAAATAACCAAGGTGACAAGCTATATCAAAATATATCAAGCTACAAGGCGGCTAGGCGAGCACTCAGTACAAAGTACTTTAATATGTCGCTACCTTGACTTTCTATTATTATCATTTTGCTGTAACTACATGACTGTGAATGATTGCTTTATTGTTCTGTTTATTGTTTTATAACATTTTTGAAAATGTGTTTCTATAGTATAGACTGTTTCTTTAAAAAAAAAAAACTTTAGTGCCGTGTCTGTTGTTTCTATCTGTGGAAACTTTTTAGTGGTTTAAGTGTTTATATTTATGTCTAATTAAAATTCTGTAACCATAAGTTTTCCTAATAAAATAAAATAAATAAATAAATAAATAAATATTGATCATAGATAATTATTTAGGTAATCATCCTTTCTGCAACTGGCCGGAAGACTACAACTTAATGAGTATTAACCTAGCTTAACACACTTATTTTTTCTTTTTTTTAATTTTTAAATAGCGAGTTTCTAATCAGTGACATAATAGCGTCGACGCTCTATATATCATAGTACTGTTTTTTTTTATATATTTAATTTTCCATCGAAAAAAATAGGTTCTGTACATAAAATAAATTTAAAAATATATATAATATATATTTAGTAACCAGTATTAACCAGTGCGTCCTCCCGGTAATGTCGTACGGAGCAGAGACGTGGACACTAACAGTGGGTCTGGTCCATAAATTCAAGGTCGCTCAGCGAGCCATGGAGAGAGCTATGCTTGGTGTATCTCTGATGGATAGAATTCGAAACGTTGATATTCGTCAGAGAACGAAAGTTACTGACATAGCTTTTAAAATTAGCAAGCTGAAGTGGCAATGGGCCGGACACATCTGCCGCAGAACCGACGATCGATGGGGCAAACGGGTTCTAGAGTGGAGACCACGTACGGGAAGACGCAGAGTGGGACGACCCCCCGCCAGATGGACAGATGACCTAAAGAAGGTCGCTGGTGGGGGTTGGATGAGGGTAGCGAAAGATCGCGTTAAGTGGCGAGCCTTAGGGGAGGCCTACATCCAGCAGTGGAGAGATACAGGCTGATGATGATGATGATAATATATTAATACTACGGATAAGGATATAAGTCCCGTCCGCGTGGAATGTTGGCAAGAACGCTGGCTGCATTTCCCCGCTGAATTGCAATACTGATTCTTTAGGCGAAGCTCTTGTCACCGGAGGAGACGACAAGACCCGTGTTATGTCTTTTTAAAACTTTTTTGCGCTTGGACTCCATGGCTCAGGGTTCTACACGGCATAAATATGCAATCTTTTAATATACTTACGAGTAGGCACATACGGTTCAATTGCCGAACTAAAAAAACAATATACATAGTATATCAATATTTTTTTAAAATTATTCGAATATCCCTCTGATTACATTAAATGACTATCCGAATACTATAATACAAAACTAACGAATACGGACGGTTATCTACTAAGAAATTTATGACACGAAGGGGTCCGCATTACAGTTCAAACATGGAACATAAATTTGGAATATTACCTATATTGAAAGCGGCGTGGATTCTAAAATTAAATTTTGCATGCAAAATGTGACGCTGCGACGAGGGGCGCTTTATTTGGTAGGCGTATATAATTTTATTGCAGGGACCAATGATTCGATAAAATATATAATTTTATCATTTTTTTTTTTTTTAATTTTAAATCACAATATATTTAACATATAAACAAAGTAGCAATAGTGGGACACAAGCCAAATAGATTTTATATTATTTAAACAATACAATTAAAACAGAAATAAGAGTAAAATATAGTAATTAGTTTTAATTTAATAGTGCAATGGGGTGTTTCACTAACTTTTGATCACGATAGATGGCGCATGATAGATGGTACCTAATATATCTGTCAGTTGCATAGAAAACTTGTATTTTTATTACGAAATTTATTATTTTCTGGATATTATGCCGAAGTGAGCAGCTTTTAAGTGTACAAATCGAGGTTTCCAAGCGAAATCAAAGATTTAATTTCAAAATTGCCGTTCTAATAATTAAACCTTTTTATTTTTAAAGACGGTGTGCGCTTTCTTAATTCAATAAGTCTTTTAAGGTAGGTGACGTTAATTTAAAATACATGTTTATTTTAGAAAAATGAAAAAAGTACAAAAACATTTAAAAAATGATGCGACATAGGTGTAAAACAAGGTACCATTGCCGCTAGCGACATCTACAAAAAGCTTTGCCTGATACACCCCATTGAACTGTGACCAGCAAAAGTAAAAAAAAAATAACTGAAAACCAATAGGTTAATGATTATTTATGAACGTTAGCAATAATTTGCTTATAATAAAAATACAACTAAAAATAAATGAATATTAATAGTATATTTATTATATATTGTACTTCTATCTATACAAATATTCTAAAGAGGAAAACTTTGTTTGTTTGTTTGTAATGAATAGGCTAAAAACTACTGGACCGATTTTAAAAATTATTCCACAATTCGAAAGCTACATTATCCAGGAATAACATAGGCTCAATTTTATTTTGGAAAAAAATTGGTTTCCGTAAGATATTTGGCTTTTTCGGACACAAGGTGTAAAAAATCAACCAGAAAAGTTACTTATTTTGCGTACGCTGCCTAAACTATAAAAGATAGAACCATAAAATGTTTTAATTAATTGTAAATCTTATAAATATCTACAAAAACAGGCCGCGACACACTATACCTACGAGTATCTATGTCGAGTGAGGCACAACAACCAATTTTTTTATTTAAAAATCTTGAATTTTTTTGGACTACATTTAAACGCATTTATTTTACTCATGCTATTAACTATATATATAGTTACTCAGTCGTTGCTCTTGAGACTCCTGCGCGAGCCCACTCTGCGCTTGACAGTCATCGAATACAGAAATAAAGCCAAGTCACACCATTTACCGCTCAACGGTTAATCGACCTCTCCCAGCATAGTATTAATATTAATAATGACATTCATAGCATTTTAATACGTCTCGTAGTTTGACAATGCCTCTGTACGGCAGCTAATAAGTATTATAATTCATTTATTACACAAGTTGTATTTAGTTATAGTCTAGTTTAGTATGACAATGCCTTTATACAGCAGCTATAATTTTAAGTTACCTTCTTTTTTTTTATTTTAATAATTGTTTGTTCTAGCTTATAGTATGACAATGCCTCTTTACAGCAGCTATTATCTTAACTGACATTTACATTTATATTTTTATTTTTATAATTGTGTCTGTCTTAGCTTATAGTATGACAATGCCTATATACAGCAGCTATTATCTTAACTGACATTGACATTTATATTCTTATAATTGTGTCTGTCTTAGCTTATAGTGTGACAATGCCTATCTACAGCAGCTATAATGTTAAGCGTTATTCTGTATTTATAATTTTGTTATTTTATTGTTTCTCTTTTCAAATGATGGTTATCATGTACTGCTACAGATTCACCAATATGTACTATAAAATTATATCGTTTTATATCAATATTGTAAAAATTGACGTGTAAAAGTGCAGAATACATATCTTTTTGTCCTATGCCTACTTGCAAAATAAACGAATTGAATTGAATAGACTGTCAGGCGGTACGAAGTTCGCCGGGTCAGCTAGTATATATATATATATATATATATATATATATATATATATATATATATATATATATATATATATATATATATATATATATATATATATATATATATATATATAAGGGTTTTTTTTTTATTTTTCCCTTTAGTTCTCTGAGCGCCTCGATATACTGGTTAAAGACTATCGTCGGGAAGATGTGTCGAAGTTTCCCGAATGCCGTATTAGCTATTAAACCCGTATATATAGAGAGAATGCGTCTGTCGGCTTCTTTGTGAAACATATTTTATTTATTTATTTGCTATTACTTATATATATCTTATTTTAAAATAAACAGCATTAATTAACCCTACTATTAAAATAAAACTACAATATCAAACCAAAAACATAACTAAACGTGTCCTTCCCATTATGTTGGCATAAGTTGAATAAATCCGACAAAGTCATAAATAACGTCCAGCCCACTGAAAATATTTAACCATTAAATGGTCGCGTGGGCTAACGGGTCAACTCATTCACTAAATATATTTGAACGTCGAATGATATACGATTTGTTTATTGGCGGGCCTGTACGTTCCTTTTTTGAATTTCATTATACGAACTGACCGACGCGCGCGCAGGTCGCCCGTGGTCATTCTTTACATACACAGAGGGGTAAAAATGACCCCTCGCTTGTGCTAGTGTTATGTATAAAGATTTTATATTTTTACAGCTTTCTGGTTAAACCGGTTTGGGATTGGGGTTTGGGTTGGTTATTGGAAATTTTACGAATAATTTGTAATTTGGTGGCCGCATGCCTTTGTCAAGGGTTACGGGGTCAAGAGTTCAAGACGGAAGTCTTTTGAATTTACATTGGACAGAAGTCACTCGTGTATGTAACTAATTTTACACCTAATTTATCAAGACCCGGTTTTTGATCAATCGTTTAAATATAATTTTGTTAATGTAGATAGAAATTAGCCAACTTTACTAAAGGCCAGTCATGACAAGTGGCAAGCTCGTCGATGTCTCTAACACAATAAAAAAAAACAACATAACCCGCGAACCTGAAATCTGGCCAGTGTGGCGAGTGTAGGCCAAATTTTTCAGATATATCAAATCAAATCAAATCAATCAATCAACAAAAAAAGCACAAAAAGGTTTTAAATAAAAATAAATATATAAAGTCAAAGTCAAAATATCTTTATTCACGTAAACCTATTACAGGCATTTATGAAACGTCATTAATTTAATTATTTTGAATGATTCTACTCCTGCCAGTAGAAGACTAAGCAGCAAAGTGGTCCCATGAGTAAGCTGTTAGCAGAAGACCAGCAGCTTAGCAAATTCCAGTGACCTGTTAATGTTTAATCCCACTGAGAAAGGAATCTGCAAGGAAAACTCAGCTATATCAGATTTACAAAATAAAACATATACAGAACTGCACCACAACGATCAATTAATACCCTTTAAATGTAGTTATCAGTACCTATGAGAATACAATACCTGGTTCAGCAGTAACGTAAGCGACCACAACAAAATCCTCGTTTCAGTTGAAGTTTTTCCATTCCTAACCCTCAGATGTATCCCCGGTGTAATAATGTACACGTAAGTATTGCAGACGAAACAGGGAAACTTTTCCTCATGGACTTGTATAAAAAGTACCAGACATATTATTTGATATCATATTAAATGAAAAAAAAAAATAGAGTCATAATGTTCTTTGTGAAATGTAGACAGATACAGTAGACAGATACAGTAGACAGATACAGTAGACAGATACAGTAGACAGATACAGTAGACAGATACAGTAGACAGATACAGTAGACAGATACAGTAGACAGATACAGTAGACAGATACAGTAGACAGATACAGTAGACAGATACAGTAGACAGATACAGTAGACAGATACAGTAGACAGATACAGTAGACAGATACAGTAGACAGATACAGTAGACAGATACAGTAGACAGATACAGTAGACAGATACAGTAGACATATACAGTAGACAGATACAGTAGACAGATACAGTAGACAGATACAGTAGACAGATACAGTAGACAGATACAGTAGACATATACAGTAGACAGATACAGTAGACAGATACAGTAGACAGATACAGTAGACAGATACAGTAGACAGATACAGTAGACAGATACAGTAGACAGATACAGTAGACAGATACAGTAGACATATACAGTAGACAGATACAGTAGACAGATACAGTAGACATATACAGTAGACAGATACAGTAGACAGATACAGTAGACAGATACAGTAGACAGATACAGTAGACATATACAGTAGACAGATACAGTAGACAGATACAGTAGACAAATAAATTAGACAGATACAGTAGACAGATACAGTAGACAGATACAGTAGACAGATACAGTAGACAGATACAGTAGACAGATACAGTAGACAGATACAGTAGACAGATACAGTAGACAGATACAGTAGACAAGTACAGTAGACAGATACAGTAGACAGATACAGTAGACAGATACAGTAGACAGATACAGTAGACAGATACAGTAGACAGATACAGTAGACAGATACAGTAGACAGATACAGTAGACAGATACAGTAGACAGATACAGTAGACATATACAGTAGACAGATACAGTAGACAGATAAAGTAGACAGATACAGTAGACAGATACAGTAGACAGATACAGTAGACAGATACAGTAGACAGATACAGTAGACAGATACAGTAGACAGATACAGTAGGCATATACAGTAGACAGATACAGTAGACAGATTCAGTAGACAGATACAGTAGACAGATACAGTAGACAGATACAGTAGACAGATACAGTAGACAGATGCAGTAGACAGATACAGTAGACAGATACAGTAGACAGATACAGTAGACAGATACAGTAGACAGATACAGTAGACAGATACAGTAGACAGATACAGTAGACAGATACAGTAGACAGATTCAGTAGGCAGATACAGTATGGTAGTATACAGTTTGAAACGCTACTCCCGAAGTAGATTTATACTAATAGTTATACTGATATTTTATTGATACCGATACTGATACTGATACTAATACTAATACTGATACCGATACTGACTCTGACCTGATACCGATACTGATACTAAATATTAATACTTATACTAAATACTAATAATAATACTAAATACTAATAATAATACTAATACTTACAATAATACTAATAAGAATTGTTGTCCTGGTCCTTGGTTATACTCGTAAGTCCATGGTTTTTGTTATTGTTCACCCTTAGAGGATCCCCATGACCCTCTTTGGGTTCTAACTCAAATTTCCGTCAAAGTAATAGCGTTCGAAATTTTATTTGAAACTTTGAAAATCAATTTTGGATATACAGCGACTTCTTATTTGGCTGTCACGGAAACACAATACATAATTGCATTTTATAACGTCTGAAGTTTTTTATTGTTTGAAAATGTCATAACGAATAAAGCTGTTTAGAAGAAGATTGTAAAAAGTATACTATTTTGTTTTGAAAATTTATATTTATTTATTTATTGTAGTATTTTTATATTATTGCAATTCATTAAGTATCTAAGCTAGCGCAAGGTTTAGATAATGTTCAACAAAAAAAAAACGACATTTTATTGACATTTATTATTACTGTTAGATTGACTCGGCCCTAGTCACGAATTTATATCAAGTTGACACGTTATAAAAGTTTTTGCTATTTTGTCTCTGTCTAAATTTGCGTATTATCAGTGTCTCTCTACTGCTGGATGTAGGCCTCCCCCAAGACTTGCCACTGCACGCGGTCCTTTGCAACCCTCATCCAACCCCCCTCCAGCGACCTTCCTTAGGTCATCCGTCTATCTGGCGATGGGTCGTCCCACTCTCCACTCTGCGTCGTCCAGTACGTGCTCTCCACTGTAGAACTCGTTTGCCCCATCGGTCGTCGGTTCTGCGGCAGATGTGTCCGGCCCATTGCCACTTTAGCTTGCTAATTTTAAATGCCATGTTGCACTAATAATATTTATTAATTTATTAAATACTTTGTTGCACTTTACTTAAAAGTATGTACAAAGGCGAACTTAAAGCCATTTCGGCTTTTTCTACCAGCTAACCTTTGGGAGAGTGAGACAGTATAAATATGTGGGGTGCAATTCTAACCAATAAACTATTAATATATTTATATTAATACTTTGGTTCTCTGACGAATATCAACGTTTCAAATTCTATCCATCAGAGAAATACCAAGCATAGCTTTCTCCATAGCTCGCTAAGCGACCTTGAATTTGTGGACCAAACCCACTGTCAGTGTCCACGTCTCTGCTCTATACGACATGTTACGTGGAGGACGCACTGGTTGAAGACGTTTGTATGAGAAGATGTGCCGAAGTTTCCCGAATGCCGCCCATCCTAGTTGAATGCGTCTGTCGGCCTCTTTGCTGAAGTTTGCAGCGCCTAGCTGAATAGTCTGTCCAAGGTAGACGTATTTCTGCAAAACTTCGAGAGTGGCATTTCAAAGTCAAAATATCTTTATTCACGTAAACCTAATACAGGCATTTATGAAACGTCATTAATTTAATTATTTTAAATGATTCTACTCCTGCTAGTAGAAGACTAAGCAGCAAAGTGGTCCAATAAGCAAGCTGTTAGCAGAAGACCAGCAGCTTAGCAAATTCCAGTGACCTGTTAATGTTTAATCTGACTGAGAAAGGAATCTGCAAGGAAAACTCAGCTATATCAGATTTACAAAATAAAACATATACAGAACTGCACCACAACGATCAATTAATAACCTTTTAAATTTAGTTATCAGTACCTATGAGAATACAATGGGTACAGCAGTAACCCACCAGGCAAGTCAGAATTAAGGTAAGGTTTCCCACACAGATTGTCCTCTACTTGGCATGGTCATTGAACATGACCTTAGTCATGTCCAGGTTCATTTAATATAGTTCGTCGACATATTTCTTTTTCATTTTCCACAATATGGCATCTGGTTGTCGCCTTAACGAAATTTGATTTTTTTTTATTTTTTATTACTAGTACGACATGGACCTTGTGTCAACCTGATGGTAAATGGCGCGCAAGGTTCATGAATGTTAGCAAATCATGACTGACATCAGTCTCTAACACTATGCCGGTTGGACTGGACATGACGGCAATTCGAGCCTGATCCCGAAACGTGTGGATCCACTTTACTGGGTTTTTCGGCACGAACGGTGGATACTTCCCCGCCTTGGCAGACTTGGCAAATTACTACCATCAGTCCGCCTACCACCTATTTAAATTTATTGATGATTTGATTATTGTCATATCTTCAATGACACTCAAAATCGGCCAACACGTTTGGTCTCCAGTGTGCCACAAAGGAACAAACATACAAAAGCTAATAAACACATTACCCTTCTTTGCTGACACAAAGTTGATGTTTATTAGCGTGACCGCAGTCAGGTAAAAATCAGACAATATACTTTGCCTTCATAAATTTCTACTTCCTAATAATTATCTGCAACAAATAAAGTGTGTTAGATGTGTTTCTTACTTCGTAAAATATATAAATTGAAGCTTAAAAATTGTATTTTGCCAAATATTTCGCCTCTCTTTGGAGCGGCGTCATCAGTGACCAAAGAGAGGCGAAATATTTGGCAATAAAATTTTTAAGCTTCAATTTATATATTTTACCAAGTAAGAAATACTTCCTAATAATATATTTTCTTAATAAAAACAAAAAAAATAAAGTATCATCACGACCGTTTCCCTTACGGAGTGGTCAGAAACCACGCTTATAAAGAAGCGGATTCACATTTAGCCAACTTTCATTTCTTTTTTATTTCATTACAGCCCCTAGAACACAGCGTCCTAGACCTCCACTAGCTGGAGATGGGCCTTCCAGATCATATATCTGGAGAAATTGGCCTACACTCGCCACGCTGGCCAGAAGGCTTGGCGAGAATATTAGCCAACTTTACTACAGACCAATCACAAGTGGCAAGCTCGTCGATGTCTCTTATCAAACTCGAAAAATATCACAAATACATTATTATATTATTTTCTTCATAAATGTATATCTATTACAATAAGTATATATTGATTAGTATTTATGTAGTCTATGTATACATAATATTGATAGTAGTTTATTGTTAAGAATTGCTCCCCACACTCTACTCTGTTACAACAAATCCATCCTGGAGGAACTAGAGATAGGACAACGCCTTTCCTCAATCGTACAATCACGTATTCTCACTTTCTTTGGACACGTGTCGCGGCGTGGAGATACATCCATTGAGCGCCTTGTAGTTCAGGGAAAAGTCGATGGCAAGAGAATGCGTGGTAGGTCTCCGATGAGAAGGACTGACCAGGTTAAAGCAGCAATGGATCACCCCCTACATGAGTGCTTCAGGAAGGTTCGAGACGAGTGGCGACGGCTTGACTCTGCCAAGAGAGTAGCGACTAAGAAGAAGAAACTCTGTTAGCTGGTAGAAAAAGCGAAATGGCTTTGGTCATACTTTTCAGTAAAGTGCAATAAAGTAATTAATAATAATAATGATAATAAATATCAAGGTAGAAAATCTAAGTAATAATTTATTATGACAATAATTGTCATAATAAATGTTAAAACTCAATCCAATAGCTAAGTACGTACAGTCCCTAAACAAAATGGCTAACATAAATCCACTCAAACATACAGAATGAAGGTATATAAGCAAAATGAGAACACGTGTGACGAAAATGTAGCGTCCGTATCCTCGCACGCACACTTGGACGCACACACACACATGGGCATATACTGTAAAACGTATGTGCACACACGAGCGAGGGTGGAGAGTGAACGAGATGGCTGCAAGCATCGTAGGGTTGGAGAAAAAGGGATGGAGATTGCAGGACGAGCGATACAACAAATCAATACGAGCGGTGTGGTGACCGGTAGCCTGTGTCAACCCCCTCCATCCTCCCTCACCGCAACCCCCACCTACATTGTCAACTTGCACCACAGAATTGGTAAAAACATAGAAATGACAGTATAAAATTGTTTCGTCTCTATAAATAAATTTAAAAAAACCTTCAGGGACATAATTGCTATTTTTTATTAAAATCAGTCGGAATAAGGCGAATCATGTCTATGTTGATCCCTAGGTTCCGAGGAACATCACATCACTTCTCCTACACTCGCCACGCTCTCTCGCCAAGTTGGTATTAGTGGAACCAGGACCGTCGCCTTAACGTACTCTTCGAGGCATGGGAACGGTGGTGTTGGTTATCTATAACAAATGTACACACAAATGTGTTTAAGTGGAAAGTGATCTTACAACCGAGCCACCAAAGTTTCTCCGATCCGAGGAACATATCTACTTAATTTTAAAATTAAATGTTTTATTATATATTATTTGTAGGTAAACGTATATGTATGTTCATTATGATTATATAGGTATATTACATATGTATTAGATAATTAGGCTTCTGTCAGGTCATAAGATTAAGATAGTGGATGATGTCTATTATTGCCCTTAAGGTTAGCAGGCAGATAGTGTCTAACGACATTATGGCCCTTAATTTGCGCTTTGGTGCAATATTATTTTTAAATAATGATAAAATAAATTTAGTAAAAGACATGAAGATGAATCATACACACAGATATATAGACAAATGTGCTTTGATATTAATGCTAGTAATATTAAAAGGGTTGTTAAGCTTCGCATACCTCTCTCTCGCACACTATAACATTTATAACGATTTTCTCAAACTACTGAACAAATCTATAGAAAGACAAATCTCTTAGCATTCCATCACCATCATGCCGAGCCCATCGTATGTTCCCACATACGAGCAAATTAGTCAAATGCATTGACTACTAAAGCTCATATAACACTTCTATATTTTTCTTAAATCTATGACTTGCACAGTGTAATCTTCATTTGAAGAAAACTTTCGAACAAAGAGACCACTCAGATAGATGATGTGTGTGAGGAGTCATCACACAAAACCGGAGAACTCTTTAATTTTTTTTTTGCTATTACGATAAGGGTGAATATATATATATATTTACAAAGTATGTTGGGAGCAGCGGTTTATTTATGTTCTTTGAATTCAACAAAACTAGTATATCAATTGAATACGCTTCCCGTACCGTAGACCGTACATATATATTTTTTGTGACTTTTATAACTAAACGAATACTAAATGCAAGCCCACCTCGATCCTCAGACATCAGACTGGAAAATTCTCATGGATACATTTGAATATCATTATAAGATTTTTGCATCGCTCACTGAAAGAATTGGGCCTAAGCAGGTCTGCCGTCAATACATTTATGGAAAGAGCTTCCAAGACGACATTAACGGAATCATACAGTATTTGGTCTGATCCATGGTCTAGCGGTTAAGTCCGTGGATTTAGACTAGGAGGTACCGGGTTCGATTCCTGGTCGGGACACAAAAAAATATATTTATTAATGTAAATAAATACATTTAATTTATTTGTGATATTTCTCGTGTTTGGTACGCTGGAGACATCGACGAGCTTGCCACTTGTCATGATTGGCCTATAGAAAGTTGGCTAAATGTGAATCCGCTTATTTATAAGCGTGGTTTCTGACCACCCCGAAAGGGAAACGGTCGTGATGATACTTTTATAAAGTATTTGGTTGGGTAGGGAGAGGAGTGAAATGGTGGATGGTGAGCGTATTATCGCGCAATAAAATAAAAAGGAGGCATCCTTTTCAACCCAGCCTATTGTCGGTCGCAAGCCTTAGACACCATTATTCTTATATCTTACCCACACACGATGAACCCGGCACCCGCACTGATACTTTACTTTTACTCTTTTCATTTTTCATTTCGTTAAAATGATAAATTAGATATGTTTTTTTTTTGGCAAAGATTTCATTTGTACCTAGTCTCTGTTTTAACATTGCTCTGTGGCGCACCCTCCTCGCTGAACGTCCGTACAATTCGCTTGACCGCGCTACGTGCAAGGTACTAACGACTGAGATTTAAAGATCTTGATACTTTCAAGTTATTTTAAATTATACTCGTATACCTAAAAGTACTTCTATTAGTACTGTATATTAATAAGCATTTACTGTAGGTACTTAGTTATTTTATTTTATTTATTTATTACAGGAAAACTTACAGTTAGATAACAATATAAATAAATAGATATAATAAAAAATGAGCCATTTAAAAGTTTTCGCCTATAGCTACTAAAAACATTAATACACTGGCAAAAATATAAACAACATAAGAAACAAAAAGAACAAATCCTAAAAATATACAGAAGCCGGAGGGTTAAAGAATTGAGAAGAAAGTAGACGTCTTACTGTTGAAGGCTTCATAGCAAAAATATCAATGTCAATATTGTCATCACCAATCATCTCATTGATACAACAACTAGTTCTAATAATAAAAGTATTTTGTCTATAGTTACTGTGCACTGTAGGTATTTTAGTAACGGCCCAAGCCGTCTCTGAGGTCGATGTGGTGGGGTTATAATAATAATAACATAGTACATTTGTCATAGATTTACAACACCACCGTTTCCGTACCTCGGAGAGCATGTTAAGCCGTCGCCGCGTCGGTCCCGTTTCCACTAATACCAACTTGTGGAATCGTTAATGAATTGTCATTAAAAATTGACATCAGATCCTCGCCAACTAGTCTGGCCAGCGCGGCAGCGTGGCGGGTGTAGGCCAATTTCTCCAGATATATGTTCTGGAAGGCCCATCTTAAACAGTGGAGGTCTAGGACGCTGTGTTCTAGGGACTGTAATGAATGAATGAAATTCATAATTTCGGCAACGACATGTGAACTTGCACCCACCTGATGGTAAATGGCGCGCGAGGTCCATGAATGTTATCAACTGGAATCATACACTCATGACTATCTGTGTGGGACCGGGCTGACGTATACGACCCCCGTTAACGAGGATACGTGACCGACGAAAGTCAGCCACATAAACCTCGAGAACCTACCACCTATTATTCGCGGCAGGAGTGTTTGGGTCCTTAAAAATAATCCCTTTATTTAGAAAATCTTATACACATTCTAATTTAAAAACAAAAAAATCATGAATCATGACGATTTACCCGGCAAACTTTCCCCTACTACAAGCCCTTAGCCCTCATAGAGAGGGCGATAAACTCTAAAACCACGGCCCTTAGGGTGTCCTCCCTCCCACTATGCCGCCCTGATAAACAGCCAGAGTAATTTATAACACCTAAAGGAACCCTTCTTAAGGCCGTCGGACAGTTGGGGATAAAAGCCGGCCTGAAGCAAAATATTCACCCAGTATTATGACCTGAAATTATTATGACGTGGACACATTCTTAATTCTTTATTCTTTACGTACCGCCATACATTCCCACCGGAATTCGGCTAAGTCCAAGGTTACAAACACAAGTACAACACATTTGTCCTGCCTGGAGAGTGCTATATGGCAAGGAACAGAACTGCAGGTTAAAGCAGTGTTAAAGGAAATTAAATAAAAGAGAAAAAAAAAACAAAAAAAAAAACAAAAATATTTGCAATAAAACTAAATTATACTAAATTACCGACGATCGATGGGGCAAACGGGTTCTAGAGTGGAGACCACGTACGGGAAGACGCAGAGTGGGACGACCCCCCGCCAGATGGACAGATGACCTAAAGAAGGTCGCTGGTGGGGGTTGGATGAGGGTAGCGAAAGATCGCGTTAAGTGGCGAGCCTTAGGGGAGGCCTACATCCAGCAGTGGAGAGATACAGGCTGATGATGATGATGATGATACTAAATTATACAGCTGTAAAATGGCCTTGTCAGAGATATATATATATATATAAAGCTAATTACTAAAGTAATTGAAGCAGCTGTAAAGAGGCCTTGTCAATATCCTATATTAAGGTTAGCTGTTATAAAATGCCGAAAGGCATTAAGTTCGCCCTTGTACATTACTTTTAAGTTTTTTTGTGCAATAAAGAGTTTATAAATAAATAAATAAAATAAATAAGGTTAAAAAATAAATAATAATACTTAAGTTATTAATAATTTAGCAGCTGCAAATGAGCTTTGTCAAGAATATATTTAAGTTTTATTATTATAATATGTCACAACCCGTCTGGCCAGCGTGGCGAGTGTAGGCCAAATTCTCCAGATATATGTTCTGGAAGGCCCATCTCCAACAGTGGAGGTCTAGGACGCTGTGACCTAGGGGCTGTAATGATGATAATGATGTCACATTTGAATAAATAATTACTGCTGTAAATGGGCATGTCAAATATTATTTCTAGGTATGTAATATAGTTTGTATTACGCTATGTTAACATCCTTTAATTTAATAAGGTCGATATACTCATTAGAGTATATATAAATGGTCTATTTGCATTTCCTATCAAAATTAAGCTAGTAAGTTATATACGTATGTACGTAGTATATTATATTTTTATGCATCTAGTTAGTTATTAAATATTATTTCTCATTTTTCTTTATTTTTGCACCTACTTTTAGTAAAGTGTTTTAAGTTATCACAAAATGGTTGGCTATGATAAAATGTCTTGCGGCATTAAAGCCCGCCTTTGTCTTTGTGCAATAAAGTATCAAATTAATTAATTAATTAACTCCAAATATTCTCAACATTTATATTAAAACGTCTACCAGATCATCGTACAAAAAACTCGTCATCTACACTTTCCAAACAGCTCCCAACAATGTTAATAAGTGTATATAAGTATATTTTTGTGTATGTATTAGTATTTAGTATATTGATATTACAGTATATATAAAAGTATATTATGTAAGTATATATAATTATGTTGAATTTATCCTACTATTAATATTTATTTCATCGCACCTATAAATGTTATAATTTGTCCCCAAGATTTGGCTGTCAGAAAACGTCTACGGGCATTAATTCCGCCTTTGTACTTTGTGCAATTTAATTTTTTTAATAAATAAATAAATAAAAATTAAACCCAACAATCGAATTACCTGGTAAATACCTTAAAACTGTATCATCAAAGCACAGATTTAGAAATGAAACGAATAAAGGCTTCCATCTTAAACATCTCATAATAGAGGTAAAATCAATAACACTCGCAGAAACTGCGCCGCCGGACCAAATATACAATCCTGAACAACCACTCTGGAACACAAACAATTCAAGTTCAATCGAAACAGATTTTGCTCTTGTGGTAACCGTATGCAAATAAAAAATATAATAATTTATTATTTTTGTTTTTTGTTTAATTTAATATAAAGTATCATCACAACCATTTCCCTTTCGTGGTGATCAGAAACCACGCTTATAATAAATCGGATTCACATTTAGCCAACTTTACTATAGGCCAATCATGACAAGTGGCAAGCTTGTCGATGTCTCCAGCGTACCAAATTCGAGAAATATCACAAATAAATTAAATGTATTTATTTACATTAATAAATATTTTTTGTGTCCCGACCAGACATCGAACCCGGTACCCCCGAGTCTTAATCCACGGACTTAACCGCTAGACCACGGAGGCAGTTTATATAATAAATAAAAAATCTCAAAAACGTTTTAAAAATGATCTGATCTGTTCAAAGTTTTGTTTTTACAGAGTGGGTCTTCTTTCTACATATAGGTATGTGTATATTTCTATTTTACCCTTATGGCGAGGCGAGTGTGCCCGGCGCAAGGCTTGCTCGGCCATCTTGAAATCTAACTCACACCCTCGCTCGCCCCCGCACAATCTTACCAAACATACCCCTCTCTGATCTAAGGGGTCTTTACTCGTTGTCCTACGTGCCTATTCGATACGACAGCAATAATTACGCTTGTACCCAATTTAGATCATAACAATAGTCTGCGTGTAATTGTCAACGAGTGCAACGGCTACTCGTAACTGTTTTTTTTTTTCTAATGTATATATTTTTATCAATTGCTTCCTAATATATCACAGGTTCGCTGAATAAAAATAATAAAGCTTAGATGTATAATTTTATTAATCATAGATTGGAAAAAAATATTTTACATAAAAAAATATAAAATATACTTAATAAAAAAACTATAAATAAAAAATGTCCTCAAGAGACGACAAGCTTAGATTTTGAAATGTTTATTATTGATTATGTATTTTTAAAATATTCTTCTCGTACAGAGATAAAATATATTTATTTAATACCTACATATCTACCAGTAAAATATTTACGAATATACTTTGTTTTCACATGTTGTTTGTTTTTTAATCTGTTTAAAATAGAACTCAAATCTAAAATATTGGAGTCTATATACCTACATGAATTTTAATACACCAACATACACATACATACTTCTACACACATCATTACAACTTAATATTTTTATTTTTATTTTCTGTTCTACAGAATGTTTTTATAAGTTTAATTAACCAAAGGTAATTTCGTAAATGATTATGTGTTTAGATATAAGTTTAGCTGTTTATATAAGAAAGTTAATATTGCTGTGAAATTGTATAAATTAATAAATAAATAAATCCTGTCTAGTACCTATATACTTGCATAATATTGATTTATATCGATAATACATAATCGGCCAGTATTTAAATGTTTATTTATTTATTTATTTATTATAAACTTTATTGCACAAATTACAAAGGCATACTGGTCAAACCTTTGGGACAACTAAAGCAGTTACGACAAGATAAGGCAGGTGCTATCAAAACTAATAGAAAAATATTAGACTTCAATATATACTAGTGAATAAACTTATTTACATACTAATACATACACAAATACATACAAATAAAACTACATACATACATAATGTTCGTGGTCGCATCAAAACGTTTACGTAGGACAACAGGTTAGGGGTATTTTAAGGCCGAAACTCACTAATACTAATGTACGAGTATTCGTGTACATGTGTGTGTATTGTTTGAGAAAGCCCGCTCAACAATTTTCACTCAAATTGTGTTTACGCTCAATTAGATTTTGTTTTGTTTTCATTCAAATAAAAATATTTGGATGGGTGGTTTTTAGATGTTGAATAATTAATGGATAAGTAATATTAACTACTCGTAGTTTTTAGTCTCAAACAAATTTTTTTTATAATACCTAAGTATATACAGGATTTATATTTCATACAAAATGCATATACACTCAAAATGCTTAAAGTTCATTCAATATATATTTATTCCATCATAGTTTCTTAGGTGTATAAATGCATATATCGAATCATACTCATTCCGCACTCAATGAATACTGCTTCCCGGAACACAGATATTCTTCGTTCGGGTTGCAGGGTTTTACAAATACTGGTGGATAGTTTACGTCACTCTATGATCTGCGTTAAATATTTGTTTTATACCTACTTACTTATAAAATGTAAACTTGAACTCTTTGACTTCGAATAAAATTATTTTTATTTTTTATTTTATTTTATTAAAGTTCGGGCAAAATTCTGTTATTAATAGATGTACACGCACTTACAATAATAATAATTTAATAAGGGTAATAGTAAAGTATCATCACGACCGTTTCCCTTACGGGGTGGTCAGAAGCCACGCTTATAAATAAGCGGATTCACAAGTGGCAAGCTCGTCGATGTTTTCAGCGTACTAAACTCGAGAAATATCACAAATAAATTAAGTAGATTAATAAATATTTTCCAATTAGGAGCAGCCAACATAGCCAAGAAGCCGACAGACGCATTCAGCTAGGAAGGGCGGCATTCGGGAAACTCCGGTACATCCTCTCATCGTCTATACCACAATGTTTAAAGACTAAGGTCTTTAACCAGTGCGTCCTCCTGGTAATGTCGTATGGAGCAGAGACGTGGACACTAACAGTGGGTCTGTTCCATAAATTCAAGGTCGCTCAGCGAGCCATGGAAAGAGCTATGCTTGGTATATCTGTGATGGATAGAATTCGAAACGTTGATATTCGTCAGACAACGAAAGTAGACATAGCTTTTAAAATTAGCAAGCTGAAGTGGCAATGGGCCGGACACATCTTTCGTAGAACCGACGATCGATGGGGCAAACGGGTTCTAGAGTAGAGACCACGTACAAGAAGACGCAGAGTGGGACGACCCCCCGCCAGATGGACAGATGACCTAAAGAAGGTGGGGGTTGGATGAGGGTAGCGCAAGATCGCGTTAAGTGGCGAGCCTTAGGGGAGGCCTACATCCAGCAGTGGAGAGATACAGGCTGATGATAATGATGAAATATTTTGTGTCCCGACCAGGAATCGAATCCGGTACCTTCGAATTTAAATCCACGGACTTAACCGTTAGACCACGGAGGCAGTAAATAGTAGGTAGTAGTAGGGATGTGGACGTATTTATACACAACAAAACTGATTTTGATTAGTCGGGCAGCTGCGGCATACGTACGTACGTGCATACGGGACCTTCAGCAAGGCGCCTGTCCAAGGATTTGTCAAGCAATTATTTCTGCCAACGTATTAGCCTCGCTATACAGAGGGCAAATGTTTGTCTACAGAACATTTTTTATTTAATTAGCTTTTAATTTATAGTTAATGTATATTAATTTACTGCCTCCGTGGTCTAGCGGTTAAGTCCGTGGATTTAGACTCGGAGGTAGGTTCGATTCCTGGTCGGGACACAAATATATTTATCAATACATTTAAAAAAAATACACCTAAATATTACTATTTTAATTTTAAAATAACTTAATTGTACAGTTGTAGTAAATGTCATAGAAAAAATAACATTAGTCGTAACTGCCTCCGTGGTCGTTAAGTCCATGGATTTGACTCAGAGGTACCGGGTTCGATTCCTGGTTAATTTAATAATTGAAATTAATACATTTAAGTATTATTTAATTTATTTGTGATATTTCTCGAGTTTGGTACGCTGGAGACATCGACGAGCTTGCCACTTGTCATGATTGGCCTATAGTAAAGTTGGCTAAAAGTGAATCCGCTTATTTATAAGCGTGGTTTCTTACCACCCCGAAAGGGAAACGGTCGTGATGATATACTTTACTGTATATTAATTTACGAATGAAATGCATATATAACTGTAAAAGTAGTCTTAATTATGATAACCGATGGGTGAAGGACGTATCTTAGATTATAAATAGACAAGCAATTATGTAAGAAATCTGTGACATGAAGGTTTGTGAGCAAATATAATCAGAACGACAGGTTTTATGACATACTTCACGGCGCCTGTTTATGACAGTTACGAGATAAAAGTTGAGATTTTGCGTTAAAGGAACATAAATAATTTAGTACACTCAGAAATACCATAAGTATACATATTTGGTAAACATATATACTAATATTATAAATGTGAAACAAGTGTCCGTTTGTCTGTCCTTCTGATTTTAATGAAATTTGTTAGAGCTGTTTCTTGAATCCCAGGGACAGACATAGGCTGTATAACGTAATCTTATGTTAATAGTATATTTTAAACTAGAAGTTTGCCCCGGCGTTGCCCGTGTAATGAAACATATTCAACGCTGGGTTCTAAGAAAAATATGTGCCAAAGGACATTTTGAGCTCTTTTTTTTGACTTCTGCTGAAATAATAATAAAAAAAATGCAAACATTGCGATATTTTTATTAATAATATTAAAAAGTAAAGTAAAGTATTATCACGACTGTTTCCCTTCCGGGGTGGTCAGAAACTACGCGTATTCACATTTAGCCAACTTTGTATATAGGCCAATCATGACAAGTGGCAAGCTCGTCGATGTCTCTAGCGTACGAAACTCGGGGAATATCATAAATAAATTATATATTATTTAAATTTATTAATTTAAATTATTAAATATTATTGTGTCCCGACCAGGAATCGAACCCGGTACCTCTGAGTCAAATCCATGGACTTAACGACCACGGAGGCAGTTACGACTAATGTTATTTTTTCTATGACATTTACTACAACTGTACAATTAAATTATTTCAAAATTAAAATAGTAATATTTAGGTGTATTTTTTTTTTATGTAAATATTGCTGTATGATGCAAGAGGTGACATATTTTTCGTGCAGCAAATTATATTTTAATAATGTTTATTTTTAATTTAATGTACCTTCCTTCGAATAAATACTTAAATAATAAAAAAAAAGTTTTGAATCTGTTACCTGTATGCCTAGAGTGACAGTGAAGTTTCGTAAACGCAACTATAGTAGTAGAGTTTTCTTACTGAATTTTCGATGTTCATTGCCTGTTATTATAGCCAAACTTGCAATAACACGCAATGTAACACAAAAAAACGTAACTACAGCACTTACGTTTTCCGAAATTTGCATTTTACACTAACCCCTCATTTCCAATCATTTATTTTTATTCTCTGGATCTATACTAATAAATTTTGACAAGGCCCCTTTACAGCCGCATTTAAGTTATTTTAAGTGTCTTCATCTTAAGGTTCCTACTGCCAGTTCTGTTCTTTGCTCAAATATAACACTTTCCAGGCACGATAGATGTACGAGTATGTAGTCAGTAAATTATATAACATAACACTCGTACCTAATAAAATTATGTACTTAATCATACACCTAACTAAATTCCGGTGGGAATGTACGGTGACAAAACAAAGAATAAAGAATACATTAATAAATAAAAACAGGTGGTAATGATACTCTATGTGATAAATTATCGTCCTTTGTGTGACACACATGAGTCAGTGAGGCTAAAAGCAACCGTAGAATCCAATCAGTCACCTCAAAGAGCTCTTTACTCCTAATTGGCAACGAGCTCTAACAAATCCTTCGCTGTTAACGGTCTTACATCCCCGGATTTTATTGTAACATAATGATTATTGACCTAACCTACGTCTAGGATCTCCTTGCACTGTTCCACATCGCTGCCAATGTGGAGACAACGTAGGGGCACTCGGCCACCATGGCCTTTTCTGGAGCAAGAGCACAGGTCGCATCCCAAGACACACTGACGATGGCATGTGGCCCGATGGAATGACGCTGGTATTATGGAGGATAGGTTGACACCCTGGCGCCCTTCCACCTGTCCTTGACCTCTAAAAACCCAAGCGCTGTTGCATAAGAAGCAGAGAACCTCAAACGGGGGAAATACACCTAGCTTATTGGTAGATTGCGTTTTTGCGCCGTTTGGAGTTGAAACTCTCGGGCCGTGGGGACCAAGTGCACAGGAAATATTCAAGGCGTTATTAAAACAGCTTGTCAACATCTCGGGAGACAAGAGGGCTGGGCAATGCCAAAGGATCAGCATTGCCATTCAGCGTGGCAATGCTGCCAGTATCTTTGGCACTTTGCCCATTGGTAGCGATATGGGGCAATTGTTTTATTTATAATATTTTGTTTTTTCTTTATTTTTATTATAGTTTTTAGTTGTACTTTTAATTATTATGTAGTTTTTTTTTATTATAGCAATGTATATGTTTTAAAGGATAAGTTTTTAGTTTAATTAATAATTTAGTTTTTTATTTTTATTGTACCTCACTACAATAAATAGAATAAAAATATTCAAATATAATAACTGCCTCCGTGGTCTAGCGGTTAAATCCGTGGATTTAGACTCGGAGGTAACGGGTTCGATTCCTGATCGGGACACAAAAATTTATTAATGTAAATAAATACATTTAATTATTATTTAATTTATTTGTGATATTTCTCGTATTTGGTACGCTGGAGACATCGACGAGCTTGCCACTTGTCATGATTGGCCCATAGTAAAGTTGGCTAAATGTGAATCCGCTTATTTATAAGCGTGGTTTCTGACCACGCCGAAAGGGAAACGGTCGTGATGATTCTTTACTTTTACTTTACCTATAATAAATACAAATCTAAATGGCACCACAGAGGACCCTTAAAGCATACACGCAAAAGCGTAAGGCATTTTAAGGCCGCGAGGCATTACCTAAATAAAAAATTCACATCAATTTAGAAAGAGATTTCCATCACGGTGACTAAACAGAAAACCGCTTTTTACCTCCCCCGCGCTTCAGAGCACACGTGAAATATTCACTCGCCAATACATCATTCGTGGCAAAGATATACAAATTAGCTAGATGTGGCAATGGCGTGCAAAAATTGTTTCACTTTTTGTTTACTTCGCTTTACACCTATACTAGTATGTAAAAATATATTTATTCACGTAAACATATTACAGGCGTTTGTTTGTATTAGACGTCATTATTAAAATTGATTTGCTGCTAGTAGAAGACTAAGCAGTGAATTGGTTCAAAAAGTAATCATTTGCAGAAGACGAGCAGCTTAGCAGATTCCAGTGACCTTATTATATTTAATTCAACTGAGAAAGGAATCTGCAAGGAAAACTCAGCTAACAGTTATAACGTTACTACTTGAATTTTAATTTCATTTGGCAGAGATGGTTATCGGCCTCCAATGACATATGCGGTATGTACATACCAATTAAACTGGTAGAGTCTGGCTAATGAAAGTAGATAATCAAATTATTTGGTAACTTTCAAATGGCAACACTATTGTGAGAGTTCAATTCAATATGTCTGTTGTCAAATATTTGCTTTGAATTGTTTTGTTGTTAATTCCTCATTCGCGTTGTAAAATATGAATAAAACTATTAAAAGTGAACTCCGAAAGATATTGTTTTTTATGATATCCAAATTCAAAGAAAAAGAAGCTGAATTCAACCAAAAACTAGATCGTTTACGTGTGGTGTTGAATTTCTTAGGTTAGTATCATTTGTTATTTTGATACTTGCAACAAAAAATCTTCTCAGTAAAAGCATTTTACTTTCGATTCTATTTTTTGCCGCGCTTTTTCCTTATATACTTTTATTACCCAGACTTTAGTATAATATAATTAATAAACAATAGTGTTAAAATTATCGTATTAAAATATATTATAAAAATAAATTTATTAAATTTGCTGTATCCTTAACTTAATTATAATCGTAGTTAATTTAATGCACCGAGGAACCGGTTTACAAATAAATTCATTACTGCGGTATCTATGTTTGTAAAACCTTAGTACGGGATAGCTTCGACACCAATCTTCCATTTGCCAAGAAAATCGATACACGTCCTGGCCATATAAGCATTTGGGAGGGGGCAGACGGGGGTCTTAGGGAGTTACGGTTTAGTCCCGAATATTGAATTTCCCTCGGGACAAACCCGTTTTCGCATTGTCCCTTCGGTGGGGGTCGTGTGGGCTGCGATGCCCGGGCGAGCTGTAACTACGTGGCTATATCCATTTTATATATATATTTGTATATTTATATCTACGGTATTGTAGATAGATATACAGCGTGAATACTTTAGCTTATCTGTAGTTATTAAATTATATTTAAAAAGTATATATATATACAAAGTAACATCTAGATCGTATCCCTTTTCCGGGTGGTCAGAAAACCACGCGAAATTAAAATGCGGATTCCTAACTTATTCGTAAATCAAAAATTTAACAATAAATTGCATATGACAACATTGCAAATGGCTCATACTTTCAACGAGAACAACAAGGTGGTGGTAGAAGGACTGATGGTGGTAATTTGCGTTCGTGCCGATAAACCCATTAAAGTGTATCCAGACGTTTCAGGATCAGGCTTGAATTGCCGTTATGCCCAGTCTGATGTCAGTCATGAGTGTCTGATTGCAGTAGCTAATATTCATGGAACTCGCCCGCCACTTACCATCAGGTGTGCGCAAGGTCACATGACGTGCTACTATACAAAAAAAAAATAATTATAAACCTATTTTTAATTTACCAATAATAATACTAATTCTAATCTACACATTCCTTACGAGTATACAATATAAAATAACTTTTTATTTTATATAAATACGACATGTGACATCGCGCCCACCTAATAGTTAGCGGTATGCTATATGTAAGAATGGGAGCAACCGACACCAGCCACTGACGACCGGTATCATTCTCTACCACTATGCTGGCCTAGCAAGATGCTTTTTCACACTTCGCCAGGTTATAGGAGTGAGGAAACACAGCTGGGAAAGCATTCCATCGTGTGACAGATCAAAGTGAAGCATTCGTTTTATAGCATTTCCAACATTTCGTAGCAACTTCATAAACCAGCATGAAATGTCGTTTTTGTTAAGAAATACCACTATTTTTAACATTTCTTAAAAAAAACGATCGGTGAGGCTACTTTTTGATAAGTATGACAAGTTACAAATAATAACAAATCAATTGACAATGTATTATGGTCTTTGAATTTATTACATAAAATCGTTTAAAATACATTTTAAACAAATATAATATAAACTATACAACAATATAAACAACCCATTTCTTATGTTAAATGACATCTGTCAAAAAGTAACATCAATAACCCTCCTTTCAACACGGTACTGACATACGAAATTAGCATCAAATGTTAGAATTTTCATTAAACGAACGGCTTGTGCTAAAAAAAGTGGTATTTTCATGCTAACATTTCTTAAAACGAACGCGGCCTTAGTAGACATCGCTTTAAAATCGATTAACTATGAATTTTCTATTACATCAATATTTATCTCAGTGTATCAGTATCATCATCATCACGACCGTTTCCCTTTCGGGGTGGTCAGAAACCACGCCTATAAATAAGCGGATTCGCATTTAGCCAACTTTACTATAGGCCAATCATGACAAGTGGCAAGCTCGTCGATGTCTCCAGCGTACCAAATTCGAGAAATATCACAAATAAATTAAATGTATTTATTTACATTAATAAATATTTTTGTGTCCCGACCAGGAATCGAACCCGGTACCTCCGAGTCTAAATCCACGGACTTAACCGCTAGACCACGGAGGCAGTCGTATCTCAGTGTATAATATTGTCTATTACAATATTATTTACGTGAAAAAAGATATTTCAACTTTAACTTTGAAGGCCGTAAACGATAAAAATATTCACAAGCGGCCACTTAACGTTACCACCCTATATAGCTACGTGTATATACGTGTGCGTGCGTAAGTATAGAATAATAATATTGAAGCGGACCAGGCATGCGTGACTTTGGCTTGACGGGCCTCGGGCTATGTGTTCCACGGTATAAGTACATAATACGTGAAGACGTTTGTAGGCGTTCCACCCTTTGTAATAGACAGGCTTGTTTTCATGACAAAGGCTTTGCTTCTGAGCTTATATTAAACATATTCTTTGTTTTATTATTGCGTTAATAAACTAGCGTAAATTTTCGTCTGGGAAAACAATAGGTATCAATTTAAAGAGAACTCTATTACTTAGACACATTAATCTTCTTCTTGAAATGAAAGATTCACACCACAACTGTGGCGTCACATTTACATCTTGACTCGCGCCACAAACACCGAACTACACTCGCTACTTGATACTAATTTAGTATTTAAGAATGTGTACAGTAAATAATAAAGCAGATTGCGACATTACGTTGTTTGTCTCATTTCCTACACGTTGCCCAAGACACCTTTGCGTGCTACCTCTTCTAGGTACGATCTTGTGAGCCTGCTCGATCGAACGTGTATTCACCACCTTGAATCCCTGCCCGACCTCTTTTAGAATCCATCACGTTAGTCAAGACACCTAGCCGCCTGCCTCCTCTAGGCACAGTCACGTGAGCCTGCTCGCCTGGACGTGAATACCATCTTCCCCATTCCCTCGCTGCCTTTGGGTATTACACCGGCAGTGTGACTCCTATCTTTACACTACCACTATAATTTATATATTGTTGGGTTCATATATTCGCTCTGAGCTTGCACTTAGGTGTTAGGTGTGGTCGTGGTCGCCACCGTCAGCAACGCGGTCATTACAGAAGACAACAGTAATTTACTATATTTTATCAGAAAACTTCTACATGCTGCACAGATGTGAAGTCTACATAGTTCAAGAAAAAAACGAATTGATACTCTTGAAATGTGGTGTTGGCGGAGAATGTTGTGTATATGGTGGATAGAGTTTCGAACCAACAATCACGCTCTTAACATCAAGCTCCTGCTAGTTTACGAAAAAGTCGATAGCAAGAGAATGCGTAGTAAATCCTCCAAGAGGTGGACTGACCAGTAGTGATGTGATGACTGCATTCATCCCTTACACGAGTGCAACAAGAAAGCCGCGAGAGTTTAGTTTAGTTTATTTATTTTGTAAGTAGGCATAGGACAATAAATATAATGTATTCTGCTCTTTTACATGTCAAAAAATTAATTAATATAACGAAAAGCTTATTTTCTGGGAAATAGCTTGTATTTGGAGCAGCACATTACAACCCAAATATACATAATTATAATCTTAAAATTATAGCTGCTGTAAATAGGCATTGTCATATTATAAACTAAGACATACACAATTATAAAATGAATACATCAAGGATTATAGCTGCTGTAAAGTGGAATTGTCATACTATAAGCTAAAACATTATTAAAATGTCACATAAATTATAGCTGCTGTAAAAAGGCATTGTCATACTTTAGCTAAAACAAAAACAGTTTAAGGTGTCACTTAAATTATAGCTGCTGTAAAGAGGCATTGTCATATTATAAACTAAGACATACACAATAACATTTGAAATAAATTAGGACCAAGCACGCTTGTCATTAAAATACTCGCTGATGGTATAACCCTTTAAAATCAGTTTTTCCTTAACATATGATTTAAATACATTTAGTGGTAGGGTTGTTACCTCATCTGGAATTTTGTTGAAAATACGTATACATTGCCCTACAAACGAACGATTCACGCGACAACTTGTTAACCGCACCACTAGTTCTGAAATGATGACCAAGAATTCAACTACTAAGAAGATCCGAAACTCAGGGTAAATGTTTTTAGCTCAGAAGGATGATGTTACAACAACAGTATTTACTCCTTTGTAAACACAGATATAAAACCCTAATTCTAAAACTAGGATTGAAAGCAATTAGAATGTAAATAAATTTGTAACAAGCAATTTTCCCAAAGTACCTACCATTTAACGCATCACATACAGAATAACATCTAAAATACTTGGAACCCTCTTCATTTATTTCTTCCATCGAAATAATACTAGAAACGGCTCTACTCGCCGGCCCTAAACTTCGCATTTGGGCCAGTCGTCATGACAGTGAAACTTATCGCATAATAACCTATACAACGTGAAATTATTGTTCTGTTGTAAGAAGGCTTTGTAAAAAAGTAAAGTATCATCACGACAGTTTCCCTTTCGGGGTCAGAAACTACGCTTATAAATAAGCAGATTCATATTTAGCCAACTTTACTATAGGCCAATCAAATCAAATCAAAATTATTTATTTCCTTAGGTTATCTTGTAATGTAAAACAAAAACATAAAAAAATATATAAAAAAACATAAGATAGGTAATCGTGGTTGGACCGTAGCAGGTAAAAATCCATATTTATGTGTGTTATAATAGCATTATTGTCATAAGCAAGGTAATTGTAACTTAATAATTACTTAATATAAGATCGTAGCTGTAAATAGGCCGTGTCAACTAAATATAAAATCGTGGTTGTAAAAGGGCCGAGTCAGCTTATAAACTAACAATAATAATAAATATCAAATCTTAATACTAGTTCGTGGCTGTATACGGGCCGTGTCACCTTACAATGTAAATAATAATAATATGTCAATTAAACATATATTCGTAGCTGTAAAAGTGCCGTGTCATCTTATAGTCTAAATACCATTAACAATAATTTATATTCGTGGCTGTAAAGAGGCCGAGTCAACTAAATATAAATTCGTGGCTGTAAAAAGGCCGTGTCAACTTAGACTATAACTCGAGAAATATCACAAATTAATTAAATAAAAATTTTTTTTGTGTCCCAACCAGGAATCGAACCCGGTATCTCCGAGTCTAAATCCACGGACTTAACCGCTAGACCAAGGAGGCAGTTTTGTAAACGCTTTGCTTAAAATCCAAAAAACCTCGCGCTTAGATTTAAAACACTGTTTCCATGCCTCGAAGAGCATGTTAAGCCGTCAGTTGCGGTTCAACTAAAACCAACTGGTGAAATTTAACGATTGTCGTCAAAACTGGCATCAGACCCTCGGCGAGTGTAGGCCAAATTCTTCAGAAAATGATCTAGCTAAAGGAGCGGTGGTTGCTCAGTTATAAGGACGTTTTCCTTAACATCCTAAAATGTGGGGCATGTACAAATGAGAAATTTATTTATTTATTTTAAAACTTTTTGCACTATGTACAATAAGATAAGGACCTAATGCCGCTAGATATTCTTACTCGGTCAACCTTATGAACATTACGCACATAGTATGTGGGAGGTAGGTGCAAATATTTAACCAGCAAAATAGATAATTAAAACTCTACTAAATAAAAATCTTATACTAATATAAAACATAAATATATATATATATATATATATTTATTTATTATTATTATATATAAATATTTGCACCTACCGTACATTTAAAATGGTCCACATTGTCCCAAAGGTTGGCTGTCAGATAATGTCTAGCGGCATTAAGTCCGCCCCTTGTATAACGTGCAATAAAGTTTTAAATATTTAAAACAATACTAAATTCAAATAAATAATAATACATATATACGATATAACTTACAGTTGTTAGGAACTATTCAAGAAGTATGTAAAGACCATTTTTAAATACACTTTTCTTACTTACATTTGTCATGGATTTACAACACAACCGCTCCCGTGCCTCGGAAACGTTAAGCCGTCAGTCCCGGTTCCACTCCTCCTCCTCCTTGCGTCGTTCTCCTCACTGCTGAGGGTCGTGACCCCCTCCACGGATCACTTTGTCCCGGACGATGCTGCGCCATCCGGGTCTGTTTACGGCTGCATGTAGGGCATCGTGCATCTGGGTATTTAGTGAGGTGCGAATCTGGTCAGACCAGCGTATGGGGCTTCGGCCACGTGGAATTTTGCCTTCGACTTTCCCTGTGATTATAAGCCTTTCCAGGTTACCAGGTGTTTTGCGGGCTATATGGTCGTAATACTCAAGGACTCGTTTTAGGCAGATGGAAGACAGCCTAGTAGAGATTTTGAGCTCCTTGAGTATTGACACGTTAGTTCTTCGGGCTGTCCAAGGGATACGCAACATACGCCTCCACGATCACCGGCTTTGAGAGTCCAAGTTTCAGCGGCATAAAGAAATATAGAGAATATTAAGCTACGTATTAACCCGGTTCCACTAAAACCCCTTAAGTTGGTTATATAAATTGTCATAAATTATTGATATCAGACCATTGCCAACCCGTCTGATTATAATCTTGAGTATTCTGCCTATACCCAACCAAATATTTTATGATTGAATGTCATCTTTGAATCTCTATATACGTCTCGGTCCCGAGCCACCACTAGTTCAAATGAACCGTCAAAATGAAACTTATGGGCGCCTCCCCTACACGACTGTGGCACTAAATCTTCCAACACTAAATAAGACAACCTCCAGAAATGTATTGCTAAAAGTAATGGACAGGATTGTAAACATTTTTTGTATCATTCGACTGTTTTTGCCTATGCGATTGATAGTGTTGCGGACTCCTTTAGCATGTTCTTTTAGCAATTTTTCGTCAACAAAAAGTGATGTCAATAAACTCGGAAGTAAAAGTCGTGTTTTTATCAATATCCCCTAAAATAGCCTGATCTGCTATAGCCTACGCTGCATCTGACATCACCTGCTCAAATTAAAATTCAAAATCGTTTACAGCACACATATTATTACAGGTAGATATAGGATAATACACATTTATAGTTCAGCTGTATCCTACCATAATGGTATGAAAATAATAGTACATGTCAAATTACAACTAAAATTATATTTGTCAACACTTATAATGTAAAAATTCTTGGATACTATAAAAACATTCTTCTTTTAACCATTTATTTAACAGCTTCTTAAATTTAATTATTGATGTCAATTGTTTTAATTCTATATTGAAACCGTTAAATATTTTAATACACATTTGGTGACTATTTTTAGAAACAATGGTAAGTTTTGTGGCAGGTTTCCATAAATTGTATTTATATTACCGAAGACTAACAGGAACAAGATCTAAAGTTAAGAAAATATATTCCGGAGCGCCTTGGTTCGTGCGTAATTCCGTCAAAGCTCAAGTTTTGGAGATGCCTATTATTGAGGAGTTTGTCGTCAGCCTGACTATGTTCTATCGGGTTGACAACGGACACTTCAAGCGTCTCCAGAATATCGATCCGTATTGTACACGGCCCCCAACGGGAAACCATTGGAAAGTTCCTGAGCCACACGGGTGGTTATCAGGCAACAGCACCAAAATTGCCCGCTGAAATCCTGCTGGGAATGTCCTCATCCCAAACCCAGACCTATTAACCATCTATTCCTGGACAAGCCCATTACGTTGTACATATTAATGATTTTAAACTACTGCACAAACTTGTGTATATTGAACATATTTTAAATTTGTTTTATTAATTATATTACATTTAAAAAACTGAATATTTGCTAGTAAATATTTGGTTTACGCGGTGGTGGCTCGGTTGTAAGAACGCGTTCCTTGAATCCTACAAAGGTCGGTTCAAACCCACCCGGCATGTATGCATGAGCAATGCATTTTTCTTACGCACATTTGTCATAGATTAACAACACCACCGTTCCCGTGCCTCGGAGAGCACGTTAAGCCGTCGGTCCCGGTTTTACTAATACCAACTTGTGGAATCGTTAATAAATTGTCATAAAAAATTGACATCATATCCTCGCCAAGCCGTCTGGCCAGCGTGGCGAGTGTAGGCCAAATTCTCTAGGTATATGTTCTGGAAGGCCCATCTCCAGCAGTGGAGGTCTAGGATACTGTTCTAAGGGCTGTATTGATGAAGATGTTTTGGTTTATAACAAAGACATTAAATAAATAAGACAGGACAGGAACCGAAACAGAATAAGAATCAAAGCTAGGCTAATCGTCAAAGAATAAATTAGTCTATGTCAGTGCATTGTACGTTATGGTCGTGCGTTTTTATACTGATAAGCACTATAACAACACCTAGCTCCATCTATTGCTCAATAGAAATATTACTTTTGAAAGGCATAAATAAATCATTTAAATGTATTTATTTATTTATTTATTATTTACTTATTCCACAGCTGTATTTTACAAATAAATATTTACATTCAAATGATTACCGAACACCTAGCCAATTACGGAATAACATTATTTTCACTAAACATATAGCATGAACGGATTATTAACAATTTAAACTATTAAAAATAAACATAAGAATAAAAATAAAGAGACAATATTTAAAAAATCCATCTACGCATCATTATGTAAGTGTATGTATATGTGAATGTGTAGGTGTGTGAAGGTGTATATTGTAAGTGTGAGTGAATGAAAATGTGTAGATTTCATTGCATTGTGCATATCTAATGTATTATTTACATAGAACTACACCTCTAAACTAAAATAAAACAATAGCAACCAATGACCGCTTTGGATCTCGTTGAATTTTAAAGCAAGCCGGGTCGATTCGTGGTCGAGTAACAATAATAGAAACATCGACGAGCTTGCCACTTATCATCATAAGCCTGGAGAAGTTAGCTAAATGAAAACCCAATGTTAAAAAAAAAAAAAATGGGCTGTTCAATTAAAAGATCAAGTATCTACAAATGACAAATGAAAAATATGTTAGCCTTTACAATAAAAACTTAACTATCTTATCACTTAAGACACACTTTTGTCCTAACAAGTTTACAGCCAATCAGCAATATTACAGATTTTTTACTTTGTTGAATACTAGATTTTTGAATTGTACAGCCAGTCTATCTAAGTTTTGCAGACTCGAGTTGTATGTAACAGAATGCATGTCGCAGATACATGTGACGTGTTGCTATTCAGCTCAGGTTTAATCCCGCACCGGGAATCGAAGGCGCGCTTTGGGAATCATTCCAGATTCTTCTATTCAAAGGTTCTTTGTGATTGCGGCTTCCATGTTCACAATGTTTTACAATTGTCAAATATCTTGCAGTGGATATTTTTGTTGGTAGGTTTATATATAAACCTTCTAATTCAGATCCTTTCTCAGTTTCCGCTGCTCGAGATTGGAACAAACTTCCTCTGGTTATCAGACGGACGCCAGTCTATTAATGTATTTAAACATCCTTTTATCGCTCGCTTTTTCAACAAACAACATAGCTCTATTTAGTACCTACATCTATCATACTCTTTTCATTGTGTGTATTTATTCATTTGTTTTTATTTCAAAACTTTTTGCACTAGGTACACAGGCGAACTTAATGCCGCTAGGCATTCTTACTAGTAAACCTTAGGGACAATTTAGAGCATTTGTTATGTGAGGCAGGTGCAAAATATAATAGGAGCATTAAGATTTGTGAAAAATAAACAAAATAAATCAAACTTAAATACTTAATCTAATATACTATATACAAAACTATATACTAGACTGCCTCCGTGGTCTAGTGGTAACAAACTTTGCCGTGAACTCGGGAGGTCGTGGGTTCGATTCCCACCGGGGGCAAGTTGTACATTGTATAATTTGTCTCGGTCTGGGTGTTTATATGTATAATATGTATATATTTACAAAAAAAAAGTATAAATGAAGTTTATCAACCATCTAGTTTCCGTAACACAAGCCTCGTAGCTTATCACGGAAACTAGATGGCGCTGTGTGACCTGTCTGGAAATATTTATTATTTATTTATTTATTAATCAGTAGGTATAAACTAAATAGACTAGATACTATCATTATACTCGTATATAAATAGAATACATAGGTACATATAAATAATAATACATAACTTACCTATTTTCGTATGTATATATCTAATAGAAAACCTAGAAATGTATTTGTGGAGAAATAAAGACTAAATAAACTATTACTGTGAAAAAATAAATATAATAAAATTCGCAACAGTTACATTTTTGCCAAATCTGAATATTGACAGTCGTCTCTATGACAACCTTTACGTTCTTCTGTCTCTATGACATGACTAAGATTTGAATACAAACATCTACTTGTTTCAGAATAGTATAAATAATCTTTACGTCTTGTTTTGAATTCCAGATTGCCGCTTAGGTTGAAGGTCCGGATCTACAATATGTTCATCCGTTCCCGTCTCACCTACGCTTCGACAGCCGATAGGGACAAGATCCAAAGTCAGCAGAACATTTCGCTCAGAGTGGTCAACCGAGTGCCATGGTTCGTACGTGATTCCGTCATAGCTCGAGATCTGGAGATGCCTACTATTGAGGAGTTTGTCGTTGGCCTGACTAGACGTATGTTCTCTCGGGCCGACAACGGACACTTCAAGAATCTCCAGAATATCGCTTCGTCTTGCGCTCGGCCCCCCAACGGGAGACCACTTCCTAGAGAAGTGCTCCTGGAGGAGTTCAGCTCTAGCTGAACCCAGACCCAATGGGTTCGTGAGCCATACAGGCGCTGTTATACCAGTAACGGTGCCCAGCACTAAAGGTGCATGAATTACCAGCGAGTGATGATCGCTGAGATCCTGCCAGGGAGAACGGGGGAATGTCCCCATCCCCAACCCAGGCCCATTAGACATCCGGGTCACACACACCCCACTGTCTGTATAAATAAATTAAATAATAAATCATTTTTTTTTTATATAATAAAAAACTACTTAAAAAGTAAAAGTTAAATTAAATATAAACTTAAATAAAAATAAACTATACTCGTAAATTAAAAAACCTCTACAGACGACTCTTCAGGGATAGTCCCAAGAAAACTGGCAACATTTCCCCTCTGTATAGCGAGGCTAATACGTTGGTAGAAATAATTGCCAGCTTTCCTGTCTCCAGACTTTTCCGTTAGCCGTTTGGACAATTCCTTGGCGCTTGGTCTCGACTCCAAACGGCGCAAATTCGTAACCTGTACAGAGGTTGGCGTAATTGCGCAGGTTGAGGGTCTCAGCATGAAACCGCCGAACTTGGCGCGCTTGACGATGTCTCCTGAATGTATGATGGGGCTAATGTGTCAACACATGTCGCATTCCACTCCGGAGATCTGCCAACAATCATGACGATGGGTCTTTTGCAATTGCTCCGCGCAATCTAAAAGGGTTCTTAATTAATTCAATTGTATATCAGTGGGTAATTTAGAGTAACATCGAGGTATACATAAGGAGTAGCTCTGTCATGTTATTGCTTTTTTTTTTGTTATGTTCTCCCGATGGATGATGAATGAGGTGATAGGGAAGGCAAAGGGTCTAGCCCATACAGCCAAGTCTGACGTAATACATCTTTCTTTTTCATGAGTTAATGATGCTTGGAGTTACTCGCGGCAACTTGTGCCCCATATTTAAAGTCCAATTTGTCGTTTTCCATAATTATTCACATTGTAGGACATTATTAAACAAAACAACACCACTTTTGACCAATAATATCCACAGTAAATGAATTTACAAAACAAAAACTTGCACTTGACATGTCCACGCAAAATGGCGCGAAGAACTCCTGTCATGTTATTGCATGTACCTATTTTTTTCCCTTTACCTCTGTAGATTAAGTCTGAAACTTCCGTTCGACTTGAAATAGAAATTGCACATTACATAATATAAGAGATTTCGATTTAATCCCTTACAGCCGTCGCCCCCTATACGACTGCTACTTGTTACCCAGTGATCGTCAGTATAATAGGACCAGAGAAATGTAAGTAGTTCATTTTAATTTTAAGGGAAGACAAAAGTAATGCGTTTATTGGTCTGAAATTAGCAAAAGTTTTTGCGTTTTGTCGACTTTCGGGTTGCACATGGACATGTAGTTTCATTTCATTTCATTTATTTATCATCGTAGGAACCGTCTGGAACACTTGGTTAAGTCAATTTATAATACTCTGTAACTAATATAAGTTACCTACAGTAAACGAGATAATACAATCATGATCACACAGCTTAATACGAAACCACACGACAAAGACCAGAAACAGCCCAAACAATCAATACAATTTTGTAAAAGCCATATAGTCAAATACAGATTCTATCTTAATTCGGACTTGCCTGGTGGGTTACTGCTATACCAGGTATTGTAATCTCATAGGTACTGATAAATAAAGCTGAGTTTTCTTTGCAGATTCCTTTCTCAGTCAGATTAAACATTAACAGGTCACTGGAATCTGCTAAGCTGTTGGTCTTCTGCTAACAGCTTACTTAGGTAACCACTTCGCTGCTTAGTCTTCTACTATCAGGAGTAGAATCATTCAAAAGAATTAAATTAATGACGTTTCATAAATGCCTGTAATAGGTTTACGTCAATAAAGATATTTTGACTTTGACTTATGATTCATCTTGTATGGGTGGGTGTTAATTGTATTCACAGTTATATACGAGTATGTAATTTTAGATAAATTATTCTAACAATTTAAGTAGAAAAAAAACATTTATTTTAAATAGTGTAGATGTGCAAAATATTTAAAATGTCATCATGACAGCTCAAGTACTAAAGGACTTGATTGATACGAATATACATATTTATATAACTTAATTGCACAGTAATATATAGTAAAAATAATATTAGTCATATCAATAAAAGTTTCAAACCTACTATTTACATTTTTTTATCATTGTACAAAGGACACGTACACAAATATCCCAAAATGAATCATATTTCTTAACATTTCATGGATTTACGGGGTGGATGCCGGATCCATCATTTGTGGGAAAGAGAGATTAGAATAGTGGGTAGTTAAAAAGAAAATCGTTTTTATTATTGCGCAACAAGACACTCACCATCCACTTTTCTGTTCATCTCTCTGCTCAACCAAATACTGTATGATTTCGATAATAAATGTATTGACGTGAGACCTGCTTAAGCCCAATCCTTTCAGTGAGTGGTGCAAAGAGTTGGCTGGAATTCCTCTCACTTCAATAATTTTAACACAACTCTCTACTTTTACTAGGGTAAAAGTAAAGCATAATAACGACCGTAACCTATCCGCGGTGGTTAGAAACCATGCTTTTTAATGAAGCGGAGTCACATTTAGCCAACTTTACTATAGGCACATCATGACAAGTGGCAAGCTCGTCGATGTCTCTATCATATTAAACTCGAGAAATATTACAAATAAGTTATTGTATTGGACTCGAACCAGGTACTTCTAAATCTACGAACTCAACCGCTAGACTACTCTATTATTTTTAAAGTAACAATGCAAAGTCCATTTATGGAACGGACTTTCAAGACGACATGAACTAAATCGATATTTAGTCGCGTTCATCCGAAACTAGATGGGGAGTCTTTATGTCCACAATTGATTGGAAATAAATCATTTGTAAATTTTTATACACATAAAAAATTCAAATGAGAAAAATATATTAATGGTCCTGCCATGTTGCCGGTCGTTCGGAGGTTGAGTCTCGAATCACGTTCCTTTAAAAAATGTCCTTTGATGTCGACAGGCTGTACCTACTTATCCCTAACTAGTGTACTCATTTTACTACTACCGTGCCTTCAATAAATAACTATATGCATTTAAAAAAAGTATCATCAGAACGGCGTTTAGGTAGAATTTCAGCAACGCCGGAGACCAATCGTACAATAGTGGCGCCACTTCAGGGCAGTTAGGTTGTTGCTGAAATCGCCCAAAGTTAGCCAGTCATTTTTCTTTCAGCTAATTACTTTTTGGTCAGATTTGTTTAAAGAATAGCACTAGAAATTGTATTATCCTTGGAGCTGGTTAAAAGCAAATAAACGTTACGTAACATGATCCGATTAAAAAATAAAAACAAACCAAACAAGGAATGCATTTAATTAATTAAAGCCTTTGTTTCTTCACCCTCAATTAGCGACATAGCACAGTTCCCACTCATTTACATATCATTCACAGCCTGTGCTGTCAGAATATGGTCTTTATTCTATCGTCAAGTCGAAGTAAGCAGTGATTAATATTACGCACAATGACTTAAAACGAACTGGGCAATACTACTGGGCAATAATAATAAAATATAAACAAAATAATAACCAGCCTACGTCTGGGAGCTCCTTGCACTGTTCCAGATCGCTGCCAATGTAAAGACAACGCCGGGGCACTCGGCCACCAAGGTCTTTGCTGCAGCAAGAAGCACAGGTCGCATCGCAATGCACTCCAGCCTCAATGACGTCATTCGTCGGGCCCTTGTGTCTGTGGGTTCGCCAGCCATATTAGAGCAATGATGGTTTCATGGGAGATAGTAGGATAGATAGCCTTTAGTGTGGGATGCCACCTGTGTAGACATCCTGGTGCCTTCCACTTGTGCTTCCAAAACCTCAGACGGCGGAAATATACCCAGCTTATTGGAAGATGTGTTTTTGCGCCGTTTGTAGTTGAAACTCGTGGGCCGTGGGGACCAAGTGCACATGAAATCTTCAAGGCGTTGTCAAAACAGCTCATCAACACCTCGGGTGACAAGAGGGTTGGGCAATATTTGGGCCAAAGGATCAGCATTGCAAAGCTGCCAGTATCCTTGGTACTTTGCCCACTGGCAGCGATTTGGAGCATTTTTTGTATTTATAATATTTTTATTTCATATTGTTTTTTCTTTATTTTATTTTTGTTTTTGGATGTATTTTTAATTATTTAGTAGTTTATTTCAATGACCCAACTTAACATAATATGGGGTGACAGCAACATATCCAGAAAGACAAAAATTCACATCGTGAGAACACTTGTCTTCTCCATTTTTCTGTACGGTTCGGAGACATGGACCATAAAAGCTGCGAATAGAGAGGATTGATGCGTTTGAGATGTGGTACTGGTGTCGTTTGCTCAGAATCCCTTGGACCGCACGACGTACTAACATTTCTGTGCTCGAAGAGCTTAAGCTGACCAGGGAGCAAAGACTCTCTACCGTCTGTTTTGCCCGAATTCTGCAATACTCTGGCCACATTGCAAGAAGAGAAGACGATAATCTAGAAAGTTTCTAAACACGGGCAAGGTAGACGGTAAAAGAACAAGAGAAAGAAGCCCCAAGCGATGGTCCAGTCAGGTGACTGACCACCTGAACATCCCTGTTCACCAGGCCATCCACTACGCCGAGGACCGAAACCGTTGGAGACGGCTGGTGGATGAGCTGCGTCTGCGACGGAGTCACGATCCCCATCAGTGGGGTACCGACTAAGGAAGAGGAGGAGGAGTAGTTTTTTCATTAATAGTAATTTATATGTTTTTTAATTTTAGTTTTTAGTAAGTTTAGTAAGAAAAGTTGTTATCTACACTAATATTATAAAGAGGAAAGATTTGTATTCGTGTATGTGTGTGTGTGTGTGTGTATGTTGGTAATGAATAAACTTAAAAACTTCTGTGCCGATTTCAAAAATTCTTTCACCATTAGAAAGCTAAATTCACCCTGAGTAACATAGGCTATATTTATTGCTGAAAAAGATTAAACTCAAACTCATTACCTGTACCGAGGTTGGCCTATTTGTGCAGCTTGAGGTTTTCAGCTGTCCTAATAAAATATAATAATAATAATAATATTATTATTTTTTTTTTTTTTTATTATATTTAATTTGTTATATAGATTTAGTTTATTTTTTTAGGTTAATTATTATATTGTAATTCTTTTATATTGTTTGTATATTACTTCGCATAATAAAACGTTTATTTCAAACAAAAGTTCATAAAATAATATAGAGCTCGTTAGTGGTTAGTATTTATTTATTACAGGATAACTAACGACTAATAAACACATAAAGACAAAAAAAAATGGAAACATAAAAGGTCAATTAAAAGTTACCACAAATAGACTACAAACTATTTTTTTAATTTAAATTTGAACATATATATACACACATATATTTGTATGTATAATAGCTTATTCAATATATATATATATATATATATATATATATGTATATACTAAATAAACCATTATACAAACTAAACAGGTCTTTTAAAAAAAGTGCCTGCATACACATACAATGCTAAGGCACATGGTCAGTACAAAAAGATCTGGTCAAGTAGCTACGAGCAATCGATGGCTTCACGGTAAACAAATCAAGCTCTGAACAGTTACTATTAAAGTAGTTACATGACCTCCAAAAGAATGAACTTTGTCTGTAGTTGGTAAAGCACATAGAGACATACAAAACAGACGTGCTTCTAGTCTTCAGACCGATTCTACTAAGAAGTTCAGGGGAGTCCACCCGCCCATTCAGAATGTTAATCAGGTATGTGACGTCTGAAATGTCCCTGCGTACACCGGTAGTAACAATGTATTATTAAAACTATGTTACTGTTGTTAGTACCTTATAACTATTTACTATGATTATTACAACTGATGACTGTCTCCATCCAGAGTTCTTGGATGGGACAGTCAAACCGTGCAGCAATTGTTTTCAGAACATAATGCCCGTAATATTTTTTTTCCTAGAAAGCTGATTGACGATATTTCTTAAAAGTACATTACTAGATATATCTTTAAAATGTTGGCATTTAACATCATTGCAAATGGCACAATACTTTCAACAAAAACAACAAATAGGTGGCAGGCGGACTGATGGTAATAATTTGCCCAGTCTGTCGGGGCGAAGTGTATCCACACGCTTCGGCATCAGCCTCGAATTGCCGTCATGCCCAGTCAAGCCGGCATAGTTTTGGAGAGTGTCAGTCATTAGTGTCTAATTCCAGTGCTAACATTAATGCCACTTACCATTAAGTTGGCGCAAGGTTACGTGTCGTAACGTATATTAAAAAAATGAGCGAGAGAGACCTAGCTTTTCACAAGCTACACTGATAGAAATTCACAAAGTGTTGATGCCCAGGTTCTAACGCAAGTCAATGATGACGCGTTCGTAAAACAATGCCAGTACAGAAAGGGTAAGCGACAAAAGCTAAGGTCGCTATTTACACTCTGCGTGCGATTATTGTTTTAAATCTATTGTTAAAGATCATAATAGCAAATATATTTTTATTCTTTTTACTGCTTTATTTGTTTTGTCGAAAATAAAATCAAATAAAAATCGTTTATTGACCCAATTAACTTAAATCTATTACATTTTTATATGCTCAATGACCTGCACTGGTGGCAACCGTGCCGCAGGTCGTAGCATACCATTTTGTTTGTCCGGTCGTCAGCAAAATTGTTCTGTGTAGGTATGTATATATAAGTATATATGTAGTTGTGTGTGTATGTGTGTCTATATTAGCGTGGGTCCGCGAAGAGGCCAGACTACCTAACGACGAGTGCCTTCACTCCGTAGCCACGACTCAGACTTAGCTGTAAAGGCACACAGGGCCAACAGTGAGATAAAGACGGTTTATAGGATTTTAGTCCGTAGGCGCCCTGGGGCTTCACTAGGAAGCTTCACGGATGAGTCGGGCATGCGACCCCCACCCGCGTTGGCCCTTCAGGCAGGGGGCGTATTTATTGGTACACCGTCTATAAAAAAAAAAAAAAAAAAGAGGCCAGACTACCTAACGACAGCTAGAAGGTTTTTAGTTTCCGTGTAATCCCTCTGACTGAGCCATTTTTTGAACCTAGTGATGAGTTTTTTTTATGTAATAATGTTTCTATCTTGTCACCTCCTAGATCTTGGACATACTTATTTAAGGCTCTGGGGCCAATTACAATATAAATAAATATTTAAATAAAAATAAATAAATGTTTCCAGACAGGTCACACAGCGTCATCTAATTTCCGTGGTAAGCTACGAGGCTTGTGTTACGGAAACTAGATGGTTGATAAACTAAATATTATACTTATTATTTTTTTGTAAATATATACATATTATACATATAAACACCCAGACCGAGACAAATTATACAATGTACAACTTGCCCCCGGTGGGAATCGAACCCACGACCTCCCGAGTTCACGGCAACATTTGTTACCACTAGACCACGGAGGCGGTCATATGGTAGCTATGTAACGCTTTTTTGGATGTTTATTTTTTATTTTTTTATAAATGTATTATAACAGCCCACGTGGTCTTCCGTAATTATTCGTGGTCGTATCACAATAATTTATTTGTAATATTCTTCACGTTTGGTACGCGATATCGACGACCATGCCTTGATATTATTAGAGTTCTAGAGCAGCTGCCTCGCTTAGAAGATCGGTCGTGGAAGAAGTGCTTCTTGTAGATTTAATGTCAAGTATTTTTTTTTTCAGTTTTTTTTTTATTTTTTATTACTACCTACACTGCTTATGTGAAACTCATATGTTAAAACAACATTAGTTTATTTTGTAGAATAGTTTTAATTTCATAGGTATTTTTAGTTTAGTATTATTTATAATTAGTTTTTTAATCTATTTTATTTTAATATCTACTTCGAATAAATATTTAAAGATTAAAAAAAAAAAAAAAAAAAAAACAACATTTAAAACAACATAATCTAGGATTTTCTTTGTCTACGTACTTAAAGTAAAAAAGTAAAGTAAAAAATTCTTTATTGCACAATAAATATCTAAAATAAAATATAGTACACAGGCGAGCTTAATACCATCAAGGTATTCTCTAACTTTGGGAGAACGACAAAAGATATTGTGGGATGCAGAGTTAAAAGGAAAAATGTATAATAACTAATAATAGCAATAAATACATACTTAATTATACACATTATAAATACATACATATAATACATAAATATAAATATAAATATACTTATATACAATACTTACATAAATAACAATCAATGTTAAGTTTAGAAATTATATCTCATTTTGCTTTTTAAGAAAATAACAAGTTAGTAGATGCCTAAATATGTTCAACGACGACACGGTGCCAGTCTGATTGACAATGGAAGTTTGTTCCATTCACGAGCTGCAGAAACAGTGAGAGATTCTGAATATCTGCTTGAAGAGTGCAGAGGAATCGCAAGTTGATTGTTGTGCTTACTATTATTACTATTATTTAAAAATATTGTCATAAAAAAAAATAGAAATAAAAAAAGAAAAGTACGAACGGATTTTTTTAAATCGTGTAGCTATCGGTTGCGTATTCTGTTTTTGTGTAGAATTTACATCTTTTTCCGCCTGATGGTTTTTGAGATATTAATGTTAACCATTTTCGATTTTTACACGCATTTTTCAAAAATCATAAAAATATGGTATAAACGGATGACTTTTTCTAGATATTCTGAGAGGGTCCAACTACAGTGTAAACTCTATACAACGACAATGAAGGGACTGTGCATTTTATGGCATAGAGAGTTGTCGTTAAATGGAGAGCAGAAAAATCAGAATTGGAAGACAAGCTAAACCAGCCAAAGCCAATTGATTTCGACGCTTTAGGGAGTTTGTCGTTAAATCGAGTGACGTTATATGGAGTTTACACTGTATATATATATATATATATACGTTTATATAACATCAAACCCCTTTAGGATGACGGATGACATTGATACATATCATAGTTGGACCCTTGTATGTATGACCGGCTCCGTTGTCTAGTGGTAACAAACATTGCCGTGAACTCGGGAGGTCGTGGGTTCGATTCCCACCGGGGGCAAGTTGTACATTGTATAATTTGTCTCGGTCTGGGTATATTTACAAAAAAAAAAAGTATAATATGTAGTTTATCAACCATCTAGTTTCCGTAACACAAGCCTCGTAGCTTACCACGGAAACTAGATGGCGCTGTGTGATCTATCTGGAAATATTTATTTATTTATTGTATGTATAATAAACTTCATCCGTTAACAATTTTAACTGATTCCGTCCATTTTGGGGTTATGGCAATACTATACAAAAAAGTTTCCAAATTGCCTCAGGAACTCAAATACTAAGAGTCATCCGGTTGCATTTTCCAGACTGAAATTACATACCATTGCTTTAATGTATGTATTTATACGAAGACATGTTTTTTTTTAAATCTTTTCTTTATTTTGTCACCGTACATTCTCACCGGAAATTGGTTAGATCTATGATTAAGTACATAATTGTATTAGGTACGAGTGTTATATTATTTAATTTACTTGTGTAAGTGTTATATTTGAGCAAAGAACAGAACTGGCAATAGGAACCTTATGATGAAGACACTTTGTTGCGGAATGAATGGACTGTAATCCTAGGATATTAAAAGTGGACTGTATGCGTTTTACATAAGGGGCTGATGACCAATCTAAATTTCGATGTGGCACAAAGTATGAACAAAGGATATAAGAAAAGACATGCACGCCTTACCTTGGGTCTTCTTTGAGCTCGTCACCTGGGTGTAGCTGCAGGTCTTGACTCCAGGGCACCGGCCGGTACTTGTCACAATCCAGAACAGAACTTAAAGGGGCCTTGTCAAAATTTATTAGTATAGATACCTAAAATTAACTTAAATAAGACTAATTTTTTTTTTTAGTTATTGGCATTCTTTGCTTTCGTATAATCAAAACGATGAACTTGCTTGAAGAAACTGGGGGTAAAAGTGCCAAAGTATTTTGCTTGACAATGGGTAACCGTCTTTCTTTTAGCGTGACATTTCTTGCTCACTGGTATTACGCCTCGATAAGCATCCCTCAAACCATCCGGTGGCATTCCTTTGAAATACATGAAAGCGAAAAGAATATCTTTTCATTTGTTTTTATTATGACTGATGTAATTTTTACGTACATACATACATATCTTTATGCCAGTTATCTTGTGAGGTAGGCAGAGACAATTATTATGTTATAAAGTTCAATTCTCCCCGTAATGTCGTACGTAATGGATCACCGTACGTGGACATCTTAAAAATTCGAATCGCGGCATTTACCAATGACAAATACACTTATCTTACGAACATTTGTCATAGATTTAGAACACCACCGTTCCCGTGTCTCGAAAGCAAATTAAGCCGTCGGTCCTGGTTCCACCAATACCAACTTGTGGAATTGTTAATAAATTCAAGTATGTAAGTAAGTCAAGTATCATCACGACCGTTTCCCTTTCGGGGTGGTCAGAAACCAAGCTTATAAATAAGCGGATTCACATTTAGCCAATTTTACTATAGGCCAATCATTACAAGTGGCAAGCTCGTCGATGTCTCTCCAGCGTACCAAACTCGAGAAATATCTCAAATAAATTAAATAATAATTAAATGTATTTATTTACATTAATAAATATTTATGTGTCCCGACCAGGAAACGAACCCGGTACCTCCGAGTCTAAATTCACGGATTTAACCGCTAGACCACGGAGGCAGTTAATAAATTGTCATTAGACCCTCGCCAACCTGTCTGGCCAGCTTGGCGAGTGTAGACCAATTTCTCTTCTCCATAAATTTTTGGAAGGCCCATCTCCAACAGTAGAGGTCTAGGACTTTGTGGTCAAGGGGCTGGGGTGATGATGATAATAAAACCCTCTCGAAGCTCGGTTTAGAAGTACTGGGATTCTGAATACTGGAAGGGTTTCCATAAACGCTAAAACGTGTTTAATTTAGTATAAGCGCTCTTCCTATCCCGTGTGAGCTGGTCCTTATATTCCATTACGCGATGTAGGTTCGTATAAAGGCATAGCTCTAAGCAATATCCGGTATTATCCGGATCGCTATCCGCCTGTCGGCTTACACGCCGACGGACATGTTACGTTCAACTTGATGTATGTGTGAGATCGAATTTCCTCATGAAGTGAGATACTTCTACGTATAGCTGTTTATGTTTATACTTATGTACTACTACGTAGACACATATAAAGAGTGGAACAATTCTTGTTCGTAGTGGAAATGACAATTTATTAACGATTCCACCAGTTTGTAGTAGTTGAACCGGGACCGGACGGCTTAACATGCTCTCCGAGGCACGAGAACGGTGGTGTTGTAAATCTATCTAAATTTACGTAAGAAAAGTGTATTCCTTATTGGTACATGCCGGAGTTTCAACCCACCTGTTAACGATGTTAAAGAAGGCGTTCTTACAACCGAGCCGTTTGTGGCTCTTTTGTTTTTTTTTTTTAGTAAATAAGATAAAAATCTATTTTTTTTTGCTTTTGCTATTTTTCTCTGAATTAAATTTGATTTATGAACGTGAAAATAAAAGTAAATTAAAGTATCATCACGACCGTTTCCCTTTCGGGGTGGTCAGAAACGACGCTAATAAATAAGCGGATTCACATTTAGCCAACTTTACTATAGGCTAATCATGACAAGTGGCAAGCTCGTCGATGTCTCCAGCGTACCAAACTTAAGAAATATCACAAATAAATTAAATATGAATTTAATGTATTTATTTACATTAATAAATATTTTTGTGTCCCGACCAGGAATCGATCCCGGTACCTCCGAGTCTTAATCCACGGACTTAACCGCTAGACCACGGAGGCAGTTTAAATGCAGAACGTGAAAATATATTCAAACTCGGAGGTACTGGGTTCGATTCCTGGTCGGGACACAAAAATATTTATTAATGTAAATAAATACATTTAATTAATATTTCATTTGTTTGTGTTATCTCCCGAGTTTGGTACGCTGGAGACATCGACGAGCTTGCCACTTGTCATGATTGGCCTATAGTAAAGTTGGCTAAATGTGAATCCGCTTAAGCGTGGTTTCTGACCACCCCGAAAGGGAAACGGTCGTGGTGATACTCTTCTATCACAAAGTAAATAAATAAAAACTAAGCGCGAAGGCCAGCTTCATGCCATGAGACGCAGCGTTGTTACTATATTTTTTTTATATGCTGGCCACGATGTCACACGTCGATAACAAACAGTAGGTACTCGAGGTCCAAGAGTAGGAGCAACTTACGCGAGTTACTGACGACTGACATCAGTCCCTACCATTATGCCGGCAATTTTGAACCAGCGCTCTTTTTATCTGCCGGCATCTATACATGCTAGTTAATTTCCAAGCACGCTCTATAATGTTTAAAGCACAACGTAACCAAAAAACGAAACGAATTGCATAATTCAATTAGTGAGATCTAACAGGGCCTTTGTTTAAGCACACTTCAAATGTTTGGGACTTTATTGCAACCAATACAACCGCAACGAGCCCTGGCCTAACCAAGCCACCTTAATATGGAGAAATAATGTTTCAGCTACAACATGGGTAGGTATATGTATGTTTTGGATGTTCGTCAAAGATTTTTTAATTAAGAAATAGATACGATGCGTTAAACAAATATTTAATTTAAAAAAAAAATACAGAGTAGGTAAGTAAAAAGTTGTAATAGACAGACAGCGGAGTCATCCAGGCCCGGATGTTCAATGAATGGGCCTGGGTTGGAAATGGGATAATCTCCCGTTTACCCCGGCAGGATCTCGGCGGCTGACTACCGGTGATTCAACGCACCTTTGGTGCTGAGCGCTGTTCCTACACAACACCGCCCTTGTGGCTCACGAATCTAGTCTCCTAGATTTGTCTACTTTAGTTCTTCTCCAAGAGCGCCTCCCTAGGTAGTGACCTCCCCTCCGGGGGCCGTGCGAAAGTAGGAGCGATATCCTGAAGATGCTTGTAGGATCCGTTGTCAGCCCGGTAAAACATACGTTTAGCTAGGCCGACAATAAATGCCTCGATAGGAGGCATCTCCAGATCTCTCGCAATTACAGAATTACGCACAAATACCACTAAAGGTAAATGTGACTTTATTAATAAAAATCTCTCTCCAAATCACTACTAATGAGCATAGTGCCAAGGATACTGGCAGCCTTAGCAAAGTATCACGGCCGTTTCTCTCGGGGTGGTCAGAAACCACACTTATAAAGAAGCGGATTTACATTTAGCCAACTTTAATCATGACAAGTGGCAAGCTCAACGCGTCGCTCTAGCGTACCAAACTCGAGAAATAGTGATATTTCATTTAAATATTAAATATCAATTTAAATTAATAAATATATTTGTGTCCCAACCAGGAATCAAACCCGTTACCTCCGAGTTTAAATCCACGGACTTAACTGCTTGACCAGGCAGTTGCAGCATCGGTATGAGCCACAGCTTCAGCTTGATTTTAGCTGCAGCACTGATTTTTAGCTTTTTTGCCTTTAATTAATACACAAAACATACTTGTATTTGCAGAAAGTATGATTATCTTTTAATTTTACAAACAGTTATTAAAAGTAGATAGTTTTTACAACGTTATAGCTTTTATAATTTTAACGAGTCTTTACGCGATTTACCTTAGATACATATTTCTCCCGACGTTTCAGCCAAGTTACATTGGCCGTGGTCACGGGTCGACTGAAGCTATGCGGTGTAGTCTCGTACATACTAGGCGGTAGATGTAAACCTACCCACTTATCACTTTTAAAAGTTTTTAGAAATCACGACACACGACACTTACAATAACATACAAGGCTATCGGCCATTTGCAGAAAGGATATTTTTTTTTATTTCGCAGACAGTTATTAAAAGTAGATAGTTTTTACAACGTTATAGTTTTTATAATACATATTATTCCCGACGTTTCAGCAGCCAAGTTGCATTAGCTGTGGTCACGGGTCGACTGAAGCTATGCGGTGTAGTCACGTACATACTGGGCGGTAGATGTAAACCTACCCACTTATCACTTTTAAAGTTTTTATAAATCACGACATACGACACTTACAATATACTTGGCGACACCGGGCGATTTTTCCCGGCGTCGAAACCTATTTATTACTGGATTCCACGATGAAGATAGCTTATAACCCCCCTCTCGAATGAATTTTTTGTGTTTTTTTATTTCTTTAGTTTTTATAACGTTGTTCGAAAACTGAAAACGGTTACATCTTATTATTTTAAAAATAACGACACAACGTTTCGTCGCCAACATATCGTCGCCTTATTTATCGCAGTCTTCTTTAATCTTGTCTGTTTTTAACAATATGATATAGGCACCCATCTGAATAAAATTTAATTTGAATTAAGATACTCTTTGCGATCATAAGCTTTCCACCGAAAACGTAGTAACGCCTCAAGGCCCATACTCACACACGTATAAAGACACCTACATACACACACATGTACAATAAAGCCGCAGAGCACGTAACATAAGGAGCTTTGAAATTAATTTAGCTGGGAACTAGCTGGCAAATGGATAGACGTGAGCCGGGGGGTTAGGTATAGGCTCCCACACTCCCACCCCAAAGGGGAGATGTCGAGAGAATTCGGCGTTTCAGAACGGTTACTCTAAAATTTCCAAGATTCGAATATTTGCAAAAATTATTAACGGTTCTACATTCCACGAGAACAGTGGTGTTGAAAATCTTTGACAAATGTACGTAAGTAAAAGTATCATTACGACCGTTTGCCTTTCAGGGTGGTCAGAAACCACGCTTAAAAATAAGCGGATTCACATTTAGCCAATTTTACTATAGGCCAATTATGACAAGTGGCTCGTCGATGTCTCTAGCATACCAAACTCGAGAAATATCACAAATAATTTAATATTAATTAATTGTATTTATTTGCATTATTAAATATTTTTGTGTACCGAACAGGAATCGAACCCGGTACCTAAATAAATAAAACCGGTATCTAAATCCACGGACTTTAACGCTAGACCACGGAGGCAGTTTATTTGTAAAAGGAGAGATGGGCCCATGGGGACCGTCAGCGAGGCGCTAGGCCAAGGGGTTATCAAAGCGGCTGACAGAAAGGTCTGGAGACAGGACGGCTGGCAATTATTTTTGCCAACGTATTAGCCTCGCTATACAGAGGGGAAATGTTGCCCATGGGCTCATCGTCTCGACCCCAAACGGCGCAATTTCGTAACCGATACCAAGGTTGGCGTATTTGCGCAATTTGAGGTTCTCCGCAGAAAACACCGCACTTCCCGCGCCTGACGAGGTCGCGTGGATGTGAGATGGAGCTAATGTCGTCGCATCCCACACCAGACACCTGCCAAGTTTCCACGGCCCAACAGTCATTCCGTCGGGTCTCTTGCCATCGCTCCGCACAATCCCAGATGGTTCTAAGATTGCGGGTACCCCAGCAGGGATTACTTTTGAATAATACTCAACCCCACTATTGTAAATATTATTGTCCATTTCCTAAATATCAACCAAATTAAATTATAGATGTAAATATTGTTATATTCGATATAATTCATTAACAACCTACTATACATAGGTATGTGTAACATCTAGTTATAAAGTATGTGTACCGCTTGCTAACAATTTGTGTTATTCCTACTACCATTAACGTTTGCCCTTTCAGTGTTTGCGATTTACCGCGTCGTCCGTAAAATTAAATTTATATAATTTTTAAATATATGATAGAAACGTGAAGTTGGCATAAATGCCTCATCGGCGATTGCCATTTATTTTTTAAAAAGAAGAATATAAATTAGTTTTTAGCTTAATCTTTAATAAGCTAAAATGATTATGTTCTTTGTTAAGAGTGGGTCTTCTCGCGGTTACCTTCTAACAGAGGTGGATGTAAGTTTGTGTTTATTAAAACGCGTGTCGTTGTGTGAGGAAGGGTTGGTACGTGTGTCGGTTTAATTTCTTCCTTTTGAATGTCTAGCAAATGGCTATTAACATTTGGAATATTAATAATGCAATAATTGTTCTTCCCTATTTATGTATTCCTAAACTCTTTATTGCACAAAATAAATTAAAAGTTATGTACAAAGGCGAACTTTTTTTTTTTTTTTTAATATATACTAGCACGACATGTGACCCTGCGCCCACCTGATGGTAAGTGGCGCGCAGGGTCCATGAATGTTAGCAACTGGAATCAGACCCTTATATCCGACATCAGTCCCTAACACTATGCCGGCTTGATCTTTATTGTGCGACAGATGTATGAGTCACCAAATTTATAGGTACGCGAAGGGATAGTGACTACGGTATGTGGGTGCATATTCTGACCTGTGCGAGTGGTTCGGTTGCGGAATGGGGAGGAAGGAATTAGGTTATAGAGCTCTTCAGAGCACTCGCCATAGTATAGCCGGTAGAACACGCTCAGAGAAGCTACATCTCGGCGAAGCTGCAGGGATTCGAGAGTTCCAGATATAGTGGCATCGTCCACAATTCGAACAGCTCGCGTTTGTAGGACATTGAGAGCATCTGTGAGGAGAACTTAATGCCTTCTAGTATTTTTTAACAGCTAACCTCCTAGAACACAGCGTCCTGGACCTCCACTATTAGAGATAGGCTTTCCAGAACATATATTACGAGAATTTGGCCTATACTTGCCACGCTGGCCAATGTAAATTTTTAATTACAATTTTAAGTTGGTATTAGTGGAACCGGGACCGACGGTTTAATGTGCTCTCTGGGGCACAGGAACGGTGGTGTTGTAAATCCATGACAACTCAAGTCTTATTGTATTATGAGAATTTATATAGAAGAGCCGTCTGGCCAGCGTGGCGAGTGTAGGACAAATTCTCCAGTTCTGAAAGGCCCATCTTCAGCAGTGGTGGTCTAGGACGCTGTGTTCTAGGGGCTATAATGATGATGATGATATAAGAGATATGTTAAGGACAAGCGATAAGCGGACAAATATGCATGAACTGTAATATTACGAACGCTACCAAAACTCTGGTTAAAACTCTTATATTCCTGTATGGTGCAGAGAGATAGACTCTACGCGAAACAGAAATAAAACGAATTAATGCTCTTGAGAATAATGATAGCGGACCACGGGGTTGGTCTCCCCGTACCGGTAATGCGGCCCTCGCTGTAGGGATCCATTGTTGCTTTGACCTGGTCAGTCCACTTCATCGAAGATCACCACGTATCCTCTTGGCCATCGACTTTCGACGAAAGTGAGAATGAGTGATTGTACAATAGAAGAAAGACGCTGTCTGATTCCCAGTTCCTTCAGTATGGTCTTGTTGATTCTGAACTCTGTCTATGATATGCCTAACAATATTTGCAAACACCACTTATCAAGAGCATTAATTCGTTTTATTACTATTTCGCGTAGAGTCCATGTCTCTACAGCATACAGGAATATAAGAGTTCTAACCAGCCGGATTTTGGTAGCATACATACATATCTTCACGCCAGATCCCTTGCGGGGTAGGCAGAGACGTTTTCGCTTCGTCGACATTCATTAACCTCTTCATTCATGCCCTTTGGTTACGAAGACTTTTTAATGCACCTTTAGGCAGTGTTTTATTTATTTGATTGTGATATGTGAGACTCGGTCTGCCAAGTTCTGTCCTCTTTCACCCACAACTTTCGCATTATATATCTGGTTCGTAAATCTTTCTTCACTCATCCTTTCAACGTGCCGGAACCATCGTAGCATGCCTTTCCTTATTTTTGTCCCTATGATTTCCATCATACGTCATTCCACATTTGTCCGCTTATCGCTTGTCCGTAACAGATCTCGCATCCATCGCTATTCTATATTAATTTTCATAATACATAAGACTTCAATAAATTCTTGATAGAGCTACCGAGAATCGTAGTCAAGCTGTTGCTACGAAGGTGTAGATATAATCCATGTTAATATTTCTCAAGTTTAGTTAGCTTGCAACGTGCCATAATGAACGTATAGTAAAGTTGACTAAATGAGAACCCGCTTGTTCAAAAACGTGATTCCTAACCATGCCGGAAAGTCGTGATGATTCATTACTCTTTATGGGCCTATATTACTCTTATAGTAAACATCCTTTAAAAAACGTGAATGCTGATCACTTTGCAGTCGTAATGATACTTTAATTTGATTTCCGTCAGAAGATATAAGGTTGACTATAAAGATGATCAACAAAGTCTTCTAAACTATAAAAGTGTGGTGCATTATAAGAATGCTCGGTTATTTATATAAAAGGTGTTTTACTATCTCCGTGTGTATAAATGTGACATTGTATGATGATGTCCCGGCACTAACAACTCTGTCGTAAACGGGTTTAATGCCGATCTCTTTTGAACATATTCCCTAAAGCTTGGAGCGCATTGGAGTATAAAAAACCCATTTCTTATTTTTTTTTTATTTTTTTTATATTAAAGTAGAGCTCAAAAAAAATATAGATCCAGATGTAATAACGCTTTCTTTAAAATCCGAAAAGTCGCGTTGATCTCGGTTGTACCAATGAGAAATACACTTTTCGTAGGTAAATTTGTCATAGATTTACAACACCACTAATATTTTTTATTTATTTATTTATGTTCTTGGTTTTTTTATTAGTTTTATTTTAATGAATTTTGTTTCATTATTGTTTTATAACTTTTATTTATATTACTGTTCCACTAAATTTAAATGTCGGCTATGGTATAATAACAGAGGTTGTTGGAACCTGCTTCCAACACCATTTTCTGAACCATAGACCCTTTGTCATTATATCTTTGTTTTATTTATTAACTATATTTTAAATTTTTAATAACTATTTTTGTGATAAATAAAAACTGATTTTATTTTATTTATTTTAAATACAAGATGGTATTAGAGACCACGTACGGGAAGACGCAGAGTGGGTCGACCCCCCGCTAGATGGACAGATGACCTGAGGAAGGTCGCTGGTGGAGGTTGGATGAGGGTGGCAGGAGATCGTGTGAAGTGGCGAGCCTTGGGGGGGGGGGGGCCTATATCTAATAAGCGCAATAAGTTTTTAAAAGACATAACACCGCGTCTTGTCGTCTCCTCCGGTGACAAGAGGACTGCCTCTTTTTTCTCCCAAAGAATCAGTATTGCAATTCAGTGGTGAAATGCAGCCAGCGTTCTTGCCACCATTCCACGCGGACAGGACTTATGTCCTTATGCTTAGTTTTAATATTTATTTTATTTTATATTTGTTTTATTTTTTTAAATCACAACATTAAAATGTGTTCAAAATATAATTTACTATTGTCAAAAGGGCAAATATTTGTTTTAGACTTCAGGTGCCATTAGTATAAATAAAAAGGTCACTTTTTTTAAAGATGAAAATTATCCGAAAAACAAAACACTAATGCATGGTGAATAAGAGAGAGAAAGAATTACGTAAGTCAGCGATCGTGCGATCGCCGACCTCTGATTTGTTGATCTTGATACAGGCTCGGTACGAGTGGCGATATTTTTAGGAAAACTTCTCTGCATCGTAACTTAAGATTTTATTACTGAATAATTATAATAAAAAATACGTAGTTCTTTATTTTTATTCTAGATTATAATATTAAAATATTCGCTCTTTAATAAATTCCACCCATCAATATGCATATCCAAAATACATTATACAATTGCACATTAACTAGGTATTTTTGTCACGAATATCAGCCCAAGCAATCTAAACATAAAAAAATCATTTGTTTAAAGTCATCCTAAGCCTGTAGAGAGGTAATTTTAATATTATTTTTTCTATGTCAAATTAATAAAGCAAAAAATCAATTATATATGATCTAAACCTAATTTTAAAAAACTATTAATAAAAAATGTCCTCTAGAGACGATCCTTCAGGAGACTAGCAACATTCCCACTCTGTAAAGCGAGGCTAATACGTTGGCAGATATAGATGCGTACTTTAAAAAAAAATAACGTTCTAATGCACGTCGAGCTTACATTTTTTATTTTTGCCATAGGAATAGCCGAATCATAAAGTTTGTTACTGTGGCCGTATGACTTGGTCCACGAGTGCTCACTTACCTATAGGTACAGTCAGCTAAGCGAACGCTGGATCACCTTAAAGTCAAAGTCAAATTCATTATTACAAATTGGAATTCTCAAGCTAATTTGAATTATCACAACTATTACATTATCATTATTTTATTTTATAAAAATAGTTAAATATAAATATTTTTAACAAACATTATACATATAAAACATACATAAAAGGTGTTTAAAATATAGTTAGCACATCATCATCATCAGCCTGTATCTCTACACTGCTGGATGTAGGCCTCCCCCAAGGCTCACCAGTCAACGCGATCTGTTGATACCCTCATCCAACCCCCACCAGCGACCTTCTTCAGGTCATCAGTCCATTTGATAGAGGGTCGTCCCACTCTGTGTCTTCTTGGTCTCCACTCCAGAACTTTAATAAAATAGATTATTAATATAACATTTAGTTACTATTATATATATTTTTTTTTTTAGTTAACGGAATTGCACGGCGACATGTGGGTACCTAGAAAGTAATTGTTATGTTGATGCTTTTGTGTATTAGTGTTCAGATTATCATGATGTGGCGTCGTCCTCCGTCGTTCCTTTTCTTAGAAGGTCATTGCAGTGGTGGCAAGTGTGTCGGGTCCCGGTCCGTACCCTAAGGGACTGATTGAGCGGGGGGATGGCTACGTCTGTGATCGGGTGCTGCTGTGGGGGACTGGGACCTCTGCTAACACGTTCTATTTATTGTTATTAAATTAACAGAGATTTCACGTTTTTCCGGCTCACGGGCAAGTAGTCTATCTTAATTATAACATCCCTGGTAGGGTTCAAAGCTGAATTTAAAAGTTTTTTTATTGATTGTTGTTGTGTAGTTCTGTATATGTTTTATTTTGTAAATCTGATATAGTTGAGTTTTCTTGCAGTTTCCTTTCTCATACAGATTGCTAAGCTGGTAGTCTTCTCGTATCAGCTTACTCTTTGTATCACTTTGCTGCTTAGTCTTCCACTAGCAGTAGTAGAATAATTCAAAATAATTTAATTATTGACGTGTAACAAATGCCCGTAATCGGTTTACCTGAAAAAAAATATTTTGACTTTGACTTTGAAGCCGTTTGTCGGTTGTGCGGCAGATGTGTCTGGCCCACTGCCACATTAGCTTGCTAATTTTAAAATCTGTGTCAGTCACTTTCGTCCCCTGACGAATAATAACGTTTCCAATTCTATCCATCAGAAAAAGCATAGTAAAGTTGCGAGCCTTGGGGGAGGCCTACATCCAACAGTGGAGAGATACAGGCTGATGATGACAATGATGATGAATATCTTGCAATTATAGCAGCAAATAAATTATTTCATTTTTAAACTTTTAAAGCATTTTTTTTTAAATGATTGTACTATGTTTTGACCGATTGTACCCATTCAGTATGATTAAACCATAACTTTTATACAATCGCGATGGTAAGTTTAATGCTGATATGTTTATCTAAAAAGCTTTTTATTTATTTAAATCACTATTACTGAGTGAGTGAGTTCAACTTTACTATTGGCCCATCATGGCAAATGGTAAATTCTTCGATGTCTCTAGCGTACCAGACTCGAAATATCATAATTAAATATTATGTATTTTTTGTGTTTTCGACGAGGAATTGAAACCAGAATCTCCGTGTTAAATCTGCGGCCTTAATCGCTATACCACGGAGGCAGTCAACTGTTCACTTTTATTTCTTTATTAAGTTTTTTAAAAGACATAACACCGCGTCTTGTTGTCTCCTCCGGTGACAAGAGGGCTGGCTCTTTCTTCGCCCAAAGAATCAGTATTGCAATTCAGCGGGGAAATGCAGCCAGCGTTCTTGCCACCATTCCACGCGGACGAGACTTATATCCCTATCCTTAATATAAATTTTATTTTATATGTTGTATATATTTTTTTCGAATAAATATATATGTTTTTTTAATGATAGCACGACATGTGACCTTGTACCCTGATGGTAAGTGGCACGCGAGTTCTATGAATGTTAGCAACTGAAATCAGACACTCATGACTAACATCAGTCCCTAACACTATGCTGGCTCGACTGGGCATGAGGGTAATTCGAGCCTGATCCCGAAACGTGTGGATATACTTTACTGAGTTTATCGGCACGAACGTTGGATACTTCCCCGCCCTGGCAAAATGGGCAATTTACCACTATCACCACCTATTTGTTGTTCTCGTAGGAAGTATGTGCCATTTGCAATGATGACAAATGTCAATTTTTACTTTTACTCAGAACTAATATTGTAAGATTGCCATGCTGATATTTATATAAAAATAATGCCGCTTGAAATAAGACTACAACTGATGAACAGAAGCAAAGTAAATAGGATAGTTGCAGCAAAGGTACTTGGATATAGTTAAGATAGATGCGAACACACGCTCCTCCCCGCACTTATCTAAGAAACTCTTATTAAATCCTCCTTAACTAATCCTTTCTGTAGCGTCAGCAAATAATTCAATAACACATAATATATTACTAGGTTTATATTATTAACTGCCTTCGTGGTCTAGCGGTTAAGTCCGAGATTTAGACTCGGAGGTACCGGGTTCGATTCCTGGTCGGGACACAAAAATATTTATTAATGTAAATGAATACATTTAATTAATATTTAATTTATTTGTGATATTTCTCGAGTTTGGTACGCTGGAGACATCGACGAGCTTGCCACTTGTCATGATTGGCCTATAGTAAAGTTGGCTAAATGTGAATCCGCTTATTTATAAGCGTGGTTTCTGACCACCCCGAAAGGGATACGGTCGTGATGATACTTTACTTTTTTATATATTATACACACAGGTCAGAATATGCACTCAAATACCGTAGTCACCATCCCTTCGCGAACCTTTACATTTTGTGACTCATACATCTGTCGCACAATAAAGATGTGGAATGCTTTTCCAGCCCCTGTGTTTCTACTTTCCTATAACTGGAGTCCTTCAAGCGAAGTGTGAATCTAGTAAAGCCGGCATAGTGTTAGGGACTGATGTCAGTCATGAGTGTCTGATTCCAGTTACTTACATTCATGGACCTTGCGCGCCACTTACTATCAAATCGTGATAGTATAAAAAAAAAATTAGAACCTTTAGGTGGCTGGGTGGGTGTCATGTTTAGTTCAAAATCGCTTTAGTAATTTTTATTTTAATACTAGACCCATCATAATGCTATTTCACACTTCGCTTCAAGGACTCCAGGTTATAGGAATGGGGAAACACACTAGCTGGGAGAACATTCCAAATCTTCAGCGTGCGATAGTAGAGACAGTGGCTACAGTAGGGGGGTGCATATTTTGGACTGTGCCACCACATGTTGGATTGCGGAACAAAGAAGAAGGGGTAGAGTTGTGGAGCTTTTCAGAACACTCATCGTAATATACTTGTAGCTTGTAGAACGCGCTCAGGGAGCCCACATCTCGGCGAAGTTGCAGCTATTCGCAAGTTTTAGACGTTGTAGTGTGACATATAGCCGTGAAGGCGAAATAAATAGACAGTTATATGTCGTGGTCGTATTCGTCCGTCCTCATTTTCAACGATCATTTATGCCAAGTTTCATTTAATTCGGTTTAGTAATATAGACGTAAAGGTAACACAAACTCGTACATACATTATTATTTATTTTCATTTATTTAAGCAACAAACAGTATCACAGATAAACAAAATTGTCACTCTGGCTTGTAAGATACTAAAATTGAAAACTAATAAATAATATGAACCACTAAGGGGCCCCTTTAAAGGCTTTTCCGGCACGTGACAAGTTTGAACATCTGTGTAATGAATTAATTACAATAAGAAGACATTGAGAGCCAAAAATATATACATACAAAGTTTTTTTTACATTTGTAATATTAATATATGGATTATAAAACATATTTGCTTTCATTTGTTAAATAAAAAACTGGATTTCGAGATATTTTTGTTTAAAATTTTGAGTGAATTCACAATAGAGAACTGGTTAAATATAAAAAAAAAAAAAAGTAAAGTATCATCACGACTGTTTCCTTTTCGGGGGGTCAGAAACCACGCTTAAAAATAAGCGGATTCACATTTAGCCAACTTTACTATAGGAGGCCAATCATGACAAGTGACAAGCTCGGCAATGTCTCCAGCGTACCAAACTCGAGAAATATTACAAATAAATTTATTTATTTACATTAATAAATATTTTTGTGTCCCGACCAGGAATCGAACCCGGTACCTCCGAGTCTAAATTCACGGACTTAACCGCTAGACCACGGAAGCAGTTAAAAAGTTAATAAAAAAAAAAAACAACACAAATTCACAATAAACACAAATTTGGGTAAGCAACCTATTTAAAGAGTTAGTTAAGAGTTCGGGAACATCCTCTCATCTCCCATACCACAATGTCACCAGTGCGTCCTCCAGAACCGACGATCGATACGGGTTCTAGAGTGGGACCACCCCCCGCCAGATGGACGTATGATCTAAAGAAGGTCGCTGTGGGGGATGAATAAGAGTTGCAAAAGCCCGCGGGCATGTGGCGAGGCTTGGCGGAGGTCTACATCCAGCAGTGCAGAGACACAGGCTGATGAAATAGTTACCGCTTACGAGCATTATATGGGAGGTTGTCCCACTCTGCGTAATAACGTACGTGGTCTTTTAGAACCAATTCACTCCATCGTTACAGTGTAACGATCGTATTACATGCGGCCAGGGAATAAATATTGTTGGCTGCAATCGACATCCTTCGCCTTGCACATATTTAAGACGTCACCTGTCAGTGTAGATTTTGACACACTTGACTTTTTTAAAACCAACTGCGAGCAATGTGCTGCTTCTTCAATTTATAATAGTTTTACTTACTAGAATTAAATATTTCTCAATAATTAAATACCTTAATAAACCTACTGGATATTGTCGCCCCCGTACCTTGGGGTTTTTCCAGTAGGACTATAGAGCTGGGGCCCAGCTTGAGAAGATAACCCCGCTGCCCAGGATCCCCGTGACGCCACGTTGTCCGCTTGGAACGGCAGCGCTCTCCGGGTCCCCATCTTCAGGCTCTTCGAGGGAAGGTACCCCTGCGTACGGTCAACGGATGCATACATAGTGATAGGGCTAAGTTTTGGCTTAAGACCCTCCCTTATATAATTGTAGATTCTCATTGCTCTCTGTTAACTTTATCTTACTTAATATATTAACTTCATTTGCTTAAATTCTTTGTTTTATTTAATGTCCCGCATAACGTGACAACAGCAGATATATTTTTCGCCACTTCAACTTGCTTATTTTGTCTAGAGATATATTTAAAATACGATGTGCATGTTTGTGCCAACGGTCCCAGTAATTAGTGGTACCGCGTATATAGCGGCGTCCGTACATAATGTAATTAGGTACGTCAGCTACGCCGTACATACATAGCATTAAATACTCCCGTTCCAACAATTTGGAAGTAAAGGAGAACTTGGTAACCGCATCAGACGGCGGCCATCTTACGTTGCCATGGTAACGGACACGATTGTCTACCTGGCTTGGACAATGTTATGCAATTACAGCATCTATTATCGATAGGATATAAAACGTTAAGTAATCTTTGCCGGCTACCATGTGCTTTATTGAATCTTGCCTTTACTGGCTCTCAAATCTAGTTTTTAACGCAAAGAACTGTCATAATCGCGAGCCCCGAATAAGGCTATAATTATTATCTGTGTGTGTCTTTCTTGTTGTTTTCTTGTCTGCCAATTAAGAGTATATACAAAAAGTCATTGAAGTAATAGATACAAAACTTGACACAGAAAAGCGTTGAATAAAAATAAATTATAACATTCGTAAAAAAACCGAGTTCTGTAACACTGTTTTTAAAAGTCCCCAATGGATATTTTTATAAAAAAAAACATAATTAATTTAATACAAAAATAGTCACTGTGACCCACACAACAGCATTTCTTATGTCACCACCACAAGCCAAGCACGATATAATATTCTTTGACGGGTCTGTCAAAAAAACCTACAAGATATACCATGTTCGCATAAGAAAAAAATTGTGACTTATTTGGCGTAAACTGCATTTCTTCGCTCTATTTCTTCGCACAAATCAAATTAGACACTTTTGATATTCCGGACTTTTTAATCGTATATCGCAGCCCATGCTAGAGGGCTAATATTTTTTTAGTATTACGTACGAAAAGTAGTACATTTAAATAAATGAATTTGTACACCATACTATGGTAGAATTTGTTGGGAAAATATTTTGTAAACACCATAGTTACACAAATTCTAAAGCAAATCAATTTTTCTTTCTTTCTTAAAGAAGATTTTTTTATTATTGTTTCTTTAGCTCTATATTAGAATAATAATTACTGACTACTTAAATAAAATTAAATGCCTATAAATATAAAGGTATACACCTAATAAAAAAAAATACCAGCTATAAATAACAAAATACTTCTAGAGACGTCCCATCAGATATAGTCGCAAAAAGCCTGGCAAGGTTAAATTTACCACCCACATATACTGTCTCACTCTCCCAAAGGTTAGCTGGTAAAAAAAGCTGAAATCGCGTTAAGTTTGCCTTTATACACATTTTAAAGTTAAGTGCAAAAAAGTATTTTAATTTAAATAATAATTACATTCCCCTCTGTACAGCGAGGCAAAGGCTAAAAGTAATTGCCAGCCTTCCTGTCTCCAGATTTCTCCGTCAGCCGCTTGGACAACTCTTTGGCCTACAAGAATTTAAAAAACTTTAATTCTTATTTATAGGGGTCACAAACTGTGTACTAGTATGTATTAGTGAGATCGTGACCGAGCGAAAGACGGCTTAACGTACTCTCCTCACACGGGGACGGTGATGTTGTAAATCTATAACAAATGTACGTGAGAAAAGTGTATTTCTCATCTTTCGAAGGTACCTTTTTTACAACCACCTATTTACTTATTATACCTAAAACTGCCTCCGTGGTCTAGCGGTTAAGTCTGTAGATTTAGACTCGGAAGTACCGGTTTCGATTCCTAATCGGGACACAAAAATATTTATTAATGTAAATAAATACATTTAATTAATATTTGTAATATTTATCGAGTTTAGTACGCTGAAGACATCAACGAGCTTGCTAAATGTTAATCAGCTTCTTTATAAGCGTGGTTTCTGACCACCCCGAAAGGGAAACGGTCGTGATGATACTTTACTTTACTATGATACTATACCCAATTTAATTATTTAGAAACAGTGTGTTGGTTCATTGTTGCATAAGATAGTCCAGTTGTAAATAACTATTGTTCGTCCTCTCGTCTTAGACAAAGTTGGTTCATTTGTTTTGGTTACTATTAATTCAGCTCAAGTTTATTATTTATTAAAACTACGTGTTCGTCTGAAGCCTTAACGTGCTCTCGAGGCACGGGAACGGTGGTGTTTGAAATTTATGACTAAGGTACGTAAGAAAAGTGACACATGCCGGGGTTCGAACTACACAACTTTTTTCAACTTTACAACCGAGCTACCACTAGTATTACCCTAAGACTGGCCTCCACGACTCAGACTTAGCTGTTAAGGCACGCAGGGCCAACAGAAAAAGAGAGACAGTTTATAGGGTTTTAGTCCGTAGGCGCCTTGGGGTCTCCTTATGAGGCCTCACTGTGATTCGGGCATGTGACCTCCCGCGGTGGCCCTTCAGGCTGGGGTCGTATCGTCACGCGATTTTGCGATCTCTATATTTAAAAAAAACACCTGTATTTGTAGCTGTCAAACGAAGGGACGCCTCGGAACGTCACTAACTCACTACGCTCGAGAGTTCTTCGCGCCATTTTGCGTGGACATGTCAAGTGCAAGTTTTTGTTTTGTAAATTAATTTACTGTGGATATTATTGGTCAAAAGTGGTGTTGTTTTGTTTAATAATGTGTTACAATGTGAATAAATATGGAAAACGATAAATTGGACTTTAAATATGGGGCACAAGTTGCAGTTTATTTTTGCGGTTTTCCCGCGCTGTCAACACCCATATTTTACCCGACGTGTTTGAGCAGTGGATGGTTCCGCGAGTGACTCTAAGAAAAGCATCAAATTCTGCAGCATCTGGAATTTGATGATGACCTCATTAATTCATAAAAAAGAAAGATATATTACGTCAGACTTGGCTGTATGGGCTAGACCCTTTGCCTTCCCTATCATCTCATTCATCATCCATAGGGAGAATAGAACAAAAAAAAAATCACTACGCTCGAGGAATAGAACTGTCAAAGTCATGTTACATAACCGCGTGGTTATTTTATTTTCAGCTAATAATAATATAGCTAATATTAGGTATTTAAATTTGTATTTCTTATTATTAATTAGTTGAAGTGATTATATTTGCAAAATTTTATATAAGTAAGTTTATTATATAAGTATTTATATCTAATTGATGTGTCACTTATACTTTCATTGCACCTACAGTTGTTCTAATTAGTCCCAAAGGTTTGGCTGTCAGAAAATGTCTACGGGCATTAAGTCCGCCTCTATACTTTGTGCATTAAAGTTTTGAAATAAATAAATTCGTTCCAAAATTATAAATATTTTCGTGACACATGAATATTTATAATATGACAGAGACAGATTTATGGATGTCAAAAGTGCTAGAACGTGTAGTAATTCTGACAATACGAGAACGCATTCGTAAATGTTGCCAGAAAAAAAACTTAGTTTCCGAAACTATTAAAAAAATGGTAAGTAATATTTATGCTTTTTGAGGTTTGTAAAGTTTACGACTAAGAATACCGATCTCGAGGAACCCTTGAGGGAACTCATTTGACAGCTGTATGAAACACAGTGTATGTCTTGGATTGGTAACAAACTAAAAGGTACAAAACACGACAAAAAGAAACACGAAACAACTCTAAAATTACCAAAACATTCGCAATTCGAAAAAGCAACTAGACGTTCCGCAATACTACAATAGTACTACCATAATCATCAGTGCATTCCCTATCTTTACTATCCAATCAAAACTATACTACATTCTCGTTTAAATCGCAGTTCCAAAAACTAACCAAAGACATTTGAAAACGAAAAGTTTAATTTGTTGCGGGAAAGTTTTCGAACCGCGGTTTTTATATGGGATGTAGATTCGGGTGTAAGGATGAGGGTATTTCAATATAAACGTTAGGAACCATTAGAGTCGCGACAGACGGGCCGGCATGCGCTGCCGATATGAGGACTACACTTCACTACCCCTGGGTTCTTGCGATTACATTCTATGGAAAAGGTTTATTTTTTATTTATTGGATTATACGAATATCTCATGGCAAATCCCTATTAATAAAATTAATAGTGTGCAATAGATAAACTAGATTAAAACATCTTGATACTGAATTTTTTTTAAATCTATTTCATCATCATCATCATCACAGCATATAAAACAACAACACCTCTACTTCCAGTTTATTTTTTTCTACAGTAAATATATAAAAAAAAAACACCACCTACACTCGCCACACAGGCCAGACGGGTTGGCGATGTATATATGTATATTATTAAATTTTATCTTTTTTTTTTGTTTCATTACGACCGTATCCTTTTCAGGACGGTCAGAAAATACGCTCTTAAAGAAGCGGTTTCACATTCAGACAACTTTACTATAGGCCCATCACAAGTGGCAAGCTCGTCGTTGTCTTTAGCATGTCAAACTCGACAAATATTATAAATAAATTATTGTGTTCCGACGAAGAATCGAACCCGGTACCGTCGCGTCTATATCCACGGAATTAACTGCTACACAAAGGAGGCACTTATCAATCAGTAATTAAATGTATTGTAGTTGGTTTTCCATTTTAAATATATTATTGGAACAATCATTATTTGGTATAAGGTAGGTACTCCTACATTACAAAGAAATATTTATATTATAAAGGTGACTCTTACCAAAATCAAATTTAAAAATACACAGCAGCTATGCTATATTTGCAAGTATATACAATTAATTGCCAGAATCTATTAAACAAGAAGCTAATCATAACACTTTTGTAAATAATCTAAACTTTAATAGAAAAATGTTACTACACTTTAAATTAATTAAAGCAAGATAAACTCTAACGTATATGCAGTAGTTATTATTTTCGATCCTTCTCCGAAGTCCTGTTGTTTTATTTTCTTTTATTTTACTTAATATAAATGTGTTATAATATGGTTTAAGGTGTTTGATGGTTTTAAATTGTTATATAGAATTATAATGTTATTATTTGCTACGCCCCTACGGGGTGTCATATACACATTTGGCGCCTCCGTGGTCTAGTGGTAACAAACGTTGCCGTGAACTCGGGAGGTCGTGGGTTCGATTCCCACCGGGGGCAAGTTGTACATTGTATAATTTGTCTCGGTCTGGGTGTTTATATGTACAATATGTATATATTTACAAAAAAAAAAAAAAAGTATAATATGTAGTTTATCAACCATCTAGTTTCCGTAACACAAGCTTACCGCTTACCACGGAAATTAGATGGCGCTGTGTAACCTGTCTGAAATATAAAAAAAAAAAAAAAAAAAAAAACAATCACAGTCTGATTTACTACCGCCACGCCCCAGGTTCCTTTAAACCTATGAGGCGTTTCCTATTAATAGTAAGACCATTAAAAATATGTTTATTTTTAAATTGTAATAGTTTTTTAATTACAGTTACTCCATACTAACCGAGCTCGTCGGACAAACTCAGACAGTTGAGAAGCACTCTTCATTCCGAATGCCTGTCCACACACACAGCCGCCCGCCCCGTTCCGTCCGCCCTACCACTCCTAACTAGGCGGACCAACTACTAGAAACTTCGGAGCAGGCACATGGAGAACTGATGTCGATTACTTGATTTCTATTTTTATTATTTTACTCCTAGTTTTAAGCTTGTAAAACTCCGGACTAGGTTTTTTGACAATTCACAGGCCCTAGAACACAGAGTCCTAGACCTCCTATTGGAGATGGGCCTTCCAGAATTCTTTGGAGAATTTGGCCTACACACGGAACGCTGGCCAGAGGGTTAGATGTCATTTTTTTATAACAATTTATTGACGATTCCAAAAGTTGGTATTAGTTGATTGACGGCTTAACATGCTCTCCGAGAAATATGACAATATTTTTTTATATATAAGATAATATTAATAGATAATAAATTTACTTATGTAGGTATATACATAACATTGTGGTAGAATACAGCTGGACTGTAAAAACTTCGATTGGTTTTGCGGGAACGTTTTTATTTCAGTGATAGCCTATCTATATACATCGATGATTCTACCACATTAGTACTATACAATCGTATTGCTAGTTCAAAAAACATAAAAATGTGACATTTCTTACTTTTTCCCTTTGCCCTTCAATTATAATCCTTAAAACACTAGCCATAAGTTTGATATTTGCTCCTGTAGTTTATTTTAACAACAAAACAGTTTATATATAAAAGTTATAAGCAAAAAATAATGTAAGAAATATTTTGTATTTGCATCTCATAGCCATGCATTTTTACAGCAAAACATCTTGAAAAAATAACTAATGATTTTAAATAAAAATACCTCATCCAAAATATTATTCTTCCTCCATTCCATTTGCCCTTCTACAAGACTACGAAGGATGAAGGACATAGGCATATGAGTACCATCTACTCGTATGTACCTTCGTTAGTTTCCAGAGGGGTTCGAAGTAGAGTTCAGAAACAAACCACAGATAGGTATTTTTCTATAGGCCCATTACGTCAAGTGTGAAGCTTTAACATTTGTCGTACACTATCAGAAAAAATGTTAGTAATTCATTATTATTTACTAGTTTAGCCCTTGTAATATAGTAGTCAGCAAAAGCTTTTTGCGGGGTAAGGCGGAGTGCACAATTGTCCGAAAACACTTCGTCTAAGATTGATTAAGTCTGCCAGAAATTTATTTATTTATTTAATTAGGATCACCAACAGAGTACACATGTATTTCAATTATATCAATAGAAGCAAACAGTAAAAAAACATTTATTTATTTTATTATTATTTATTCAGGAACATACAGATCTTAAAACACAATTACAACAATTCTAAAAGTTACACAATCCAGCAAAGTTTCCACTTCATCATCAGCCTGTATCTCTCCACTGCTGGATGTAGGCCTCCCCTAAGCTCGCCACTTAACGTAATCTTTCGCTACCCTCATCTAACCCCCACCAGCGACTTCTTTAGGTCATCTGTCCATCTGGCGGGGGATCGTCTCACTCTGCGTCTTCCCGTACGTGGTCTCCACTCTAGAACCCGTTTGCCCCATCGATCGTCGGTTCTGCGGCAGATGTGTCCGGCCCATTGGCACTTCAGCTTGCTAATTTTAAAAGCTATGTCAGTAACTTTCATTCTCTGACGAATATCAACGTTTCGAATTCTATCCATTAGAGATATACTGTTGGGATATGTAGTAATATGTAGTTGGATGAAAAAAAAAACTCCTTGGAACTTTTGGTATAAATTTAAAGTATATTGAGATACGATACTATCAAACGAACAAGGTTGACAACTGACACATGACGAAACGCCTGTTCTCTACAAGCGGCAAAGGCAGTGTTGTATATATGATACAGTATATTAAAATTAAGGCGTAAACGCGTAAACATGCCCCCGGGCGTTGAAAGCTCGGCTTTCAACAAGCTTTCTCAGGCAGGAAGGCAGTAGTCGATTGATCCTCACGGCTTCCATCAATTAGTGGGCAAATCTTGCTAAAAGCTCGCCTGACAACTCCATTAGTGGTTTTCACGTCCGCCACTCTTTTGATGCCATCGGATCCAGGATAAACAGCAACTATGCGACCCAATCTCCATTTGAGGGGTGGAAGGTTGTCTTCTTTGAGAAGAACAAGAGAATCAATGTTAAGTGGATGCTGATCCTTGCGCCACTTGACCCGTTGTTGCAGCTCAGACACGTATTCTTTGCTCCACCTCTTCCAAAAATGTTGACGGAGTTGCTCGATCCGTTGGTAGCGTGACAGACGACTATAGTTGTCTTTCTCGAAGTTCGGCGTCGGCAGCGACGTCAGAGGACGCCCGATGAGAAAATGGCCGGGAGTTAGTGCGAGTAAGTCGTCGGGGTCCGCCGACAGAGGTGTGAGGGGACGAGAGTTGAGGATGGCTTCTATCTGAATTAACACAGTGTTAAGTTCCTCGTACGTTAAATTACAATTCCCCAATACTCGTACTAAATGAAATTTGGTAGATTTCACTCCCGCCTCCCAGAGACCACCAAAATGAGGAGAATAAGCCGGAGAAAAATGAAAATTAATCCCATCATTAGCAATCGACTCAGAAAATGAACCACAATTAGACTTTAAGAACTTACCAATGTCATTGTAAGCTCCGACAAAGGAGGTACCGTTGTCAGAGTATATGTTACTAGGTTTACCACGGCGCGACATGAATCTACGCAATGCTGATAGGAAATTATTACTCGTTAAGTCACCCACTAATTCAAGGTGAATAGCCTTGGTCGTAAAACATACAAAAATGGCGATGTATACCTTCACGAGTCTACAACTACGACCTTGACGACTAGCTGAGAGAATAGGACCCGCATAGTCAATCCCAACATTATAAAATGGGTATCCAACAGGCGATAGACGTGGCTGCGGTAAGTTACCCATAAGGGGTGCGACTACCCTACCTCTCATACGAGTACATTTTACACACTGACGATAGCACGACTTTGCCAAGTTTCGGCCTCCGATTGGCCAATAATTTTCCTTAATCGAAGATAACAACAATTGAGGCCCTGCATGCATTAATTTAATATGCTCAAATCTAAATAACAATTTTGTAACGATATGAGTGGACTGTAACAATATAGGGTGTTTTTTATTAAACAAAAAATCTGAATTTTCAAGACGACCGCCAACTCTAATTATTTTGTTGTCGTCAAGAAAAATATTAAATTTGAGCAAAGGGCATTTAGAGGGCAAAGGTTTATTATTTAATAATAAATTATATTCAGGGAACGACTCCTCCTGATGCAAAATAATAATTAGGTTCAATGCAGCGTTCAGTTCGTCAGTGGTGAGATAATTTAAAATAATTTTTGATTTCCTACATAAGTTAATAAAACGTAACATATACGCAACGGCACGAATAAGTCTAGTAAAATTAGAAAAACGGTCAAAATTAATTATCTTAAAGTTATCAATTAATTTAACACTAAGCGCAAGTTCCTTCCTTATTTCCGGAAGTACTTCCGATGTACCTATATTAGAAGGCCAGTTAGACGAATCTAACTTTAAATAGCTCGGACCAGACCACCAAATATCAAGCGATTTAATAACTTCAGCATTTACACCACGCGAAATATAATCAGCTGGGTTTTGGTCAGTCGTAACGTGTCTCCAGGTACAGTTATTAGTAATTTCGTTAATTTCAGCGACACGATTACGAACAAACAGTTGAAGTTTGCTTGGATGCATTTTTAGCCATCCCAAAACAATTGTGGAATCTGTCCAGAAAGTAGCATGCCTAATTTTAAGTCTAAGTGCGCTCTTCACCTTTTCATAAAGGCGTGCTCCCACCAACGCACCACAAAGCTCTAGCCTGGGTATTGTTGTAGGTTTAAGAGGAGCCACCCTACTCTTAGCCATTAATAATCGCACAAGAATGTCACCAGATTGATTGCAGCTGCGAACATAAACACAAGCACCGTATGCGATCTGTGATGCGTCGGTAAAAATATGTAAATCTATATTTTCATTTAACTCGGAGATTACACGACGCGGAATACGGATGCTATTTAAAATCGGCAAACAGGCAACAATATCAGTCCAGAGTTTTAAAATCTCTGGTGGTACAGACTCGTCCCAAGATAACTTGAGTAACCACAATTTTTGTAAAATACATTTCATGGAAATAACACAGGGAGCTACTAGTCCCAAGGGATCGAATATTTGTGCGATAATTGAGAGAATTGAGCGCTTAGAAACAGTTTGATTTGAACAAACAAAATTTTTATTAAATAAAGAAAAATATAACTTATCAGACTCAGTCTGCCAGCCTAAACCTAGTGTTTTACTGGGTTCTAATGTGCCAATATTTAAATCTACAGACGACTGATTGTCAGACTGTAAGTAGAAATTATTAGATTTAAATTTCCTTAAATTCATGCCAGCTGACTTTAAAACAGAGGTGACTTTATTACGAATCTCTAAAATCTCCTCAGTCGTGTTTCCACCAGAGATTAAGTCATCGACGTAAAAATCGTGCATAATAATCTCAGCGATTCTTTTGTCAACACACTCAAGACCTAATTGCTTAAGACATCTCACTGCGAGAAAGGGTGCACTGGCTGTACCATACGTGACAGTATTTAACTGGAATACCTTTAAGGGCTCAAACAAAGCATCACGCCAAACAATCTGCTGCAGGTGGCGGTCATCAGGATGCACAATCACCTGTCGATACATCTTTTCAACGTCAGCTGCAATCACATACCTATGTTGCCTGAAACGGAGAAGTAAAGACACGAGATCATCCTGAATTGTAGGACCCACCATCTGGATTTGATTAAAAGAAACTCCAGAAGTGCTAGGGCTACTAGCATTAAATACTACCCTTAACTTAGTTGTGGTACTACATTCGCGCAGTACACCATGATGAGGAATAAAATACGACAAGGACTGAGGATTAAAGTCACATTCTGACATGTGACTGAGAGATAAATACTCTGACATAAAGTCACAATACATTTTACTAAATGCTGGTTTAAATATACGTCTACGCTCCAATGATATCAAACAATGTTTAGCCCGATTAAAAGAATTACCTAACATGGTTTCGGGTTGTTTGAGCGGAATTCTGACACAAAAACGACCATCTGGAAGACGAGTAGTATTTTTTACAAAGTGTTGCTCACACAATTTCTCCTCTTCAGAATAATACGAAGTCTTAGGGTCAACTTCTTCAAGTTGCCAAAAACGCGATAATTGGTTATGAAGAACTTCGTTGAGCAGATTTGTGTCAGTGGAATCAACAGTTGTAAAATTACATTTTATGTTAAACGATGAAGACGATGCTTGGCCACAATTATTGGGGCCTGAGACCAACCATCCCAGTCTAGTCTCAAAGAGCACCGGCTTACCAATACCTAAGCTAATTTTCTGCGACCCTAATAAGTCCCAAAAGAGATCAGCGCCAATTATCATATCAATTGCAGAAGGCTCAAAAAAGTTAGGGTCCGCTAAATGAATATAGCTAGGTATATTTAGCTTATTTACATCAATGAAATAAGAAGGAACATTATCAGTTATTGAGGGTAAGACAAAACATTTAATTTGTGTCGCGTAATCTTCATTCAATGATTTCATTGATACACGGCACATTTTGCCTACACGGGACATAGAATTGTTTATACCAAACACAGTTGTGTTTACATTATAAATAGGTAGATTTAATTTGCTACTTAGTCGCTCTGTAATAAGGCATGAAGTGCTACCGCTATCCAGCACTGCGCGGGCGACGCACACACGCTCATTGTTATCGTAGACCTTTATTAGCGCAGTCGACAACAACGCACACAACGATGCAGTATTCTTCGGGACGCGCGCCGATAAGGACATGTTATTATTATTATCGCTCGCAGTATTTTCAGGAGATGAATTACGTACGTCCGGCCGCTGCATTGCGTTCGCAGAATGAATAAGTATATTATGTCTACGTTTACATAGACTACAACCAACTTTCTTGCAGCGATTAGCGTAGTGACCGCGTTGTAAACAATTATAACAAACCTTAAAATCAGGCAGTACCTTTAGTCGTTCTTCAATACTTAGGCCTAAAAACTGAATGCAAGTGCTAAGCTGATGTTCGCCGTTACACATAGGACATGTTTTTATATATGTGGATCCAGCACGGGGTCCATCACGATGTGTCGTCGATCTAGACATCATAGTTTTGTGCTTAGCTATTAGTTTAGGCTGACTTAATTGTTTATTATGCGACATTTCTAAAGTTTCGAGCAAATCTGAACGACATTGCATAAAAGTGAAAAGTGTAGCTAATTTAATCGATATATTCTTGTCTAAATTTATTTTATATTCCTCCCACTCACGAAATGTTTTGCTGTCCAACTTACTACTTATAATATAGATTAGTAGGGTGTCCCAGTACTTAATAGGTTCACCTAATGATTCTAAAGCCCTTAAGTTTTTATTAATACGATCTTTCATACGCTTTATAGCAATTGACGATTCTTTCGATAAAGGTTCTAAATCAAATAATGCTGCTACATGGTTTTGTATGAGTAATCGCTCATTATTAAAACGATCACACAGTAAATTCCACGCCACTATGTAGTTACTGGAGGAAAGATCGATAGACTGAATAACTACTGCAGCTTCCCCTTCTAAAGAGGCCCTTAAATAATGAAATTTATTAACATCGTCAATATCGCTATCAGAATGAATAAGACTCGAGAAGGTATCACGGAACTCCAACCAATTATCATATAAACCACTAAATTTTGGCAGTTGAATAGTAGGTAACTTAACGAGACGTTGATGATTACGAGAAGAACCCTTTTCGCTGAATGGAGGTGATGGAACCTGTACTGACACAAGGTCATTGGCCTTTGCAATGATTTTGTAATATTGTGACTCAAAATCATTCCTCTCGCCTAACTGAGCTTCAACATCTTCCACCGAACATTCTAACTTTAACTGTAGCTCATCAAAGTCCTCAAATACCTTAGTCATCCTAGTGATTCTTAATTGTAGTTCATTTATCTGAGTCCTGCTTAATGGTTCAGTTATAGTGCTTACATAGGAACAAAATGCACTAAGTCGTCCTTTATAACTGACTAGCTTTTTAAGCAACTGATCTTTATTACTGGTCATTCTGGAGGGCGTGAGATCCACCTGGAATATATACAATAAAAAAGTTTAAAACTGTACCTAACTAAAAAGTATAAGTTTTACAAAATAGGCATAAATCTACTAAAATAAGAAATTATATAAGTAAATATGGAAACAGCATTAAATAATATAGCTAATTATTATTTTAAATTTAATGAAGTACCTAATTTAATATCTTTACAATGCAAGTTAACAAAAATGCTATGTACGACCACTTGCTAATTGCTATATGCTAAGGTTAGCTAAACTAACTAATACCTAATATAAAGTAGCAATATTGAAATATAATTTACAATAATAAGGCTATATTTAAATATATAAGGCAATAAGCAAAGTGCAAAATACTTAGCAAGTGAAATGAATGTCGTGACAAAACTACTTGACTGAGGATATTTATACATAAAAAATGGTACAAACCTTATAAAAAGTTCCTAATTCCTAACTTCATATTACCTGAGTACCGAGTATTGGGTAAGAAATAAGTATTTACACTTAACACTGTGCAATTTCATAAATTCCAATCTTCGTAAGTCCGATATCCACGTGCCGACTATGACGAATCTTGCAATTTTACTTTTCTTTCAAATAAAGTCCAATCTTCAGTAAATATCCATTAAATTCCATCAATCCGGTCGATAGGGCCATGTTGGGATATGTAGTAATATGTAGTTGGATGAAAAAAAAAACTCCTTGGAACTTTTGGTATAAATTTAAAGTATATTGAGATACGATACTATCAAACGAACAAGGTTGACAACTGACACATGACGAAACGCCTGTTCTCTACAAGCGGCAAAGGCAGTGTTGTATATATGATACAGTATATTAAAATTAAGGCGTAAACGCGTAAACATATACCATATAGCATAGCTGTTTCCATGGCTTCCTAGATAGCATAGCTTTCCATAGTTTCCACTTAAATAACTTAAAATCACATAAGTGAATGGTACTCCAGTAACAGGACAAATGAAGAAATGACAAAATCCTGGGCATTCCGTCTAGCTTTTGACATTTCTGACAGACTTAATCGATTTTAGACGATTCGTTTCCGGACGATTGTGCACTCCGCCTTACCCCGCAGATGGCCATGTCATATTTAAGTTTAATCCTTAACGTCTTAACTATTCTTAACTATTTTTGAATTTTAAGGATCATTTCATCCAAATTTCATTAAAATTTGGTTCTATAATATATGTAGGTATGAAGAAAATTAAACAGATAAACGGATATATAGCTGTGAGGTCACATGTGGTCAGGTGATGACGTCATATAGCCTATGTCAGTCCCTTTTTTTATATTAGCACGACATGTGACCTACCTAATGGTAAGTGGAGCGTAAGGTCTGGAATCAGACACTCATGCCTAACATCAGTCCCTAACACTATGTCGGCTTGACTGGGAATGACGGCAATTCGAGCCTGATCCCAAATTGTGTGGATACACTTTACTGGGTTTATCGGCACGAACGGTGGATAATTCCCCGCCCCATCCGCCTAACACATATTAAACAAAAAAAAAATCTGACCCTGGGTTCCAAAAAACATTTTTCCAAATGTATTTAGAATCGGTCCAGTAATAACGAGTGAAAGATGAACAAAAAGACATATTATATATGTACATACAGACAAAGCTTATTTAACATTTATATTACATATATTAGTATGTATTTGTCTATATAGATATAATATTTAGATTTAATTTGAATTACCTATTAATCTATTTAATGGTTGCACCTACCTCACAACACAAATCGTTTCATTGTCCCAAAGGTTGGTTGCTAGAGAATGCCTAGCGGCATTAAGCCCGCCTCGTGTACATAGTGCAATAAAGTTTTTAAATAAATAAAAATAAAAAATAAATTATAAGACCTCCTCGTCAAGCCGTCTGGCCAGCGTGGCGAGTGTAGACCAAATTCTCCAGATATATCTTCTGGAAGGCCCATCTCCAGCAGTGGAGGTCTAGGAAGCTGTGTTCTAGGGGCTGTAATGATGATTCTTCCAGTAATGTCATATGGTGCAGAAACGTGGACACTGACGGTAGGTCTGGTCCACAAGTTCAAGGTCGCTCAGCGGGCTATGGAGAGAGCTATGCTCGGGATTTCACTAAAAGATAAAGTCAGAAACGTTGACATCCGTCAAAGAACCAAAGTTACCGATATAGCTTTTAAAATTAGCAAGCTGAAGTGGCAATGGGCTGGACACATATGCCGCAGAACCGATAAACGATGGAGTAGACGGGTTCTGGAGTGGAGACCACGTACTGGAAGACGCAGAGTGGGACGACCCCCCGCCAGATAGACAGATGACCTGAGGAAAGTCGCTGGTGGGGGATGGATGAGGGTGGCAGAAGATCGTGTGAAGTGGCGAGCCTTGGGGGAGGCCTACATCCAGCAGTGGAGAGACACAGGCTGATGGTGAATGATGATGAAAAAGTTATGATTATAAGACCGATTATGTCGAGTCCTGGAATCGTACCTCTGCGTCTCTCCAAGGATGAATTAAATTTCTGAAATTAAAATTTTTGATTATAAGTAAAGCAAGTTGAGACAACAAAATGTGATGGCTATTTACAACAGTTCCAATATTATTTAACGTTACACCTAACTGCCTTCTTTGTATAAGAATATAGGGTAAATATAATATAAAGTGATATATTAGAACATTCCTCACGTATCAGAGCTGACGGGATGCCTACTAGGAACAGGCGGGGCTTTGAACATAAAGCCGGGATGGCCCGAGAGAATTTGTTATACTAGGGTTGACACAAATTCATTTAACATCCAATAAGTTATTGAAAATAGCAAAATGAACTTATTAATTTATTTATTTCAAAACTTTAATGCACAATGTACAAAAGCCAGACTTAATGCCCGTAGACATTTCACACAAGTGTTTTATTACCTAGTTATGTGCAGTTTCATACACTAATTTATCTACTCTCATACATTAGGATTGAACCTACTAAATAAAAGATAAAAGTTAAAAGAGTAAGAATTTTAAGCAAAAATAAAAAAAAAACACGAAATGCTATACAACAAAACGTAGTGAATGAAGACAATCTTTATTTTTATTTTTTTTAAATGACCATGGTACAGAATACATAAGTCCTAAACAATGAAATGGCGCCAAAATCTAGCTTATGACCGCGCACGCGCTATGGCGGGCGCTGCCATAGACAAGTAAAAATTGGAATCAAAACTTTTTTGTAATGGAACCTTTGCCTTAATAAAATAAGTGTTATATAATATGTATGATTCTATTTTTAAAATGAAATATAACATAATTTTAAACTAAGTAAAACTATATATAAAAATATTCACCCATGACTTGATCATGTGGCAGTGTACCAAGCAAAGCTACGCTGATTTGCTGCGCGAATATAGTGCCAGCCCTCTTGTTTATTTACTTAATACTATAGTTTGTTTTTTTTCTCTTATTTTTATTTTTAAATATTGTATTTTATTTTTCTTATTCTGCATCCATAATATTCATTCTGTCACTGTCTCAAATGTTACCTGATAGAGAACGCCTTCATGGTATTATGCTCGCTTTGTAAATCTTTTTATATTTTATATTTTGTGTGCAATAACGGATTTTATTCTATTTTTATTATAAAAAGACAGGGCAAGAAACCAAATGGTATGAGAACCAAAGCCAAAGTTCGAGACGCAAACCAACAATTCATCAATTCGACAGACCAGTACATCGTCTTAAAAAAAATGACAAAAAGCTCTCTGTGTAATTGTAAAAAACTTTTAAATAAATTACCTGAAGATATAAAATGTCTTAAATATAATAATTTTAAGCAACAGATAAAAAAATACTAATTGTCAAATCTTATACAGTGGATGAAGCTCTAAAGGTCGACTATATTCTTCAAATGTAATGACATTATTCATTATGTTGTGTTCTCTTCTCCCGGTGGATGATGAATGAAGTGATAGGGAAGGCAAAGGGTCTAGCCCATACAGCCAAGTCTGACGTAATAATATCTTTCTTTTCTATGAGTTAATGAGGTTATCATCAATTCCAGATGTTGCAGAATTCGATGCTTTTCTTGGAGTCACTCGCGGCATTATAGCCCAAACACGTCGGGTAAAATATAGGAGTCCACAGCGCGGGAAATTCGCAAAAAATAAACTGCAACTTGTGCCTCATATTTAAAGTCAAATTTATCGTTTTCCATAATTATTCACATTATTAAACAAAACAACACCACTTTTGACCAACAATATCATAAGTACAATCAACTAGAAAAATCTTTGAAAATATTGCATTGTGCGAGGGAGAGGGATGAAAAAGCGTTAACCCTCCTAATAAATTCAAATTTGTTAGTGACGTAAGTATTTTATATTGAAGTGTCAACCCTACATCGAGCTGGCAAGCCAAGGGGGTTATTCTCTGTTTATCCTGCAAAGTAAAGATAAACAGCCAGCTATATGGGTGTAGCACTCCTCACATGGATACCACAATCAACCGGGTTACCGTTGCTATGGCTACGTATAGATGAAATAGGATGTCGTGCGTGGACTCCGGGCGTGCCTTCCTATATTGGTAGGTACTGGTAGCAAAACAAATAAGAGATTCAAATATTTAAAATTAATAAAAAGCTAAAAAATACATTTATCAAGTCAAGTCTACAATAGACCGCCCTTTATACGAGTGCATCAGAAAGGTTGCAGCGAGGAAATTTTACCGAATTTTAGTCTTGCTGTGTTGCAAAAAAGTAAGACCAAGAGCAATACCACCGATATGTTACAATCTCGAATCATACATTGAGTCTCACAAGACTTGGTCATACTTTTTTCGCTATGCCGGCTTGACTAGGTGCTTTTTCACACGTCGTCTAAACGATTACAGGTTATAGGAAAGTGGAAATATATATTTAGTTATAGAAATCTTGAAAAGCATTCCACATCTTTAACGTGCGACAGATGTAGAAATAATAATATAGTAACAATCTGATTAAAAGCGGGAAAAACTGTTTTAGCTTGTTCAGTATTCCGTGCTTATCTATGTGTGTGAGTATATGTATTATATTATTCATTTATTTATACATATTATATATTTATGCATTTAGTTATTATTATTATTTTTCATATTTCTGCTTATACTTCTCAGTTTAGTGTTAAATTTTATCCCAAAAATGTTTAAATATCTACCGGCATTGTAGCTCGCCTTCCTCTTTGTGCAATAAGTATTAAAATAATGAATAAATGTAAAGTTGGCTAGTAATAGCCCGTCTCTTTAAAAGTTTGGTTTCTGACTACCAAACTTTTATTGTATCTTCATTTAATTTGCTGTCGCTACCTAAATCTACACAAGCACAAACGGGCAATTTTAGAGCTCTGTCCTGTACAGGATTTCCCTTCGCGACGTGTGCCTGCCAAACAGGAAAATGTTATCGGCCTCCCCCTATGCCTCCACTCCCACCCTACGGACCTGTGCTTAGTTTCCGCTCCTTGGCGACCAAATGGATGAGGGTAGGGTTTAATACATACAAGTATATCGAGCGGTCTCAACGAAGAACATATTAAGCGGCATTCTGGAACTTTTCGTTTATCACCGAAACCTTAGCGAAGTAGGCAAAAATAATTAAGCATGACCAATATACTAAATACCTTCTTTTTTTTTTTAATTTATTTATTTTTCCTTATATCATAACATTTAAATATAACATTATTCTGCCAAACTATAAAATAGTTTATCGGCAGATAGCTCTCATTACAATGATATACTAGCACACTTTAGTTTATAAAACATTAAATAAAATAAAACACAACTATAATAGATTCGGTTTTTTTTACACAAATAATCTATCGATTTTGCTACTCAGTTGTTCGAGTAGTTCTTTCTTAATTTTGTTTTTATATGTCAATTTGGAAAGTCTTCGCTAATAATCGTGTTACATTATTTATTTAAAACTTATTTAAAAACTTAATTGCACTTTGTACAAAGGCGGACTTAATGCCGCTAGACATTCTCTGACAGCTAAACCCTTAAGACATTTAGACAGTATCAATGGTAAGTAGGTGCTATATTATTTATTTAAAACTTATTTAAAAACTTAATTGCACTTTGTACAAAGGCGGACTTAATGCCGTTAGACATTCTCTGACAGCTAAACCCTTAAGACATTTAGACAGTATCAATGGTAAGTAGGTGCTATATTATTTATTTAAAACTTATTTAAAAACTTAATTGCACTTTGTACAAAGGCGGGCTTAATGCCGTTAGACATTCTCTGACAGCCAAACCCTTAAGACATTTAGACAGTATCAATGGTAAGTAGGTGCTATATTATTTATTTAAAACTTATTTAAAAACTTAATTGCACTTTGTACAAAGGCAGACTTAATGCCGCTAGACATTCTCTGACAGCTAAACCTTTAAGACATTTAGACAGTATCAATGGTAAGTAGGTGCTATATTATTAAATGACAATTTGTAAGATATACGAGTATGTAGACATAACCACAAATACATACTAATAATACTTAATAATTACATTCTAATACATAAACAACTACATATATAAATTATTCATTATGGATTATATATAGTCATTTTATATTTTTTTCTGTTATAAACATATAAAACCACGAAAACATTTAAAAATGATGCGATATAGGTGTAAAATAAGGTACCATTGCCGCTAGCGACATCTACAAAAAGCTTTGCCTGATACACCCCATTGTGTCGCGCCATAAAACGAAGATTTTGTAATTGGTCTTGCAATTACGAACTGTGAGAATAGTCGTTAACCAATTAGAAATAGCATTAGAATTACGAATTAAATTGATTTCATCCATCTATTAAATACAATAAAAAAATATTATATATACCTTTCATATTTATATAATCACATTACACTACACTACATTACACTACACTATAATACAGTACACTACACCCAATAAGTATTCATTAATATTAAGTTTGAGTCAGAGGAACCTGGAGTGCTTGAACACAGAAGTGGCTAAAGAAAAAGGTTACAAAGGAAGAAGACAGGTTAAGCCTTATTTAAATCTTTAATCCATAACTATTATCCATGAAACAACCTGGGTGCCTCAAATAAAAAGTTCCAAATTAAATTAACTAAGAAGAAAAAGTCCCAAAATTTCAAATTGTCAGTTACGATGTTTTTCCTAAACAGCATACGTATGTTGCTTAAAGGCGAACAGTGGGAGTGGGTGTTAGATTGAGCCGCTTTCTTACAACTTAAATGAAATTGACGGTTGAAAAATTATTTTCAGGATAACAACATTTTTCAGTAGTTATGCGAGCTTACTCTCTAAAAACATTATCTTACAGATAACCTTTCGAAGAAGTGAGCAGGGATTATAGCTCAAAGCATTATATATTTATTTTATTTTAAAACTTTATTAAACTATGTACAATTGTACTATTAGCAATTAGGCAAAATTGAAATAAATAAATAAATAATAAATAAATATTTCCAGACAGGTCACACAGCGCCATCTAGTTTCCGTGGTAAGCAACGAGGCTTGTGTTACGGAAACTAGATGGTTGATAAACTACATATTATACTTTTTTTTTTGTAAATATATATATATTATACATATAAACACCCAGACCGAGACAAATTATACAATGTACAACTTGCCCCCGGTGGGAATCGAACCCACGACCTCCCGAGTTCACGGCAACGTTTGTTACCACTAGACCACGGAGGCGGTCAAAATAAAACAATAATCTTAATATATATGACAAAGTCTTTCTGCTGGACCGATTTTCATGGTTTTTGATTTGTTCCGAATAAAAGAATAACTATTAATAATACCTATTGCAAAATTTACAAAAAATAAAATAAAAGAAAAACATTTTCCCATACAAAATGGTTCTGATGATGTATGAGGTGATAGGGAAGGCAAACGGTCTAGCCCATACAGCCAAGTCTGACGTAATATATCTTTCTTTTTTATGAGTTAATGAGGTCATCATCAAATTCCAGATGCTGCAGAATTTGATGCTTTTCATGGAGTCGAATTAGGAGAAAATAAACTGCAACTTGTGCCCCATATTTAAAGTCCAATTTATCGTTTTCCATAATTATTCACATTGAAGCACATTATTAAACAAAACAACACCACTTTTGACCAATAATATCCACAGTAAATTAATTTACAAAACAAAAACTTACACTTGACATGTTCACGCAAAATGGCGCGAAGAACTCCCATAGAAAATGGGTTTCGTACCTGTCAAACAATGTTGGTTGTCAAATATTTATGCGTGCGTTCAGTAATTTATATCAAGCTCTTTAAATATAGAATCACTTTTACGTTGCGAAATTGTCTGTGATTTGTTTTGTGTGAGTATTATTATTATTAATAATGCCGCGACCAAGGAGATCTAATCTTTTCCAACGTAGCCGTAATGCAATTAGGCCACGGAACATTGCGAATCAATTAACTGATGTCTTCATTGACGACAAATTGCACGAGAGTTCTTCATTGCCGTGTTGGTATGGCACGAAGTGATATGCGTTCTACTGATATGCTCTTAGATGTATTTGCACAGTTCATCCAAAGAATAATAAATATTTCTATTTGCAGTTGTTGCTGGTAAATGTTTGTGTGCCGACATCATTTACCACTTACCATAAGGTGCGGGCAAAGGTCACATGTCGTGATAGAATTTTAAAAAAAAGTGAAACACGTTTCATAGTTTCAATCCTATAAATAAAACAAACAAAACTTGTAGCAAAATTTCATAACATTTTCCATCAACGTAATAGTGAAAATGTTATTAATACGAAATCTCTGATCGGCACTACACAAAGGGTTGAGCTCTCCTTAATGTAAACCTCAAATTAATTTGAAGCTGGAGGCTAGGGGCGTAATTTATAAGCTGGTATGTGGCTATAGCAACCAGACGCCCACTTTGATCTTCCACATCTATGACCGTCGAAGTAAATTCATGAATTTCAATATACATTTAAGCCATAAGCGAAAAAGTTACGCCGGCATAGTGGTAGGGACTGATGCCGTTTATATTAATATATATAAAAAAAAAAAAAAACATTCTCACAAACGATTAATTATTTCATTATACGTATAGCACTTGTGCACGACGGACACAATAATAGTAGGCATATTTTCTGTATAGTTGTATCATAGAGCATAATTATTATTATTTTTACCACTTAGTCATCATCACTTTGGGCTACTATGTCAGCGGGTGGTACGCCCATATAGTAAAGAAATAATAATAATTATGTAGTTAGTTGCTGCCTGTTTAGATTAATTATTATTATTAAAAAATCAAAATCAAAACATTTATTTTCTAGAATACGGTACATAATGTGGCTAGTAGTAGTAGTTTTCCGGCGTATCCTGTCGTCATGCAGCGTGAAAATATTTACATTTATATATTATTTTACAGTCGATAGTTTTAACACACCTATACATAAAAATAAAAATAAATTAAATTAAATGGAACAATAAATTACATGTCAATTAAGTACAGCTCTCCCAAAGTGATAATGCGCATAGAAATCTTCGTCACTGTTCGGCAACGGTCGTATTCCCCGAGCGTCGGAAGACGATATGTATATAGAGTGGTTAAGTGCATTTTCTTTATGCATAATTTAGTAGAATTATGTGTTTTGTGCTAAAAGAGATAAATATTGATTTATCAGTAACGAAATTTGATTCAAAGTAAATAGCGAGGAAAACCATACGATTGAGAATATGCTACAATCTTTGTTGGATTGATTTACTTCGAAAATTTTATAGTACTGTAGTGGCCTCCTTTAAATATAAAATCTCTGCCTGTGTCAGACAGACAAGCAATTGTCAAATAAACTATTTAAATAAGATAATTAAAGTTGAAATTAAATTCACCTTTGAAAACAAAACCAAGAAGGTTGTGTAATAGCAGCTCTATATAATTCCACACAGAGAGAACACGTGCAGTCACCGCCAAAAAAACAAAAACAAAAAAACACTGCCCGAATTGTTTTCGATTGTGTACTCATGATATTGACTTCTATTTCTTTGGAACAAGGTGCAAAATGCAAGTGCATTGTTTAGTGCTCTTACGATTCAATGATTCGGGTGTTTCCGGGAATACGACAATTAGCGAAGATCTGCATGCGCATTATTAATTTGGGAGTACTGTACCTACTTATATTATGTCAAAGATTTATTATGATATTATTTATGATAATAATTTAATTATCCTACTCAAGTACATCACTGAGAAAATCCTTATTTGAATAGTATACCTTTAGTACCGATAGCTTAAATAACTTTTTTTGAAAATCCCTTACATTTAATGCTTTTAGATCAGATGGCAAATGATTAAATATTTTAAGTATATAATAATAATACTATCTAGTATGGCAGAATACTTTATAGTTTTTCGTATATAGTAATTTAGTTTATGGAATATATCATAGTTAGTTACAGTATAGTTTTAATGGCTTATTTTATATTCACAACTTAATAGTTTAGCGTTTAGTTCTATTGGCACCTGGTAATAGCCCAGCATATTATAGGACCGCTCCGTTATTATAGCGTTAACGGAGCCGTCATTGTATGACTGGGGCCCAGGACCATTCACTGAGGTGATGCCAATACTTCGTTAAGTTATAGCTTCCTGCCGCCCGGAAAATAGGTGCACCGGGATCGTTCGCCTGTCGACTCGATCTCCCGTTCTCGAGGTTTATGTGGCTGACTTTCGTCGGTCACGTATCCTCGTTACCGGGGGTCGTATACGTCAGCCCGGTCCCGCACAGTACGGTACATAAATATTCGACTAATAACAAACGGATGGAGAGTTTCAAAAACTACATTTGGATTCATCACCACACACCATTTTAAAATCACAAGAATATTTAACAAAGATTGGTTGGCGTGATAATAAGAAAACACAATGAATTGTTAATTATATACTTTTTTTAATTGATATATACATTTATTGGAAAAAAAATATTTACAACATATAAAATTAATATTAAGGATAGGGATATAAGTCCCGTCCGCGTGGAATGGTGGCAAGAACGCTGGCTGCATTTCCCCGCTGAATTGCAATACTGATTCTCTGAGCGAAGAAAGAGCCAGCCCTCTTGTCACCGGAGGAGACAACAAGACGCGGTGTTATGTCTTTTAAAAACTTTTTTGCGCTTGGACTCCATGGGCCCAGAGTTTCTACAGCAAACGGCACAATAATCTTTTAATATACTTACATACTTGCGCCGCTTGCTGGACTCCGCATTTTCCGCCGCGGCTCCCGCTTTATGCGCTGTCCCCCTGAGATGCGACGCGGCGAGGGTGTCGACGCACGTGGCGTCCCACACCAGAGCACGTCCCCGTTCCCAGGGGACCAACGTCATACCATCGGGTCTCTTGCCATCATCTCGGATAACTCCAACAGGCTCTAGAAGAGCTGGAACCTCGATGGTGGCTAGAGCCCTTTTAATAGTATCGTTAAGTGTTTGTTTTTAAGTTTTTAAAGTGATAAAAAAAATAAAGAAGTAGTTTTATATTTTACAAACTGATATTTTATTTAATATCAAATAAAACCAATTGGAATTAATACTGATGTCTTTAATTTAAATATATAAAAATTAAAAACATTCTGAGACACCCTATAGTTAGGACGAATTGCCAGTTGACATATGTCAAAGTTAATAAATGCTCTTTTAATAAGAATTCAGTAATGATGTTGCATACTAAATACAAACAGTTCTTGGCATAATAAAATTAAATTTTAACACCGATATAACGAACCACAGTAGCAAGGGATATCATTATTTGTGCCCGTAGCACAATAAATTAAAAAAAAAACACAATGCAAGCATCCGACGTATCTAACCCTTTCACTGGCTAAATTTTATATTCTTTATTATTCAAACTTTGGGTGTCTCATTTCAATAAAGTGCATAGAAAAAAAAGGATATAAAATTTTACCCACGATTCTTTGGGGTCATGATTTTTTATGCTATTAATTTGCAACAAGGTGCATCGCAGGCAAAGTAGGGTTACTGTACGGTGCTTTAGATTCAAATGAGTTCTATAGTGAAAAAGTTGAAAGGGTTTTGTACTAGTTAGGCGGTTATTTTTTCCCATCCGTTGTCAATAGTGTCGGAGATGCGAGGCATCAAAGGATAATAGAGTCAGTACGGATGCATATCAATGTAGTTATATTGCGCGATTCCGTAACTATTGTATTCGCGAAAGAGTTATATTTAAGTTCATCATCATCATCATCAGATGGATCCACTGCTGGATCCATCTGATTTTTGATCATATATTATATATATATATATATATATTCTTACATAACACTAATTCCATATTAAAATAAATCTATAGTTATAATATTTAAGAAATATAAATTAAAAAGCAAAATAATATATATTTATATACATAATATAAAAATATATAAGTGCAATATCTATTTATTTAATATTATATTTTTATTTTTAATATTTTTCTATTTAAGTAAATTGTAATTTATTTAAAAATCGTTCAATTTAAATTATAATTTCGAACATTTTTTCAGTATCCAAATAGTTTAATTGTAGAAGCCAACTTGTAATTTTGTTTTTACAACATAAAATAAACTCGAAAAATATCACAAATAAATTAAATTATTAATTGTGACCCGAACAGAAAAAGAACCTGGAGAAAAAGAAACTCGGAGGTTTAAATCCACGAACTTAACCGCTAGACCACGGAGGCACAGGTATAGCTAAAGAGAGGAAGATAAATTTCTAAGCATTCCATGGATTCACCGTGCGGGTGCCGGGTCCATCGTGTGTGGGTAAGAGATGAGAAGAATGGTGTCTCGGGCTTGCGACTGACAATAGGCTATTTTAAGAAAAGGAGGCCTCCCTTTTTTATTTTATTGCGCGATAATACGCTCACTATCCATTCTACTCCTCTCCCTACCCAACCAAATACTGTATGATTCCGTTAATGCCGTCCTGGAAGCTCTTTCCATAAATGTATCTCCTGCAGACCTGCTTAGACCCAATTCTTTCAGTAAGTGATGCAAAGATTTTGCTGGAACTCCTCTCGCACCAACTTCCACTGCGTAAAGCTGAGTCTTGAACCCGTTCCTGATCATTTCTTCTGTGAGATCATAATATTTATTCGACTTCATGTTGTGGTCTTTTGGAATATTTGATTCTACGGAACGGTAAGTTCAATAAGGATAACTATTTCAAATTAGAATTAAATCAGACCAGTAGTTGTGATAGTAGTTTGATTTCCTTGAGTCAGAGCCAAGACCAAAACCAAGATTAGGAGTACTTGGCCAGTCTTGGTCTTGGTCTTGCTCTGGGCAACACTAATGTGGATTATTTAACATAGAAAAAGTATTATTAAAAATATTAATTATATATTTTAAATAATAAAAATTCTTATATAAATATAAGTAGTGTATTATTGGGCATTCTGCCCCACCTTTCGTTCACATCGCTGTCGCGATGCTCACTTCAGGTGTGTTGAATGCCCAATAATACGGATGCGATAATATTAACATTAATGTTATTGTGTGAACCCATGTGTAACGAAATAAATGTAAAATAATGCTTAAGACATTATTTAGCTCGCCTATGTACTTTTTACGTTCGTTACAATGAAAAGTGATAAAAAAATGGATTGGTGTTGATGACATAAATAGCGAAGACTTTATAATATTCTATTCATTTTAAATGAGGCTTTTGACAATAACGCTAATATGAAATTTATACAACAACCACAAACATTAAATGTTGAAAAACTATGTGTTGATACACAGAACATAGGATCACGACATGGTGTCCTTTTACCTAATACGATTCGTTGTATAGTTTGTGGTCCCTCAAACACTGGAAAAACCAATTTGGTTATTGGTCTTTTATTACACGAACATGGTTTACAATTTCAGAACGTATATGTATATTCTAAAACCCTTTATCAACCCAAGTATATTTTCCTTGAGAAGGTTTTGAAATTAGTACCAAGTGTTTCCTTTGATAAATTTCATGGAAACGAAGAAGTCATAAGTCCACAAGATGCTAAACACAATTCAATAATAATATTTGATGACGTAGCATGTGAAAGTCAGAATAATATGCGGGATTATTTTGCGATGGGGAGACATAGGACTATAGATTGTTTCTATTTGAACCAGACATATAGCAAAATCCCTAAACAACTTGTAAGGGATAATGCTAACCTTATAATTCTTTTTAAACAAGATGACATTAATTTGAGACATGTATATGATGAACATGTTAACACGGATATGACTTGGATTGAATTTAGAGAAATGTGTTCAAAAATATGGAAAGAACCTTATGAGTATTTAGTAATAAACAAAGATTGTAGTAAAAACAATGGTTGCTATAGAAAGAAATTTGATACTTTTGTGGTTTTTGAATAATAATATAAATATCGATATGATAATTTTTATTTTTTATTATATTAAACTTATCAAAGAATCACGCACGTATATAGTATATTGTTTAAAAATAATGGAAAAAGCACTTAAACAACAAATTGTTGACACCGCCGAGGCTGTAAGAAACAAAATAAAGAAAATGCGAGACAATGAAGCTGATAATAAAATTGTTTTAAACACTCTTTTCAAACCTATAACAGATCCTTTGAATACGGTAATTGGTGGAAAAAAAAATAAAAATAATAACATTAGAAATAATCCTAGTCCATCTAACCACGAAGATGATTTTGATTCTTCATGTGAATCTTATTCTAATAAAACCATTGTGCAGAATAAACCTAACATAATATCTCGAGTGAAGAATGTCTCGAGTGAACTTGATGTTAGTGACAATAGTTCTGAAGAGTTTAAAGATAGTGTTGAATCATTTAACACAATTAATACGAAGCCGACTTTAAGTACAGATGCTTCCTCTTGGTCTTTATCTTCCGAAATTTATGAAGATGTTCCATTCGGTGTAAGAATTGAGCAAGGAAAACTTATGATGGGTACAGCTCATGTAAACATTAACAATAACATAATTTCCATAGGGGATCAACGCTATAAAAACACACCAGGGTTAAAAGAGCTTTTGTTCAATAAGTCGCCAGATTACACTTTAATCACCACGGATGATACTCTAAATTATAAACGAATGTTAATTCTCACAAATGCTCATCGACGAGATAATGATCCAAACAAGCCTATAAAAAGTAATAAGGGACAAAAATATATGAAAATTATAAAACCTCTTTTCCTATCCGACTCGGATCATACATCTATGACAAATGTTCAACGTGGAGAAGGTTTACCATTGATGAAGAAATTGAAAAAAAATACAGATTATGTGTATTGGGACGATCCTAATGAATTAGTTGCAAGATTACAGTTGTTATATGCTTCTAAGGATGCTGGAAACACTGGAGTAGATAATGAAATTATTTCTATCATAGAAGAGTTGCGAGAAAGTGGGAATTTAAATCAATAAATATGAGTTTGTTTATACATTTTGTTTCATTTTATGTTTATCATTTAATTCGAACAGTTCTTCAAATGAATATTGACAAATTCGGACATCATATTCATAAGCGTATGCGTTTCGCAGAAATATTTGAGATCACGGATAAGGCTCTAACAAAATCTGAAAGTGGTGACTTTGACTTACAATCTACAAGATTAAGAGGTATTAAACATCCAATAACAAAAGACGATGCAGTTAATAAAGAATATGTTGATAGTTCAATTACTAATTTCTGTAGCAAAAAAGAACTCCAAGCAGAGCTTAAAAAAATAAAAACTGAAATTCATAATGAAGTGGAAAAAAAACTGAGAGAAATTTTAGGCAAAGTTTGAAATACATTTAATAATTTAACTATCAAAAAATGAGCAAACAACAAGTTGTAGATGAAATACATAGAGGTGCACGAAAAAATTTTAGCCGTCGTCTTGTTATCTTGAAGGGTATAGACGATTTATGGCAAGCTGATCTTATTGATTTGAAGAATTACAAAAATGTTAACAGAGGTTTTAAATTTATTTTAGTCGTTATTGATTGCTTTTCAAAGTATGTGTGGACTATTCCTGTAAAGACTAAAACTAAATTTGAAATAGTTAACGCTTTCCGAAAGGTATTGCTCATGAGCAATCGTCACCCTGTTAATTTACAAACAGATATGGGTACAGAGTTTTATAATACAGCATTTAAAAAACTTATGAATAACTATAACATTAATCATTATTCTACATTCTCGATCAAGAAGGCTTCCATAGTGGAAAGAGTAATCAGAACCATAAAAAACAAATTGTTTAAGTTGTTTAGTTTAAATGGAGAGTACAAATGGGTCGGAGAGTCACTAACAAGTGTTATTATGTCATATAATAATACTAAACATCATACTACTAAATATAAACCGATTGATATAAACGAAATGAACGAAATCATAGTGAAAAATAATATTTACAAAAATAGAAATAAAAATTCAATTAAACATAAATTCAAACTTAACGACTATGTGCGTATAAGTAAATATAAAAGTGATTTCGATAAAGGCTACACACCTAATTGGTCTACAGAAATTTTTAGAATCAAAGAAGTTAATAATACAAATCCCAAAACCTATCACCTTGAAGATCAACGTAATAATATTATACTAGGGTGTTTTTATGAAGAAGAACTTCAAAAAACAAAGTATCCTAATCTATATTTAATAGAAAGAGTGTTGCAAAGAAAGGGAAGTAAACTTTTTGTAAAATGGTTGGGTCTTAATAGCAGTGAAAATAGTTGGATTGATAAAAATGATTTGGTTTAATAATATAAAGTCAAATGTTGGTATTTGATGTCTTCATAATATTATAAGTAATGCAAGGAGGAGGACTAGTTAACAATCTGATAAATAATCTACCGTTCGAACTACATTTCCCTGGTTATAATTATTGTGGTCCGGGAACAAAGTTAGAAAAACGATTATTACGAGGTGACAAAGGAGTTAATAAACTTGACAACGCTTGCATGAATCATGATATTGCATATTCAAAATATTTTGATTTGATAAATCGTCACAAAGCTGATTTACAACTATTAAACATGGCTAAGCAAAGACTTCAGTCAAGAGATGCTGGAAAAGGTGAAAAAATTGCTTCTTGGATAGTTAAGAAAGTAATGAAAACTAAACTGAAGACAGGTGCTGGAATTACAAAATTTAAAACTATAGCATCAAAAATTCACTCGCAACTCAAAAAATGTAAACCTAAGAGTGATAAGATTGCAATTAAAATAGCATACTTAGCTGCTAAGAAACTATTGTCTAAAAATAACAAAGTTCGTTTACCACGAGTTATACCATTACCTAAAGTAGGTGGAATTTTGCCTTTATTACCTATTTTTGCTGGATTATCTGCATTGGGTACTCTAGCGGGTGGGGCAGCTGGTATTGCAAAAACTGTTAACGACTATAGATCTGCTCAACAAAATCTGCAAGAATCTGAACGCCATAACAAAAAGATGGAGCAAATTGCATTGGGTAAGGGTTTACATATTAAACCTTACAAAAAAGGTAACGGATTATTCATAAACCGTTCAAAAAACTGATTAGTAGGCTACCCAAACATGCTCTCACAAATTTAGATATTATAAAGTATGCAAATGGTATTCCATTTTTTAGAGGTGTTTACATGAAAGACAGATTACCAAAAAAATCTCGAGATATTGAATGTGGTATTGTTAATCTTGATAACTCTAAAAATCAGGGTACTCATTGGGTAGCCTATGTTAGATTATATGATTATTGTGAATATTTTGATAGTTTTGGTGATCTGAAACCTCCATCAGAATTAATATTATACTTGAATAGTAAAAATATGTTTTACAACTATACGAAATATCAAAATTTTAACACAGTCAATTGTGGACAATTATGTTTAAAATATTTAAGAATTTTTTGGAAAAAATATATAAAATAAGAAGTACATTTGAGTTAGTATCATTGGAAAGATGTCTTTCACACTGTCTATCACTGGTAATACATCGGTTCTAACAACTTACTATAATCCTAATTTACAACTTGAGGGTGAATATGAGTGTGCTCTATTATGCTTATCAACATTTAATTCTATACCGAACATTGATAGTAATAATAATAAATTTTATTATGGTAATAATGAATGTGTAGAAATACCTGAAGGAACATATGAACTTCAAGATATATGTGACTTTTTAAAAAATAAAATAAAAGATGCAACATTTAACCTGTGTTGTAACAACAATACATTAAAAACTACAATTTTTTGCACGAAAGATATGCATTTCAATAAAGATAACACCTTGGGAAATGTTTTAGGGTTTGGTAGACAGACTCTGCAAGCTAATATAATACACGAGTCACACATACCAATTAATATTTTATCATCAACTGTGGTGCGAGTCGAATGTGATATAGTTGGTGGTTCGTATATAAATGGGCGAGCGAGTCATATAATTCATGAGTTTGCTCCCAATGTACCACCGGGTTACAGAATAATTGAAATCCCAAAAAATATTATATATTTTCCAATAAACCAAAAAAATATAAACTGTATTAATATAAAATTAGTGGATATAAATAATAATTTAATAAATTTGCGAGGAGAAGAAATCCAGCTGTACATACATCTAAAGAAAAAATGATTGATCATAATAAAAACATAGCCACATGCATTAAAAATATCAGTACAGTTCGTACCATTCATAAAGAAGCATCTAAAAGAAAAATTAAATTAACAAAAGAAAATAGGAAATTCCTCAAAGTGATAGGCTTATTAAAATGAATATCTTAAATATATCAAATCCACCTATATACGATAATGGTATTGAAAGTGTTGAATTTCATTCATACAAACCTTATGTTACTAGCTTCAACAAGAATGATGAAATTCGTATCCCTATCAATCAACAAGATTTATATATATTACCATCAGCTAGTACATTGTACTTAGAAGGTGTGGTTCATATTTTTAAAAAAGATTCGAAAGAAAAAGTAACAAGTGTTCATTTCACAAACAATCCAATGCTCTATCTTTTTCAAGACGTTCGTTATGAATTAAATGGTGTAGAAATAGATAAAGTAAAAAATGCTGGAATCACCACAACTATGAAGTCACTTCTATCAATGAATGATAATGAATCAAAAACATCAAAGACTTGGGGTTGGGATATAGATGGTACAACCAGTGGTGGACTTTTTTGTGCTTCAATACCTCTTAATAATATCCTTGGTTTTGCAGAAGATTACAAAAAAATTATAATGAACTGTAGACATGAATTAGTTCTGTTACGTAGCAACACTAACTTAAACGCTTTGAAACTCAACACTGGAGAAACGGTTAAAGATATTGAAATTCACAAAATTATATGGAGGGTTCCTCATATAAAAGTATCTGACTTAGAAAGGATTAATTTGCTCAAGCTGTTAGAGAAAGATAAACCTATTCTACTAGCCTTTAGAAACTGGGATTTATATGAATATCCTTTGTTACCCCAAACTACTAAACATACTTGGGCGATTAAAACATCATCTCAAATTGAAAAACCAAGATATGTGATTGTTGGACTTCAAACTAACAGAAAAAACAATTCAAGTCAAGACATGTCTCAATTCGATCATTGTCACTTACGAGATGTTAAAGTGTTTCTTAATTCAACATACTTTCCATATGAATCTCTTAATATTAATTTCACAGATGAGAAGTATGCTTTATTATATGAACAATATGCTAGATTTCAACAGTCTTATTACGGACGCAGACCAGAACCATTGTTAAATGTTAAACAGTTCCTGGAAAAAGCTCCACTGTTTGTTCTAGACTGTTCTAGACAGAGAGAGTGTGTTAAAACTGGACCTGTTGTAAACATTAGATTAGAGTTGGAAAGCGATATTGAAATACCTAACCAAACATCGGCTTACTGTCTTATTCTAAACGACTGTATTATAGAATATAAACCACTAAGCGGTATTGTTCGAAAGATATCATGAATTTTTATATAGCAGATATTCAAGGTTTTAAAGATTACAAAAATAATTTTATTTTAAAAGAATTTGCATTAGCTACTCCCGAACACACTCAAGTTTTTTTAGTTAAACCACCTTATCCTTATAATAAACTAACAATGCAAGAAAAAAAGAACGTGTCTTGGATTGAAAAGAACCGAGGTATTTATTGGAGTGAGGGTTATATCGACTATCGTGAATTTAAAAGAATTATAAAACCAATAATAGAAAATAGACAATTATTAGTAAAGGGAGATGAAAAAATAAAATGGGTAAAAGAACTAAGTGAAAAGTGTTGTGTGATAGATTTAGGCAGTAAAGGGTGTCCTAGTTTTCTAAAAATGTATAATGAATACTGTAATGATAATGTAAATTTAAATTGTATTACTCATGTGAAAGAATGTGCGTTAAAAAATGTTATATGTTTGAAAAGATGGTATAAAACTATATTTATCCCGTCAAAGTACGATATCTAAATAAATACTAATTTAGTAATGATTTTTTATGTTTTATTTATTTTAAAAGATACCTATTAAATAAATACCTATACAAACAACTATGGTTATGAGGATACTTCACCTTTATCAGGTAAAATCTGGTTGTATAAAATAAATTTGCTTATTTAACTATATTCAAAAAAATTAATAACTTGTTTAGTGAAATATTTTATTGAATAATATTGTTAAGCTCTAAAATTAGGAGACCTATGTGAACAGAAAATAAAACATGATAAAATATATACAAACTGGACTTTATTTTTTTAAATTAAATAATTAAAAAATATACATATATTATTATAAATTACAACCACATAGTTTTTTTGAAATCTTGCGAATTAAATATTCGGTCTGCTCCATTATTTCATCCACTGGTTCTGTCACCACGTACTGTGCACTTAAAACCAGGTTATCTTCACCATCTTCACTATCTTGAGATTCTACTAAGTCCATTACTTTTATTTCTATTAATCGTGTTCCTCTCCCTTGTTCTTTGCAAATAATATATGATTTTAGTGAGCGAGATTTTTTTTTCAGATTTTCCTTCTTACGTTTTTGTTTCTTATGATTTTGAGTACTCAACTCAGGGTAATTTTCATCAAAGTCCTGTAACGGGTCTTGCGCATATTGAGAGAACAATATTTCATCAGTAGCAATATTCATTTTCTAAAAAAGTATTAAAAAAAGTTAATTAAACCTAAAAAAATATTATTACATTTATTTTTATAAAAAGATAAATTTATTAAATTTTATTACTTACAACAAATAATCGATTTAGAATATGTGAATTCAATCAACAAGTTACTCGGTTTAATAATAAATTACAAGTGCCTACTGTGTAGGTGATTTGACACACATTAAGGTAATTAACCTCTTTCCAGCTAACATCATCATAATATGAATCTACTCGTAGTTTTTGCAGTTCTGTTTAATGTTGCATCATTATTTTTTTTATTCATCACGACTATAACCTTTTGCAGGATGGTTAGAAGATAATTAATGAACTCGATAAAAGTGTAAATAAACAAAATTTATTGTGTTATGAAAATAGTAATTTTAATGAATTGTGATTTTTACCTCACAACACTAATATGTTACAGGGTGGTTAGAAACCATAATTTAAATATTATATATATATCTATATATTTAAATCTTACCGTTACTGCTAGGCTATAAAGTTAGGATTAAAGATATGATTATAAAGCGAATTATATTTTAAATTAAAACAACATAGTACATTTTATTAACTTTATTAAAAATAAACATACACACAAATAAAACACAACTAACAGGAGCTTAAAACTAATTATATTAAACACGATATGCTTTATTAAATATTTTTAAAAATAGAACTATTCCCCCATGCTTTTGTTTCTATCTTATTGCTAGATAATGAACGTTTATCATCATTACCAGAAAGTGCAATCTTCGTAACGCTTTGTGTGAATATTTGATGTTTAATTGTCTTAAACAAAATATTCTTCTTTCGAATCACTTCATTTTGGAAGAGCACTTTTTGGTAATCGGATATATCTAAATCCCGAACTACGCATGACTTTACACCTTTCGCTTTTTTTATTAATTTTTCATCGGTTTTGATACAGTATAATTTTGATCTTAAACCCACAAAATCTGTGATAATTTTACCACCCATTTCGTCTTTAAAAAGCCCAGGGATTTTCTTATTTCTTTGCATTATATTAAAAGAATTTTGGGTATCATAATTGCTAGTATCAAAATAGTTAAGAAAATTATTTTTTAGATCTTGATAAAAGTCATCTGTAGTTAATGTGTAAACGAATGAATCCGTGTCAGTGTAGCATAATTGTACACGATTTTGATAAAATGGTTTAATAATATTATAATGAAAATTGTACATGTGAGATTTAGATAATTCTAATACCGTAAATCCTATATATATTGGTTTATCCAAAATAATTTGAGACGGTTTCATTTGTATAGCTACTAAGTTCTCGGTGAACACAGAAACGCTGTGAAAGTAAGGGTTAGCAATTAGTCTCTCAGCATATAATGACTTTTTTGTTTTATTATTTTTATCAAACCATTGATTGACTAATTGAACATTTACTCTATTTTCAGTATTCTCTAAAGTTTTACCGAACACACTATTATTTAACAACTTAAAAAAATCTTGTTCGAATGTGCTTTTTGCTTTTTGTCGTAATATAGTATTTAGTTCAATATATTTTTTTAAGTATGGACTTTGCCTAAATGTTATAACTCTATGAACTTTACGTAAGATCAATCCATGTTCCAGACATTTCTTGAGGTGTATATAATGAATCACATAGTTGTATTTGTTATACAAGTTAGGTACAAGTTTTTCTGATTTCCCTCCTGGTGGAATACATTTTTCAGGGCAAAACGGAAGATCGTTGTGCTTATAGTGCAAGTATTCAGGGTACAATAGGTCTACTTCCAGAATATAACCCCAATCCGAATTATCTTTTATATTTTGAACAATTAACTGATCCATTTCGGGTTGACTTAAAAAGCGGAAATCAGAATATGGTAAATGTTGACACATACTAAACCCATAAAGATTATTGCAATCTAAATAGACGATATAGGATTCTGGTTGTGACTCGTCATATTCACTCATATACCTGTGATTAGCCTTTGCATATCGATGAGAACACATGCATAACCCTCCTCTGATACCTGATTGAATCATTCGAACTATAGCTAAGTCTGATACGAGTTCGAGTTGAACTTGTGTTTTTAATAACATAGCATCAAAAGAGAGACTTGGTGCAGTTATATAAAAAGCAGGGTCAAGTTTGTAATGCTGTTTACAAGTCTTTCGAAAACTCTCAAATATATCAGTTAATAAAAGAACATCGGTTTTCAGGTATAACTCAGTGTAATTTCCGAAATTGTTTATATTAAATTCTCTCCATACCTTCTTCGCGTGTTTGTAGTCATAGTCAGAAATATGTTCGTTAGTTAATGAATTATAAAAGCAGTTTTTTGGAGGTAACATTTTTTCTTTATAAACATCCCAATTTGTAACGTAACTGTATGGATATACACCTTTTCGAGTTAACAAATTAAATTGAGTTTTATTTGGAAAATGAGCTCTTAGACAATTAAAATCTTCAACATTCATTGTTTTAGCAAGTTTGTCTAAACTAGTTCCTAAGAAATTAAATGAATCTAAAAATCGTAACTGTATAAACTCCTCATTATTAACAGATACAAATTTGGAAAATGATGTGTATTTTTCTTTCGTTTTCGGTATAATATTGATCTTTCCTGGTGTCTCCCCTAATTCTTTAATGAATAAGTGACAATCGTAACCAGACAAGTTATGAAAAAAAACAGGAATAAATTTAGGTACTTTATATAGAAGATTACAGTACCGATGTGCAGCACCTCGGTAACGTCCGGTTAAATGACAATGATCTCTAACTTTGTTTCCCCATATGTAATTATCACATATGTGACATCGAGAGGCGTTTTTAAAATCAATATCATCTTTTTCTGTGAATATCATCGGTTTATTTAAACTTAATAAATCTGAAATGTCCTTCACATCCTTATATAGCATATCAATAAATTTAAAGACACAATCTTCACCGCGGTAAATTTTAAACCGATTAAAACTACTATCTATTGAGGAAACAATGTTGTATGCAAACGCAGCAGGTATATGACGTTGTAAATTAGTTGTGTTAGCAGATTCAAATTGATCGTGCTCAATAGGTTGTAATATTGTCTCGAAATCTGCATAAATAACAAACGGAATATTTTGTTTTCTGTTATAGTTTTTAAACTGTATTACCGATCCTTTTTCTGGTAAAACGGTAACAACACCCTCACACAAATGGTCATTAAATTGATTTTCAGTTTGAAAGAATAGTAAACAGCTTTCACAGAAATATAACTTGGTGTGATGTTTAGTCATTTGAGTTCTTACTAGTCGAGGCAAATCTCTAATAAGACAGTAATGAGATGATGTATTATTTTCTATAAGCAATAGATGAATACGTTTTGCTTTGAGATTTAAAGATTCAGATTTATACAGAGGACCTGTTATAGTCCGACCGTTTAATAACCCATACACATTTATACTTAAATTGGGATTATTTTTTTCAAAAATTGCTATATCTGAGAAAGTAATTGGAAAAGACAAGTCATTAATATTTACAACATTTAAGAAGTTTGGATAAGACGATACTCTTTCAGGGTGACGAGTTGTAGGATATAAAGCAGCTGTCACAGACCACAAAAAACAATAATTATCATTATTACGAATATTTAAACATGCTTTTTTATTTTTTATGAATTTAGGTAGTTCTATAAAACTCGATCCACTAAGAGGTTGATATTTATTTATGTTAACTTCAACATGTAAATTATTTAAAAAAGTCCAACCACTATCCCTATCCTGAAATTCTTCAAGTTTCTTTAATAAATCGTAAACTACTTTATCATACATTACATCGAAATTATAATTTGAATGAATACTGAAATTTTTTGTTGAAAATGATTTTATTTCATGTAAATCATTTTTAAACATAAAAAAGGTAGAAAAAAGTTCAAAATTAACCTTTACAGAAATATGCTTTGATAATGAGCGATTAATTAAAGATTTTACTTGCTCCCTAATTTTATTTAAAAAACATTCTCCTAAGTTTTGACCTTCCTCATTGCATGCAAGTATTCTATAAGTAGCAATACGACCTTTGAATGCGGACTTAATAATCTCTATATTATCATACAATGGGGTGGTAGCATTATTTTTATGTTTATTACTCCTAATATGCCCAACCCACCGCTTCCTATCTACTGCAATATTACAAACAGAGCAAAAAGGCATGTTTTCTAAATTTCAATGATATTAATTAAACAACACCACCGTTCCCATGCTTCGGAGAGCACGTTAATCTGTTAGTCTTGGTTCCACTAATACCAACTTATGGAATAGAAGAAATTGTCTTCAGCAGTGAAGATCTAGGACTCTGTGTTCTAGGAAGACATCTTAAAGATAAGTAAAAATAAAATAAAAACTTAAGTACCTAATTATAAAGAAAATTATTAAATCTTGTGAAGAATTTCACATCTCCAAATTTGTTGTCCCCAATCATTGTTCTCGATCCGTAATAATATGATTCTGCAATAAAAAGTTAGTTTTATGATCATCGTTTTACATCATCGTTCCGTATCTATATTAAATGTAGAACCCGAACTAAAATATTTAATTATATTTGTTAAAGAAATATTGTTATCAAAGTGAGGTAAATTAAAAAAATATAATAAAATATAATAAAAAATAAAATACCTATATATAAAGTTCAAATTATCACCACTCATCCCAATTAGCTAATGCTATTGATTTATATGTCATCATGAAAGTTGATAGTAATTTATTTGTATACTGTCATATGATTTTTTCATTCCTGGTACCAACGTAAAGATGAGTTAGATCTGTAATAATAAATCATAATATAACTTTACATAGTGTATTAAATAATTAAGCGTTTTACATACATACATAAAAAATTATAGCTAGGTAATATAGAAAATATATTTGTGAATGTTGTGCACTAACCTGTGATAATTGTTAGAAGAAAATCACCAACTCTTATGAGATATACGGTCATAATAATGTAAGTACTATTTCACAATCTTTTATTTTATAAAATGCTGATGAAATAAAAAAAAAAATTGCATAGGGTAAATAAACCATTACTTGCCTCCTTTCAAAAAAAATCACATTTGATACCATCACAAGTGAAGATTGTCTAATAAAGCTTGTGTTTTATTTATACATAGTTCTTAGATAATATTTACTTATTATCCTAATACACCTACCTATCATTATAACCCTATTTACTACTATTGTAAAGTTTGTGGTTAGGTAATAGCTACTTTACCCTAACATAAATGTGATGAATGTGTTTTAAATAATAATTGTTTTATTAATTCTAATTAGAAGTCACCTTCAAATTGTTTATAATGCATTTTTTATACGTCAATAATTTAATATGAAACTCTAAATAATTTTAATCATTATTCGATTTTTGCTTTAATACTCAATTATTTGTAATAACCATAAGAGCTATTTTACCATAATATATGATTATCATAAAAGTGTTTTTTAAAATAATTCAACTTTGTGATGACATTTGTAATTTTTATCTATAAAATCTCTTACAGTTTAAACCTTTCATCAAAGCAGTTTCAAGACTTACAACACTTGCACCTAACTTATCGTAAATCACGAGTTCTTAATAAACCAACAGCGTGGCTCTGTTCCTCGTTTATTGTAAGAAGAAGTTTTTAACCAATATAAAATGTAAGTTAAAATGGAAGAATTATACTACTATTTTATGTAACATATAATTACTAGATACCTTTATGTTTCAAATTGATTAATGAGTGGATTATAAATACATGTTTTGTTTTTTTATTATTTCAGGTCTGACTCTGATTATGATGTACAGAAACCAACAAGGAAAACCATCACTGCATGCAAGCGTAAAGGAAAATCCGAGGCTGAGAACGCAAAGCGTGGGCGTTCAACATTGACTCAACCTGAAGTTGTAAAGTGAGATCATTAACATTGGAATAAAAAAATATATAAGAAATGTTATTTTTATTGATGAAATCAATAAAAAATAATACATTTTAATTTTTTTTTTTTTTTTTTTTTTTTTTTTACATCAATATAATTTTGAGCTTACGTTCTCATGCGACGATCCATGATGTGAATATAAATTAGCTATCAATATTGGTAGCTCTCGGAGAATGCACATCTCAGAGCGACTGTTCATCACACTACCACTACGAACCATCGCATCAGTAGATCCGATATACTTGTTAGATGCATAAGATCTATCTAATAGTCCACATATTGTTTAGTAAAATACCAAGTTAGATACTTTATTCTGTTTTACTCATAATAATAGTAAAAACCGTTTATTCTAGCGAATAATAAACAATAATGTATGTTTTTGTTTTTTTCTTCGTTACAGAAAAACACTTAAGATATTCGACATCTTCGATTTGAGTCATGGTAGAAATGAGGATGGTAGGATGGAGGACGGAAAATCAGTAAAATCGTTTTTCGTAAATAAAGTTGCCAACGGTAACGAGCGACGTACCGCTAACCTTCGTGGTGAGTACGTGGTAGATCTCAAGATCTACCAAACAAATGATGTCTGCATTGGTGCGGATATGGAGAACGCATGGAAAAAAGCGCTCCTCCGCATTAAACTACAAATATCGCATGACACCGAGCAATGGAAAATTCTACAAAAATTCGTACATCAAACAGATGCTATGTTTGAAGAAGAGCCACATTTTTATTCATCATAATATAATAATCTATATATGTATTTTCAAACATTGTAAATAGCCTTTTCAGGAGTGTATTAAATAATCAAGTATATAGTTCCTGCATTTATTATTTCTTTCACCCTTTTTGTACATTAACTAGATAAATTGAAACACTTAGTTAATTAATTTGATTTCCTTAAAAAGTATTGCACAGATAAGTAATAAACCTTTTATATTAGGTGTATTTGAGTAGCTGTCTCTAATTCACAGAGAATCAGCGTAGCGATTCAGCGAGGAAATGTGGTCAGCGTTCTTGCCACCATGCCGCGCGGATACGATTTAGTATATTTAAATTAGGTTTTGTGAATGTGGTCAGCGTTCTTGCCACCCTGCCGCACAGATACGATTTATATTTAAATTAGGTTTTGTGAATAATTAATATTTAATGTTATTTTAGTTTCACTATAGCTTTATAGAAATTTATGAGGAAACACACATTGACGATTATTCTCAATTTGTAATTGTGGACGTAGGTAAGTTTACCTTTATTTTCTATTTAATGAATAATAATGATTGTGTGATGATTATAATATTATCATAACCAAGTATGAATATATATTTTTTTACTTGTTACGTGTTTCACAGAACAATCAGTTTGGATTCATACAATGACATTAATGTTAATATTGTCGCATCCGTATTATTGGGCATTCAACACACCTGAAGTGAGCATCGCGACAGCGATGTGAACGAAAGGTGGGGCAGAATGCCCAATAATACACTACTAATATATTTAAAAAAAAAATGTAATTTACTTTTCTAAAATAAAATATCTAATAGATAATTTAAACAACATATTTCGTCCTCAAAGTGCTATCTGTAGCAATCTTAACCCTTTAAACGTCAAGAGGTCTATTGTGCCCCAGATACAATGAGATCAGCCCAACTAGATCTGATATCGTAACCAATTTCACACTTCACGCCGACAAAAGTGTCACATAAGTATTTTTTATTACAGATATCGCTAGATCAGTATTTTATTGTGTATGGGTCGCTTAGACCGATGCGTTGAGCTATGAAGTGTTAAAAAAATAAGTACCTACTTCATTGTTCATTGCAGTTTTTGACTTTAACTATTGCAAATAGAACGTGCATTTATAAATCGCTATATATGAATTATTAAGTACAATGGTACAATGACAATCCGATAATGTTCTTGATTAAGTTTTTTTTTTTATCAAATCACTTATCTCTATCATGACTATCAACAGCACTACATATTATAAATCAAAGTTCTCCGACGCGTCTATCTGTCTGTCTGTTCGCGATAAACTTAAAAACAATATTTGTTGGAGGTGTCTGTAAAATAATAAGCCGTCTGGGAGCTTTCAACGAAAACGCTGCCATATAACGAAATAAGGTGTTTTTTTTTTTTTTTTATATATTATAAATTTTTGAAAAAAATATTTACAAAATATAAAATAAATATTAATACTAAGGATAGGAATATAAGTCCCGTCCGCATGGTATGGTGGCAAGAACGCTGGCTGCATTTCCCCGCTGAATTGCAATACTGATTCTTTGGGCGAAGAAAGAGCCAGCACTCTTGTCACCGGAGGAGACGACAAGACGCGGTGGTAGAATTGTGTATCTTGTAAAGATCTACAGAAAGTGTGCGTTGCCATATATTCTCTTAAGAATAACATCCTATATATGTACATTTTAATACTTAAAAAAATGGGCAATTATAAAGCTATTGACACAAATACGGTATTAAATCTTATCATTTTAAATAAATAAATAATTACTAATAAATAAATATTTCCAGACAGGTCACACAGCGCCATCTTGTTTCCGTGGTAAGTTACGAGGCTTGTGTTACGGAAACTAGATGGTTGATAAACTACATATTATACTTTTTTTTTTGTAAATATATACATATTATACACATGAACACCCAGACCGAGACAAATTATACAATGTACAACTTGCCCCCGGTGGGAATCGAACCCACGAACTCCCGAGTTCACGGCAACGTTTGTTACCACTAGACCACGGAGGCGGTCGTACGTAAATTCGTTAGTAGGTATGAATATTTCATGTAGTTTTTTTTTTACTAATATTCTTATTAAACTGAATACGACATGACATGGCATATATAAAATTAATAACTAAAAAGATAACTATAGGTAAATATTTATATTGTAATAACAAAAAAAACTAAATTAAACCTAAAAAAACTATGAAATAAAAATTGAATTCTTACAAAAAAAATTGCTTCTCCAAATCGCTGTTCAGTCGCATTGTGCCCAAGACACTGGCAGCATTTTCCCTTAGAATTAAGATTGTACTTAATTTATAGAGAAAAAACTGCCAGTTCTATTGTCACGACGACGTCAATGGGGGTCTTGGAACAATTTATTTATAGAACACTTTCAGTTTTGATCCCCCGGGTCCATCGTTTCTACAGCAAACGTCGAAAAAAAGTAACTATTGCAAATCGTTTCATACTTTCGACGCTTGCTGTTCTGCGCTTGTTCCGCTGCAGCACCAGCCCTAACAGAAGTGCCTTGAAGGTGGGAAGGGACTAGGGAATCCCAGCAGGTAAAATCCCACACCAGGGATTAGCCCAATCTCCAAGGTACTAATGTCATTCCATCTGGACGCTTGCCATCATTTTGACTCAGCCCGGTTGGTTCTAGAATAGACTACTAAGAGAAGACAAATTTCTAAGCATTCCATGGATTCACCGTGCGAGTGCCGGGTCCATCGTGTGGGGTAAGTGATGAGAAGAATGGTGTCTCGGGCTTGCGACCGACAATAGGCTGGTTTAGGAAAAGGAGGCCTTTTTTTTATTGCGTGATAATACGCTCACCATCCACCATTGTACTCCTCTCCCTACCCAACCAAATACTGTATGATTCCGTTAATGCCGTCTTGGAAGCTCGTTCCATAAATGTATCTCCCGCAGACCTGCTTAAGCCCAAAGAATTCTGTTAGTGATGCAAAGATTTTGCTGGAACTCCTCTCGCACCAACTTCCACTGCGTAAAGCTGAGCCTTGAACCCGTTCCTGATCATTTCTGAATAAAATTGTATGTTAGGTTAGAAAATTGAAATCCAACAATGAAAATATTTATTTAAGAACTTACAACGGCAATGGCTACGGATGCAAATACATAAATTTTAATCAAAACAGTGCGACGAGTTGTTGCAAAAATTTTTAACCAACGGTCACTCCCCTTGCATTCTGTCCTGCATTTTCATGCACCAATAACAAATAGGGGCCCGAATGACCCTACTGACCCTCCGGATCCCAAATATGACCTTTTCGGTCCTAACTGGGTCTATTGTTGCAAGAATTAATCGAGTAGTACGTTCTTTTGTTGGGCCCTGGACTCGGCCCATCGGCTATTTAATATGGACAGCGGTCATTGTGTTTATATTAAGTTTTTTTTATGTTACCAAAAGTTTTCGCCAATCCGGTTTTTGGCAATAGGGTCCGAAACTCGGAAGTACACTGCTGCGAATAGGTTTTCATTTTTATAGGGTGTACTCAACTATTTTTTTATTATTTACAATATTTAACCACACATCTTCACAGGAACGATTCCTAGTCGAGTATATAAAAATATTTACGTGTTTTGTTTTATCTTGAGTCAAGTACCTAGGCAGACACGAAACATAAAACGACCTGGGGCCTAATTCTGGCGCTTTCGACTTGCTTGCATCAAGCAGACATGCATATCGAAGGTGCGAGAATCGAGGCCCTGGAATAAGCTATATGACATATTTTTTTATTTATTATTATTATTATTATTTTTTTAATAAAAAATATACATTTATTCGAAAAAATATTTACAACATATAAAATAAAATTAATATTAAGGATAGGGATATAAGTCCCGTCCGCGTGGAATGGTGGCAAGAACGCTGGCTGCATTTCCCCGCTGAATTGCGATACTAATTCTCTGGGCGAAGAAAGAGCCAGCCCTCTTGTCACCGGAGGAGACAACAAGACGCGGTGTTATGTCTTTTAAAAACTTTTTTGCGCTTGGACTTCATGGGCCCAGAGTTTCTACAGCAAACGGCACAAATATGTAATCTTTTAATATACTTACATACTTGCGCCGCTTGCTGGACTCCGCATTTTCCGCCGCGGCTCCCGCTTTATGCGCTGTCCCCCTGAGATGCGACGCGGCAAGGGTGTCGACGCACGTGGCGTCCCACACTAGAGCACGTCCCCGTTCCCAGGGGACCAACGTCATACCATCGGGTCTCTTGCCATCATCTCGGATAACTCCAACAGGCTCTAGAAGAGCTGGAACCTCGATGGTGGCTAGAGCCCTTTTTATAGTATCGTCAAGGGAGCCGTGGCGGGAAAATCTGCCCGCACTTTTGGAACAGGAGAGCCCATGAATTTATATTTAATACATTTTTAATTGTAGTGTAGGTATAATTGTTTTTACAGGGCGGCAAGTATATTAAAAGAGTTAGGTATGTATATTACATATTTGTGCAGTTTGCTGTAGAAACTCTGGGCCCATGGAGTCCAAGCGCAAACAATTTTTTAAGAGACATAACACCTCGTCTTGTCGTCTCCATGAATATTAGCAACTGAAGTCAGATACTCGTAACTGCCATCAGTCCCTAACACTATGCCGGCTTGACTAGATGCTTTTTCACACTTCGCTTGAAGGACTCCAAGTTATAGGAAAGTGGAAACACAGAGGCTGGAAGAGCATTCCACATCTTTATCGTACGACAGATGTATGAGTCCCCAAATTTATAGGTACGCGAAGGGATGGTGACTACGGTATGTGGGTGCATATTCTGACCTGTGCGTGTGGTTGCAATTCAGCGGGGAAATGCAGCCACCATTCCACGCGGACGGGACTTATAACCCTATCCGTAGTATTAATACTAATTTTATTTAATATTATATTATTTTAAAAATACATACTCGTATTTACATAGCTAAATAATCTTCTAACAATTTGTAAGTAAATATCTAAATAAAAAACGTTAATCCGTCGAATCCAAACAAGTTGTAATATTGCACGTTGCATCTATTTTGCATACGCGCCCATTCTTAATGTAGGGGCCAATGTAAGCCGTGCTAAAATTATTCTTATTCCCATAGACATGTATAATGTATATCAAAGGACTGGTCATTGCAAAATAAAAAAAAATAAAAAAATAGGTACATTCGAAATAGTATATTTAATGCGATGAAATTGTGATTTGAGAAAACTAGTAAGCTATTAGTTTTATTATATCTTTTCAAAATAGAGTCCATTTACATCAATACATCGCTGCATCAGATGGAACCACTGAGAAAAGCACTTTGCTCGCTCGTCCTTAGGGGTCTCTTCGTAGTCCTTTTGAAACGCAGCCACAGCTTCCTCTGCGTCCATAAAACGTTTTCCTTAAAGATTTTATTTTATTTTCGGGAATAAATGGCTATAAGGGTCACCCAGTAATTCAACATCTGACGTCGCCACATAGTCTTTGTTTTTTTATACTGAGCACGACATGTGACACCGCGCCCACCTGATGGTAAGCGGTACGCGAGGTCCAAGAATGGGAGCAACTGACGCCGGCCTCAGACGACCGACATCAGTCCCTACCACTATGCCGGCCTATAAGGATGCTCTTTCACACTTCGTTTGAAGGACTCCAGGTTATAGGAGTGGGGAAACACACTGGCTGGGAGAGCATTCCACATCTTCAGCGTGAGACAGATGTAAAAGTCTCCAAATTTGTATGTACGCGTAAGGATAGTGGCTACGGTATGTGGATGCATATTTTGGCCTGTGCGAGTGGTTCGGTTGCGGAATAGAGAATAATAAATAATAAAATAAATAATAAATAAATATTTCCAGACAGGTCACACAGCGCCACCTAGTTTCCGTGGTAAGCAACGAGGCTTGTGTTACGGAAACTAGATGGTTGATAAACTACATATTATACTTCTTTTTTTTTGTAAATATATACATATAAACACCCAGACCGAGACAAATTATACAATGTACAACTTGCCCCCGGTGGGAATCGAACCCACGACCTCCCGAGTTCACGGCAACGTTTGTTACCACTAGACCACGGAGGCGGGAAGAAGGGATAAGGTTGTGGAGCTCTTCAGAACATTCACCGTAGTATAGCTTGTAGAACACGCTCAGGGAGGCCACATCTCGGCGAAGCGATTCGAGAGTTTTAGACACTGTAGTATCGTCCACTATTCGAATAGCAGTCGATAACTAAACTTGGGGAATCGTTAATGAATTGTCATTGATAATTGACATCAGATACTCTGCAGCCAACCCCCCTGGCCAGTGTAGGCTTAAGAGTTTAAAAGTTTTATTTAAATTTTATTTCCTAAATATTTTATATATTTATGGTTTAAAACTTGCTCGAGATTGACACGTCCCTTATCATCATGTCCATGGTAATTTTATAAATGGCATCGGATTGTACCGGAAGTATGTTAGGTAATTGTTACCCCTTGCTTTGTAACGATTTAATGTACATCTGCATAAACCATACCTAGTTAAAAAACCCAGAGCATTTTGGTTAGGAAAGATAAATTGTTTTTTTATAAAAAAAATATTTAGGTACTTTATCTAGGTAAATCAATATACATTAAATATAAATTAAAAGCTACCTAAATAATAAAATTAAAAATAAACTAAACTATAAATAAAAAATGTCCTCTAGAGACGTCCCATCCAAGATAGTCGCAAGGAGACTGGCTACATTTACCCTCTGTATAGCGATGCTAATACGTTGGCAGAAATAATTGCCAGCCTTCCTGTCTCCAGACCTTTCTGTCAGCCGCTTTGACAACTCCTTGGCCTAGCGCCTCGCTGACGGTCCCCATGGGCCCATCGTCTCGACCCCAAACGGCGCAAATTCTGTGTGACCTGTCTGGAAATATTTATTTATTTAAAGTTCTCTGCAGAAAACGCCGCTCTCCCCGCGCCTCACGAGGTCGCCTGGATGGAGCTAATGCCTTCCAAACTCCAATAGACATCCATAATATTATAAATCTATGTTTGTCCGTCATTCACGCCTAGGTATATTACTTGACCGATTTTGATGATATTCGCCAGAAATGTTTCTCAGAACCCAGGGACTGACATGGGCTATATAGCGACATAATTGGAGACCAACATGTGACTCTACGGCCATTGTCTCCCCTTGTAACTCACGGATGGCTACATATATTATGTGCCTTGAGAAAAAAAAAACCTACGTTGTTAATATAAATTCGGGGCCCGTAAAATCTCCTCAAAAACCCTGGAGTTATCCGAACCAAAATTCATCAGTATTTCTTACTTGGTAATTATGTTATGATAAGTTATATATTTTTTTATTTGTTATAAAATAGATTAAAAACGAATTAATATCCGTGGTCTAGCGGTTAAGTCCGTGGATTTAGACTCGGATGTACCGGGTTTGATTCCTGGTCGGGACACAAAAATATTTAAAAATGTAAATAAATTCATGTAATGAATATTTAATTTATTTGTGATACTTCTCTTTTGGTACGCTAAAGATATCGACAAGCTTGCCACTTCTCATGATTGGCCTATAGTAAAGTTGGCTAAATGTGAATCCGCTTATTTATAAGCGTGGTTTCTGACCACCCCGAAAGGGAAACGGTCGTGATGATACTTTTATAAATAAAATTAAAGTAAAAATATCTATGAAATTTAAACTATTCTACAACATAAACTAAGGGCTTACCACCTGGGAGGATTATTTATTTAAGGATAACTAACGACTAATAACAAAATTGGAAAATTCAATGTAAACATAAAGGGTTAATTAGAAGTTACCGCAAATGGATACCTCAAGAGGCCGGCATCCCAGACAAGACAACTTCCCTCACTCCACGGTATAAGTGACATACCATCCGGCCTTATACCATCACTACGTAATAGACAGACAGTCAGCGGAGTCGGCTACCCGTAGATGATTCAACGCACCTTTGGTGCTGGGCGCTGTTCCTACTACAACACCGCCCTTGTGGCTCACGAATCTAGTCTCCTAGATGTGTCTACTTTAATTCTTCTCCAAGAGCGCCTCCATAGGTAGTGGCCTCCCCTCCGGGGGCCGTGAGAAAGTAGGAGCGATATCCTGAAGATGCTTGTAGGATCCGTTGTCAGCCCGGTAAAACATACGTTTAGCTAGGCCGACAACAAATGCCTCTGGCCACCACCCTGAGCGATATGTTCTGCTGGCTCTGGATCTTGTCCCTGTTGGTTTTGGCTAGAAGGTGATGCCAAGCTGGCGCAGCATATGTAAGTCGGGAACGGATGAACATCTTGTAGATCTGCACCTTCAACCTGAGCGGCAAACTGGAGTTCATTACAGGACGTATCATGACTCGGGCTGGCTTCGCCTGATTAACAGCATGCCAGGCCATCTCACCCATTGTTAACGTCCTGTTAATGATGCAACCCAGGTATTTTCCTACGTAATAGACCTGTAGAGTAGAATAGAGTAGAAGGACGGACGGGAATTTAGCGAACCATAAACTTCTCTTTATAAAATAAAATCATTTAAGGCTTGGTGTCTAGAATCTGCCTGCACTCTTTTGACAACTAAGCCCATGTAGAGTCATTTGATTAACATTCCCACCACACCTGCATATGTGAGGTTGACATATCTTTGAACCAAGTCGTTATGCGCCAAGCTCCGAATAGAGGTACCTACATGTTTTAAAAAAAATGTATATGCTTACTACATGCAAAACCGAGGTTCGTAATTTTCCATGTTCCTCATTTTGAGAAGGCCAAATTCTCCAAATATATGTTCTGGAAGGTCCATCTCCAACAGTGGAGGACCAGGTTCTAGGGGCTGTAATGAATAAAAAATAAAGAGCAGATGTTCCACTTTCCAACTTTGAATTTGCGAAAGTTTTTTATACAAAAAAACCCTTTGTGGCGATTTAAAAAGTACAATTTTATTCTTAACAATGGCTATATGCAAATTAGATTGCAACTGCTGCAAAAAAGATCGTAAGTGCAAATATTAGATACGCTATTCTAACCTTTATATGCATTATCATTAATATTAGTTTTTTTGTAAAACGCGAAATCAATTAGAAAATTTTTTTGTAGTTTAAATTTTTGCACACAACTATGGTAGTGCTCAATTGTCTCTGCTTACCCCGCAAGGGATTTGGCGTAAGATATGTATGTACTATGATAGTTATTTAGAAATGTTTTGTTAAATCCAGGGATAGTTTAATTTCTCTTCTGTCTCTATCATATTAATATTGGACAACAGTGACAGACACATTCAGATCCAATTTTTTTATACCAATGTTGAATGAGTTTAGATGTAGTGCATAATGGTTTTTCATCGTATTTTATCTGAAAAGTTCGTTATTATCGTGCTCTCTCTTTCTTATTGTAGTTGTTACTTCTCTATATTATACAATGACAACTTTCATTTTGGCATTTGATACTAAATAATAAAATTCCATATTTATAGATATTTTATTTATTTATTTATTAGGGTCGCTAACAGTGACAGCAACAAAAGATACATCGATTTTTACTTACAACTAAGACAGAAAACAGATGCTGCACCAATTACAGGCAACCACCACATGCTATTACAGTATCCATTAATTGGGCCTTTGAGTAGCCAATAGATATGAAAGTATCACTAATTTAATACAATAATTGACACGGGTTATACAGTAACCGAGCCGTTATGGCTCAGTAAAACTTGCCTCACGTATCTTGCGCGTACCTACTTCGGATCTAGGCGATATCATTTTAAGCGTCAGACTAACATAAATTTAAATGTTTGAGAACTATGAAAGTAGTAAAAAATATTGGTCAAAAATGTCCTAAAGCATCTTTAAATTTCCTCCCACATTCTGGTGGAAAAGAATTAAAAAAAAAAAAAAACTAAGTATAATATATTTAGGGTGTAATTTTCATCTATTTTAATCGAACCGGTGCACTTTCGTTTGCCGGCACACTTTTATCTTTTAAACCGTAAACTGGAACAAAATTAAATAACAATAGAGTCTATTCATAATAGAAAATTGTTTGCAAAATTCGCGCCAAAAAAACTCACCTAAAATTGCAATCCGATTCCAAATTCAAAAACAAGAAAATCAAGTTCCCGCCAAAACCAGTTTGACCACGCGCCTTTAAAATTGCGACGTTTTTAAAATTGATGGGGTAAAAATTCAATAAGCTGGCAACACCGTGAAGCGTGTCCATTCAGTGAGCCACATTGTCCGAAATGACCTTTTCTGTTAACGAATTATTGAATTAGTTAATAATTATGGAACGGACACTGAAATTAATGTTGTAGAAAAACTATTTAGTCATCATAAATTATTTAGAGACAGCACTGGGATGACATGTGACACAGCGGCCACCTGATCCCTACCACTGTGCAGGCTTTTTTACACTTTGCTTAAATGGCTCCAGTAACCAGATTCTGTTTTTATTAACGTTATGTAATGAACGGATTTGACACTCGCGTATTTCAAAACTTAACTCTGAATTTATCTAAAGAAGGCGCTTTAAGGTTGGATGAGGATGTCAAACCTTCGCGTGCGAGGCCTACGAGCATATCGAGCAGTGATAGCTAGAGATGCAGGCTGCAGATCATAATTAAAAAAATATAAGTTTTACTCATAATAAACACCTTCACGCTCTATGGTATCTCTAGTTTTCTATGATAAGGTATTTTTAGTTACACAATTTTTATTTTTACAAATTGGATGTCACAAAATTTGACTCCATGGCTATAAGTTGAATGCATAATAAAATACCTTCACGCCCGCTACTATTCTAGTTCTCTAAGATAAGGTATTTTAGTTGCACAATATTAAAGCGAGCTTTTTTATTTTTATGAAAGTCACTTAATTTGGAACCATGCCAAAAATTCAAAGGTATAATCAAATACATTCAAGCCCGTTACCATTATAGTTTTCTGTCAAAAAGGTATTTCAGTTCATTACAACAATTGGTATTACTAAAAGGTAATTAGGTAGTGAGCTATGCAGAAAAAGCTATATTAATTGCTTGGCAGTTACAGGCTGCAGATCATAATGAAAAAAACAAGTTTTGCGCATAATAAAATACCTTCACGCCCGCTATTGTTCTAGTTATCTAAGATAAGGTATTTTTAGTTGCTCAATATTAAAAGGTATTTTTTTTTTTTTATGATTGTAGTCACTTGCTTTGAAACCATATGCGAAAAGTTGAAACGTATAATTAAATACATTTAACCCTTTTACTATCCTAGTTTTCTATCATATAGGTATTTTAATTGCACGTAGTAAAACAGAGATTTTTTATCTTTATGGATATATCACAAGTTACTATATTTGGTGACAACAGTAGGTATAGCTAAAAGTTTATTAGGTAGGGTAGGTATGCAGAAAAGGCGATGTTAATTGCTTAGCAGTTTTAGGCCGTTACAGGCTGCAGATCATATCAAAAAATATAAATTGCGCATAATAAAATACCTTCATGCCCGCTACTATTTCTCTAACATAAGGTATTTTTTAGTTGCACAATATTAAAACGAGCTTTTTATTTTTATGGATTGTATAGGTACCTAATTATTTATTTATTAATTTGGAACCATGCTAAAAGTTGAAAGGTATAATAATAAAATACATTCAACCTTGAAACTATAATACCTAATATAAAATAAAGGGTTATTTCTACTTAAATTGTTATCTTGTTAGAATAATATATCTAAAAGTGCATATACAGTGTGACTTTGTATGGTCTTACATTAGACTAGGAAACCATAATATGTCTAACATTACGAAAAAAATAGCATCTTCATACAAATGTTCATTTTAAAATAGGCAATATGTATAGAGAAGCCAAAAAAACTGTAATTTCCGACATGGTTTCTTAGGAAAAGTTGTTTGTTTCTATCAATAGAATTACATTAGTCTAACGTAAGACCATACAAAGTCACCCCGTATAACTGTGTGAAATACAATTTAGCCCAAATCCCTATACAATATGAATGTTATCTTGTAAATTTTGTATTTAAATTAATATTCAAACAAATTGATTGAAAATAAATAAATTCGTACAAATTGGCGGGAAAATCGAGCGGCCGTGGTCCGCGCCGCCTCATGTGTGGCCCTATACCTGCCCCGCCTCTACTTGAACCCTTCGGCCAATCACACACGGCTCCACTACACGCATCATATCGATCGACGGACAAGGGACAAAAAACAAACAGAATCCTTGCCCCCGTAGCATGGGCTGTGAGATAAGGCAAGAAACGACTAATACATATGGCTGTCAAAAAGTGAATTCTGTATGTTTCAAAGTTTTCAGAAAGTATGATTACAATAATCTATGTTTAACATTTTGAAAAACGCGCGTGGTTGGTTAACTAGTCACGTTATTATTCTAGTAAATTAAATGACAATTGCAATATATTCCGTGTTAGACTTGCGCTTTTTTACTGAATTTTCCTTATAAAGTGAATAAATACGCAATTTGAGCGACATTCAAAGCTAAATGAAGTAAAAAAAACTTTTTCAGCGCAAGTCGAACATATTAATAACGAAATGTTGAAACCGGCAGCGGTGAGCAAAATAGATTATTCGTACCGTGACTGCCGCCAAATTATTTGTCATTTTAGCTGGTGCTTACAAGATTATTGGATAAAAAACAAAAAAATACAAATTGACAAAAAATCCCGTGCTACATGACCATGCTAAAACACAGATAAACGATTACATACACGAAAAACGTATAAAAATCTTTAAAACGAAAAATTACGAAATTTTAGCATTAAGTTTAATCTTATATATTTATTACATATTTTATCGTATGACTTAATTATATATTATTATTATATTTGGCGTACCTACCGCGCCATCTAGTAGTAGGTCTGACTAACTACTACCTCAACCGTCAAGCTCATATTTAATGTAGTTTATCTACTCAATAATAGATGGCGCAGTAATCGTTTTTTTTTTTATATGTTTTTTAGGCATCGAATAATTTTCTTTAACCTTGCAGTTATCGGCAATTACCGTTTTAAATAAATTTAAATAATGAAGAATAAATACTTTTTATTATGGAACTTTAATTGTAAATATGTTATTCTTATTTTATTCAATATCTAATATAATATTTTAAATATATATCTGGACATAAGCGCCATCTCGTGATTCGTACAAAAATTATAACTAACTCATGCTACTGAACCATAGATGGCGTTGGTGTCATCGATTTAAAAAAAAATACGTTCAAACTATTATTAACAATAATCTGATATCACAATAACGTAGACGAAAACGCTAAGTGGATATATATTTTTTTACTAGGAGAGACTAAAGCTCTTGCATCTCTCGCTCGGACAATACATATATATATAATATTTATAAAGATTTAACAAGTACTCTTAAGAAATGTCTATCAACTTACTAGACTTAAATTTACGGACATAATAGGGGTATATTAATCATATATTTGTTTTTGTAAAATAGAGGAAAATCGTTGTAAATGTTTTGCTATCTAAAATTACGTTTGTTGTTTGTAATTAACTTCCTAGAAAGTTGACAGACTACATCAAAAGACCACTCAGACTGTAAAAACTTTAATCGGATTATGCGTGCGAAAGATTCAAACCGTTAGACCGTCTTAATCTCGACAAATAGTGGGAAAAAATAAAACGAACTATTTTAATAAAACGCTGCATTTAAAAACAGAAAACATGTTTAAAAAATTGTAACATAAAATACATTATTAATTATACATTAAAACATCACACTAAAGATTTAATAATAAATTAAAGATAAATAAATTCTACAAACTAACAATTAAATACGAGAAAATGTTATAATTTACCAATAATTTAAAAAGTTGCTAGATTATAACAAGGAAGCATATTTATTATGCAAAAAAAATATCGACCGGTTATCAAAAATATCAAGGAACAATTTTTGAGTGTTATTGCCTCCGTGGTCTAGAAGTTAACATATTTTACATGTTTGGTACGCTAGAGCCATTGACGAGCTTGTCTTGATGGGCCTGTAGTAAAGTTGTCTATATGTGAATCTGTTAAATTTAAAATTAGTGTGGTTTCTGACGACCCCGAAGGGTTGCGATAAAGTATCATCTTAATTTTTTTAATAAGTATTTAAGTAGGTGTAAATTGATTAATAATAATTATTATTGATTAATTATTACATTTACTACTAAACATCTCAGACTGCAATCTGTATTATAATGATGAGAAAGTGATTTCAAACTAAGTGATTTATGCAGTGGAAGTTGCTGGGAGAGGAATTCCAGAATTTCCTCACCAACCCGTCTGGCAAGCGTGCCGAGCATAGGCCCAATTCTCCAGCTATATGTTCTGGAAGGTCCAACTCAACAGTGGAGGTCTAAGACACTCTGTTCTAGGGGCTGTAATTTAGGTCTGCCATCAATACATTTATGGATTAATACACAGTATTTGGTTAGATAATGAGAGGAGCAATAGTAGATGGTGAGTGTCTTGTTACACTATAAAGATTGAGGGCCTTCTTTATAAACCAACCTATAATTGGTGGCAAGCTGAATTCTTTATCACCATTCCAATGGTTGGTATTGAATACCTTAATGATATTATGCTCGTCTAGTATACCACATATGAATGGTATATGGAGGGTGGTTTGGCAGGACCAAATAAGTTAAAATTAAAAAGTTAAAAGGTTTAAATTGTTCTTTGTGGTGTAATAAACCGAAAATAAACAAAAAAAACTCCTAAATACAAATTGGGAATCACTTTATACATTTACAGGTTGCATCTTTTTGGGTTCATTCAAAACCAGGGGTATATTCCCTCCTTCATTCTTTGGGACCCATCCAACACTTTCCTCCGCCATTTTTTTTTTTTCTTCCTGTATCCTATCGTGTTCGTCAATTTCAATCTGGTATTTTGGAGTAGTTATACCAAAGAAACTAGCTAGGCCTTCTCCGGCATAGTCAACCGCGTTTAGGACCTTGCTGCCGGATTTCCAGGCGTAGTAAGAGAACCAGGGGCCCCAGGATAGCGTTTTCTAAAAATATTTAAGACTCATGATTCTTTAGAACTACGCAACATTTTTAAAACAATAAAATGTATTTTAGCTGAATGTATTTTAGCTATTGTATATTTTAAAAGCCAATATATTAAAGCAGCGTTTAAAATATATATGACTCACTGGATCCGTGGTATCTTCCATGGAAGGTTCAGCATTCAATCCATCAGTGAAAGTTTCCTCTATTTCTTCGTCTACGCCATCGCTAAAGTGTAAGACTTTCCCAGAGTTGTTGATGGTAACCTCGACCTGCTCCTGCGTGTTATCCATTTTTAAAGAGATTCACAAAAATGATTTATTTCGGAAACTTCGTCATTGTTTATTTTATTTCAAGGTTTATTGTTTTGATTATCAGTCAGTCATCATCATCAGTCACTTCACTGACAGTTAATCGACAGTGTTGCCAAGAAAAATAAGTTTATCCGGGCTATTAATTTGTTTTATTACTTAAACATCTTTAGATAGACCCCTCCGTGTTCCGTTACTTGATTTTGCTTTAACAGATGTCCTTGTAGCTATTCCATATGCTATGAGTACTAAAAGCAGTAGTCGAACACTGGCTTAGGCATACAGTTTGTATTTAATCGTAAACTGAAAGACTAGTGTCCAATGCCAAAAGAAATAAAAAAAGATGTTTGTGTTTTAAAATTAAAAAGTTTAATCTGTCAGTTAAGTATTAACCTAGAGACAGACTTATAGCTAATTAAAGCGCTAAAGCGTACAGTAGTTACGACAGATTTAAAAGTTTCTATATATTAAAAAATATAGGAACGCTATTTGTTAATTTGAAAAGCGGTAAAACGTGATACCTGGCGCTCTTTAATAACTTATTATTAGTTTTATATAGATTTTAAGTTATAATAATGGACAATTTATGCAGAGGTTGTTTAACTACTGTAAAAGACCCAAATAATCTTTTACAGTATTGTGAAAAGTTTAAGCGTCAGTTTCTGTATTCAACTAATATTGAGGTATGTACACACATCAAAAGTGTCTAGGGATCAACATATATTTTTGCAATAACTTTTCTCCTGATTGATATTCATTAAAATTTTCTTTAAGGATTGATCAAATAAAATGTTTTCGTTTGTCTACAGTAACGATAAACCAAGTCACCTTTGCATTAGTAAAAAAAATTGCCATTTTCCTAATAAAGGGATTTTTGACATTTGAACCACTAACATTAAAGTTCGAAAAAAAGACTGAAATAACAGTTTTTTTTTTAATTTTATTGGGTAACTTAAACAATTAATAATCCGTGTTTCTACCGCGAACACTAACAACACAAGAACATCGGTTTGGCATACTCAAAATGAGTTCATCCAAATCACGCTGTGGAATGGCCGCCCATGTTCGTTGCAACAACAAAAAAAGGTCTTCTTGCGACTGGATACCCTCCATATTCGGCAGAGCTCTTCTCTGAAGAATATCCCATGCATGCTCAATCGGGTTCAAGTCTGGCGACTGAGCAGGCCAGGGCAGGACATTGATGTTAGCTGCGGCGAGAGTCTGTCTTACAACTCTTGCGGTGTGCGGCATGCATTATCATGCATTAACTGAAATAAGGGACCGATATGCACTTGTAGAGGAACGATGACGTCTGATACAACCGTCTCAGCATAAATTTGAGCGTTGAGGTTGCCTCTGATCCAAATCAACTCAGTTCTTCCGCCGATCGAAATACCCGCCCATACCATGATGGTTCCACCACTATAAGGATGGACTTCCTGGCAGGATTTTAATCGCTGTTGGCGTCCAGGGGTTCTCCAGTGTCGTATACGTCTTGTATCCGGCCTCATACCAAAACGAGACTCATCAGAAAAGCACACGAAACGCCATTGTTCTTCTGTCCAATTTCTGTGTTCAAGAGCCCATTGATATCGAGTCCTACGATTGTGCATTGCTATAGGTGGTACCCGTAGCGGTCTTCGGGAATGAAGGTTCACTTCATGCAAGCGGTTTCTGACTGTTTGGTCGCTAATTAAGTTCCCTGAAGAGCGATGAAGGCTCACGGCTAACATCATGGCGGTTATTGTTGGAGTTCTTCGAGCTGTGATTTATTTATTTATTTATTTATTTAATTAAGCAAGTCAACAACATGTTTACAAAATCTTATACAATATACAATCTAGAAGGTATCTTAATAGTTTAGTAAACATGTTACTTACAGACCAGCATTGCATTCAAAAGGTAGGTAACATCGTTTACTAAAACACAAAAACTAAATAGTACAATTTAAAAATATAGGCATGACAAAAACAGTAAGCTACAGAAAACAACAAAAATGAATATCGCAAGTACTTACAAATGGAAACAGTATAACCTAAACAAAAATAATTAAATTATATGAACAAATCAAGACAGCGACACCACAGTCACCAGCAGTGCACAATAACAACAAAAAAACAAAACTTAGACCGAGAGTCGGCGACCCAAAATCACCTTTCGTGCAAGCTCTCAGCCAAAACCGCATCACTAAGTGACAACTATCAATCCTAAGCCTCAGTTAACTCCCAAACACCGCCCGGCAAGATAGCAGGAGACCTTTCTCCTGAAGCCTGACAACCTATCGTTAAATATGTCAATTGTCCTGTCCGCAAGGAAAACCTCGTTGTACAACCGAGTCATCCGTCGTAGTGCCGAGTTTCTGCCAAGGTTAGAACGAGAAAATGGCACATGAAATATCGACCTTGTGTGCAGTCTAGAGTTTGTCTTTGGGACTGAAAGTGATATCATTGACAAACATTCCATGGAGTCCAGGCGACCGTTAATAAGTTTGTACAGCACAATAAGATCTGACACCTTTCGCCTCAAATCCAGACTATCCATTTTAAAAAAAGTTAGCCTTTCCGGATAATTGCTTTTGGGTGAACACATTTTATCCTTATGAACCAAAAACCTTGTAAATTTGCGTTGTACTCCCTCTAGACGGCCGATATGGTTTTGGTATACCGGGTTCCAGATTACGGAGGCGTACTCAAGATTACTCCTAACAAGTGAACAAAATAAAAGTTTTAAAGCTGATATAGAAGTAAAATGTTTGCAAGCTCGCTTAACAAAACCACACATCTTCGACGCTTTAGCGACAACCCCATCAATGTGATCAACAAAAGACAACCTTGAATCCACTAGAACGCCAAGATCGCGCATAGGACTGGCATAAGCAAGCGCAACTCCACCAATGGAATAATTAGATGGTATTATATTAATTTTGTTCTTTGTGAAAGTGACGTAGAAGCATTTCAAGGGATTCAAAATCATTCCATTACTGACGCACCAAGAATGAACTGAATCAAGATCCTCCTGTAAAAGGTCGACATCCTGTGAATCTACAATAAGTCTAAAGAGTTTCAAGTCATCTGCAAAAAGTGAACAGTGACTATAATGTACTACATCGATTATATCATTAATGAATATATTAAATAAAGTAGGACCCAGAACTGATCCCTGGGGTACGCCTGATAAAGCCGTGAATGTCCGGGAAGATGTGAAGCCACCAGTTACTACCTTTTGCGACCTTCCAGTGAGATATGATTTAAACCAGTGAAGGAGTGATCCGCATACGCCATATCTGGATAGCTTCATTAGAAGCAAATTATGGTCTACCTTATCAAAAGCGCTGGAAAAATCGGTGTAAATTGTATCCGCCTGACCGCGTGTATCCATTATCTCTGAAATAAAACTAGTATAGGATAGTAAATTACTGGTCGTCGATCTATTTTGCAGGAATCCATGCTGGTGAGGTGAAAGCATACATTTCATGTGTACATCTATGACTGGACGAACCAATCGCTCCAGAATTTTGGGAAAAATTGACAAAAGAGATACTGGACGGTAATTTTTAACATCACAGATGTCGCCCTTTTTAAAAATAGGAATAACATAGGCCTCCTTCCAATAAGATGGAAATACACCCGATTTAAGTGATTTATTGAAAATCATCCTAAGAGGTGTAGTAAGACATGAGCCTGCTTTTTTAATAAAAATTGGAGGAATTCCGTCCGGACCTGAGGACTTGTAGTCGACCAGCTTCTTAATACATTTTAATATGTCACGCTCTGTGATGGTTAATTGAGCGAGAGCTGATTGCGGAAATAAGGAGGATTCTGTTTCCAGATCGACAGCCGAGCGCTGTGTAAAATATGCTGAAGAAAACTGAGACACAAAAAGATCGCATATTTCAACACCAGTCTCCGCAGTAAGTGCATCACATTTCATTGTCGAGGGAATTGAAGATTGACTTTTAGATTTTCGTTGACCTTTAATAAATGACCAGAATTGTTTGGGATTGTCTTTAATATTTCTCTGAACCTCAAATAGATATTTGTCGTAGCAAACACGCTGCAATACTGCAGCTCGTCTGCTTAGGAACTTAAACTCGACCTTGTCCCGAGGGTTATTAAACTTTTTGTATCATTGCCTAATCTTATAACGTTCTGTAAGAAGTTTTATAAGGGGTGACGTAAACCAAGGTGGATAACGTTTCACTTGCTGCTTTGAATTAGGCACCGTATCTTTAATAGTAGCGCGAAGACATTTATAGAACGATGTAACCATTTGATCAATGTCTAAACAAGACCCTAGCTCACTCGACCAATCCACGCGATAAAGCTGCGCTTTAACTGCGTCATAGTTAGCCTTACGAAAGTTATAAGTACTAAATTGTTTGCTACGCAGTGAAGATGAACAGACAAAGCCACACTCAATCTCCAATGCAGGGTGATATTTATCTAGGGAGCACAAGGAACTCATACTCTCACACACATGCAGGTTGGTGGTATTACTAAGTACAAGATCTAAAGTTTTGCCATATTCATTTTTTAAGTTATTAAATTGATACATATTGTTAGTTGACATAAAATCCACCAATGTATAGCCAACTTTGTTGTGATAGTTAGCTGGTATGACGTACTGATGGCAAGTATCAGTGTTCAAAGACCAATCGATAAGTGGCAAATTAAAATCGCCAATTATTAAGGAGTCGTCTGAGGTTGTGTCCAGAACATCCGAAGTATTGTCCAAGAAGGTATCCAGAAGGAATGGAGTGACTGGTGACGGCAGGTATATTCCACATATATTTATTCGTTTAGTACTATTGCCGTTACCTACGCCAACTGACACCCACAAATCCTCTAAATCACTCTCCCATTGACTTATTCTATTGGAAATCAGTGTCCCTCGGACTGCTATTATCACTCCTCCTCCCTCCTTTTTTAGTGAAGATGTAGTACCACGGTCACGTCGATAAATTTTGTAGCGTGAGTCCAACAATTCTGCATCACTAATAGTTTCGTTAAGCCATGTCTCTGTACCGACTATCACGTCAAATTCATTTACTAAGGAGGACAAGTGTAACTCAGTCAACTTGGTCCGTAAACCCCGAAAATTTTGATAATACAATTTAAGCTTCACTGATGAATGTGGTGCTGCCCCATTCTTCCAGTTATTCAAAGATTTACAACTAGTCCTCATTATCAAGCAAACTGATGGACTCGAAGCTTCTGATGGTTTTAATCTTGGTAGTTTCACTTCTTCGTACAAGTATTTTGCCATTCCTCACCCACACATATTTATAATCCTTAAGTCGTGCCAGTCTACGAACCTCAGCGTGCAAGGCCTTGTAGTAAGGAGAAAGGTGCTCAGAAATATAGACCGGGGTCTTATCACCGCCCAGTCCAACCTGCGCAGAGTTGAGCTTATCGTCCCTATTGCTTCTATTAAAACTTGAAACTGCTGCCAGGAGTCTATCACGAACGACTACGCTCGGCAACTTGACAACTATAGAACGGGGTCTGGCACTGTCAGGGTTTAACTTTCTTACTCTGACGCAGGACATAATATCAGTTTCTTCGAGAGGACTAGAGACAACCCTGCCAACTTGTAAGATAACGGTTTTTAGGTTTTCGTCTTTGTGTTCAGGAACCCCGTTGATCTCGACATTGCACTCCCTGGTATGTTGCTCCAGTATTGTAAGGCGTGATGTAGTTTCGTCCAGTTTAGTGGTAAGGACTTGATTCGCAGAGGTTAGCTTTTGCACGTCACCCTCCAAACATGAAACAGTACGTCTAATGTCCTCGTGTTCTGAGCTAAGGTAATCTACCGATCGTTGTAGCTCCTTGTTCGTCTCTTTAATCAGATTTAATTCCCTTTTAAGTAAAATAAACTCTTTTTCAATAGAGGACTTTACTGCAACACTGACGGCATCCATTACAGCAGAATGTATTTCAGTCCTGATAGCAGCGAGGAGCACATCGTCAATAGACGTTGAGGTTTTTATTGCGGCATCTGAAGTGGTGGGAGAATTATGTGCTGCTTTCACGGGTGTATTAGAATTATCCTTCGGTCTAGATTTTGCACGACAAGCGGGACATTTCCAGTTAGCCCTTTGGGTACTAGACTCCTTTTTAAAATTTTCAACCGACATCCCAAGGCACTGATAATGATAGGGTACGGCACAAACAGAACAGCTCTTACGGTCTTTGACCGGAATCGTACCAGTACATGCTCCGCATTTATCCGCCATTGCAATAAATAAAAAAATCCAATTTAAAATCTATATTATATTTAACTTGTAAATATTCTGCACCGGCTCTTGGACCACAATAGTACGCAGGTTTGTCGCAAGGTGTCGCTGGCTTATCGGGAATATTTCTTAAAATTAAAACAATAAAAAGCTGCAAACAATATTGCTAGCCCATCAGTTTACATTGGGACCTAGCAAAACGTGGTAAACTTCAAACATGTAGTAAAATAACGTGCACAATGCATGTTAAAGTTGTGAAAATACTTGGTTCCCAAACACTCGCTTGCGCATATCACTTTGTTTTGATAACACTATTTTATGCACTCTGGTATATCACGATCGCTAATTAGGCTTTGTAATTATTTAAAAACAGTTTTATACAATTATTAATTATAAAAGAAAATCTAACGATGTTGACAGTTTCTGTTTTTTTTTTTTTTTTTTCAAAAATTTGAATTTATCGGTCTTGTCTCCGTGTGGTGCAGCGATACCGTCCTCCATGGCGCTCAGCCACGGTACCAGTGGTTCGGTAACGTGTCCAAAGTCGACTGATAACACTCTGACTTGTATTCAGAGCTAAAGCCACAGTACGTTGCCGGGAACCAGCTTCTATCATTCCCACGGCTCTGATCATTTCTTCCCTGCTTAAATGACGTCGCCGCTCCATAATAACGTTGGTTTTAATCAGTAGTAGGGAAACAGTAGCACTAATAATGTCTTCAATGCGTCTTATGTTTTTATAGGGAAAATATTGACAGCTGATTTTCATCTTTTACTCGAATTTGATTGACAGTTCCTGTTTTAAATTATGAAATGCACCAAAAAGGATCCATATAAATTTATAAAATCATAAATTTATTACAAAGCCACATCTCAATCACAAGAAATCCGCATAAACATGCTTGATCCCTAGACTTTTTTGATGTGTGTATTTTAGCATACATTTAAGTAAAATGTATTTTATAATTTACATTTATATACACTTCGCTACATAACTTTATTATTCACATTATGTCACACCTCCTAGAATACCGAGTCCTAGACGCCCACTATTGGAGATGGGCCTTCCATAAGATATTTCTGGAGAACTTAATCTTTCCTCACCATATCTGGCGATAAAGGGTCAATATTTTTTTGTTTTTTACAATTTGCCATTCCACGAGTTGGTAATTTTAAATAAAGCGGAGGTGAATCTAGTTGGTTAAAGCAGACAATTAAAAAAAGTTTTTTTTTTATTGAAAAATTAGTCTTGTCTTATTTTTAATGCATGAATAGTCCGCTGAAACTTAATTAAAGGATGTTGTAAAATTACTGACTTTTAGAAGAATTTATATAATGAAAATAAACAAATAATAAATGGTTTTTTCTTAACAATAATGACTTGCAATTTAAAAAATATTGATATATTTATTTGTAATATTTCTCTGGTATGCTAATCTCTAGCATACCCCCTTGACAAGTGGGACTAATGGCTTAACATGCTCTCAGCTGTTGTACATCTATGAGAAATGTCAGTAAAAAAAGTTTTCTCATTGGTACATGCCAGGGTTTGAACCACTTACTTATTTATTTTATTTATTTAAAAAAATGAAAAATACTATTATGTGTTTCAGGTGAATGAGAATGATGTGTTTAAATTCCAACTCTGTCAGGACTGTCTATCGGCCATGTACCAAGCATGTAAATTTAAGAAGAAATGTAGAACGTCAGACAAACTGTACCGAAGTTACATGATGAAAGAAGAACCGGAGAATTTTAGCATGTTTGTGAAAAATCTTGAAACTCGGTAGGTAATCAATATCTTATAAAAATTACTTAGTCATACATAGAAGAGTGACCTTCATCAATCTGTTATTTAAATGAAATTCACTTACATACATACAGTCTAGTCTGTTTTGTACAACCTCCATATAACAACCTACCATTATTATTATTATTGATTAATAGGCGAACAGCGCATTGCTTATATGCCTATATCAAGCACTGCTGTAAAGTTTATAAAATTGTCAGTTAAAGGTTAACTGGTAAGTATAGAATGCCTTCGGCATTAATTTCGCCCATGTACACTACATTTGTAAATCATGAGCAATAAAGAATTTTATTATTATTATGAAAGTACATCTGTTTATTACGACTCCGCTAATGTCGGCTTTTGACGATGGAATTTCACACAAAATTGTCCAGGTACAACGACGAGTGAATCCATACTTCAACTGGCTACATTTTTTCTATAGCTAGGCTACTGTTGGCAGAAATAATTTCAAACCTTCCTTTCTTTACACTTTTCCATCAGTAATTCTATACTAACCCTTGCCCACTTTATCTGACAACCTTTTGTTTGGTTTGTTTTTTAAATCAATATATTTATTTAAATCGAAATAGAAAATTCTACAACATTTAACGACAATTCTACACAACCGTCGTGACCACGAAACGAAAATCCAGCAATACAAATATAGGATATCACTTCATAATTAACTGAGTGGTAAATATGTGGAACAAAATACCAGAAGACATATTAAAGTCCTCAACTGTAAACACTTTTTAAAACAAACTGGACAAGTGGCTAGTGACAATCGAAATAGACTATTATGATTTAATAATAATAATACTGACAATTTTATAAACTTTACACCAGTGCTTGATATAGGCATATCAGCAATGCGCTGCTCGCCTATTAATCAATAATAATAATAACATTCTAGCATATATTTTTTTTTACAGGTATAAGGAAAATTTTAAAATGGTAATTACCGATGACAGCATTAATGAAGAAAATGGTAAATATTTCTATAATTTCCATTCAGTATATACTTGGTTGAGTAGGTGAGGAGCAGAATGGTGGGTAGCAAGCATGTGAAAAAAATGTCCACTTTTTATACCAACCTATGTTGGTTGCAAGCCTGCAACATATTTCACGCCAAATGCCTTGAGACAGTTAACCGCCACTTGATATACCATTTTCGCTTTTTCGACATTCATTCATACATGCCCTCTTGTTTCAAAGGATTTTTAATAAACCTTTAGCTGTTGTTTTATTTATCTGATCGTGATAGTTGAGTCTCGGTCTGCCAGGGTCACACAAATTTCGCATTATATATCTGGTTCGTCAATCTCTTTTGGGAGCATGCCTTTCCTTATTTTTCTCCCTATGCTTTCTTTCTTAATTAAAGTTTTACAGTTGATATAAATTTTAACTTTTTTTTTTGTAATTTCCAGTACCAACGTCGCCTACTCCCAGCATAGTGAACTTTATGAATGATATCATGTATGAAGAAGGGGGGAATAATAAAATCATCAATGAGCTGGTCGGAGAGGATTTGGAGTTATTGGAGGATACAATGGATTCCTGCTGGATTAATGATTCATCGGATATACATTTTCTGCGAGGGTTAGTATAAAGAAATCATTATTTATTTGCTTTTATAAAATACAATCTATAGTTGTCTGGAAATTTTTTTTTGTTGTTCTATAACAATATAATAGAATAGATTTGATCGCACCTGCCTTATCTTGTAATATTATTTTACAACTGCCTCTGTGGTCTAGCGGTTAAGTCTGTGGATTAAGACTCTGAGGTACCGGGTTCGATTCCTGGTCGGGACACAAAATTATTTAATAATGTAAATAAATACATTTAATTCATATTTAATTTATTTGTGATATTTTTCGAGTTTGGTACGCTGGAGACCAAAAACTAAAATTACCAAAAAAAAAAAAAACTTAGAAAATAAAAATTAAATACTTATAAAAATAGTTGCTCCTCCAAATCGCTGTCCTGTGGCATGGTGCCCAATACACTGGCAGCATTTCCCCTCTGAATTAATATACTAAATTTTTGAGAGAAAAAAACTGCCAGCCTTATTAATTATATATGTAGTACTTGACAGTACAGCCACAAGGCAGGGAGAGGAGTAAAATGGAGGATGGTGAAGACTTCTTACTCAATAAAAAAAAAATGGATCCCTCATTTGTAAACCAGCCTATGGTTGGTTGCAAACCCGAGAAAAAGTAAAGTAGAATATCATCAAGACCGTTTTTCCTTTCGGGGTGGTTCCTTTTATAAATAAGCAGATTTACTGTACTTACATTAAGTTTGCGCATGGTGTACATAGTGCCATTGTTTTGTTTAAAATAAACATATATGATCGAAGGTTTAAAAGAAAATTCAAAATAGGTTCAATAATATAGGCGTGAAGGTGTTTTAACTGCAATTGGGAAGTATGATAGGGATGTTGAAAGAAGAGTGAACGCGAGAAATAGTGTTAACGGTGTCCTGGGGTCACTGATCAGCAGTCGAAATGTCAGTGGCAAAGCTCGGATGGTAACAACACTTATGTATGGAAGCCAGACGTGGATATGCCAGAATATGCATAAGATTATTGCAGTAGAAATGAGGTTGTTTCTTCGGATATGTGGTGTCACTTTGACGGACTGCATACATTTTTTTTTTTTTTTTTTTTGTTTGTTAATCTTGCAATCAGTCATAAACTTTAAGCAGATGATTTGAGTAGTATGACATGTAGATCATATTCCCCATTGGGAATATCTCCTTATTTGCTCAGCAGCTAGAATCTTGCTGGCTGTCTGTTTCTAGCACTCTACGTCTTTTTAGACTGCATACATAATAACGAAATACACAAAAGGGGTTCAGGTATGTCAAAAAGATGGGTGAAGAGAAAATGATGAACAAGATATATGAAATAGATATAATCTAAAAGAGGCCCTGGCAGACCACTTAAAAAAAAACAATAGCTGAAGGTGCATTAAAAAGCCATCGAAACAAAATGGCATGTATAGAGAGGTTGATCAATGTCGGAGAAGCGAAAGAGATCGTGACCGTGACAAGTGGCTCTTGATTGTCTTTGCCTACCCCGCAGGTAATTTGGCGTGAAGGTGAGACAAACAAATATTTTTTTCATATTTATAATAATATTTCAGAAGTACTCCACTTCCTTTACCCCAAGCTCACCACACCAAAGACATACAAAATGATACCAAAGAGAATATAATTACAAAACCTTTAGCCACAATGAAAGATGGGGATACAAACAAATGTCAGATAGATATTAATTTAAACAAAGCCATAAATAGAAACAAGGATATATGCTTTCTTGATCGCTTGTTGCTTACACCTACAGGTAAGCTATTATTATATAAGTTTTATTATATATTATACAAGATGTATATTTTACACCATCTAACGTCCACTAGCAAAACTTCTGACTTTTTATTTTATTTTTATTTAAATTAAATCAAAATAATTTATTTCCGTATGGTTAGCACGTAACACTTGGATATTGTCAATACATACAAGCCAATAAATAAAACAAATAAAAAATATTACCATTAACCATGGCTGGACCGAACCCAACATCAATACAATAATTATAACTAAAACATTGTTGCCATAAATGAGGAATTTGTTTTTACTTACAGCTAGATATTTAATATTTAATTCGTGGCTGTAAAAAGGCCATGTCAGCTTACAATCTAATAATATTTATGTCCATAAATATTAATTTGTGGCTGTAAAAAGGCCATGTCAGCTTACAATCTAAAAATAATGATATTTATGTCCATAAATATTACTTCGTGGCTGTAAAAGCCGTGTCAGCTTACAACTACACAAGTATAATATTAATGACAAATAAATTGATAAATTACATGTCCGCTTACAATCTAAAAAATAATTGCTATGTCCAAATTAAACATATTATATTCGTGGCTGTAAAAGGGCCGTGTCAGCTTATAATCTAAAACATTAATTATTATTTAGAAGTAGGTGCACAAAATATAAAAAATATAAATTATTCAAAAATGTACATTATTTACTATCTTAATTCTAAGAAATAATATAGACCTACATAATATATCTATAACAGATTTTATAGATATCAGTTTAAAAAAACACCTTTACTGAAATAAAATAAACGTAAAATTCTAGAAGATGTCATTAAGAAATAGTTCTCGCTAGTCGATCATAGATGGCGCTAATATAGATGCACAATTTTTCAACAATTTTAGCATCAACTTCAGGAGCACCAAGTATAGACCGCGAGTTGGAAGGAATACTTGACACTATGGAATATAAAGATAAAACAGTGAGAAATGTTGCAAAAAAACGAATCACAATCTCATGTAAAAATACCTCTCCAATGGCTAAAATTAAGAAAAAAGCATTCAATTCGTCTTCTTCGAACGATGAAAATGATTCTATTGAAAATTTGAAAAATATTGGTAAGTAAGTGTATTGTTCGATGATTATTTGACATTATAGACCTAGCAACTATTTATTATTGCTCATTGTTAGTTATATTTCATCATCATCATCATCATCATCATGAACCTGTGTCTCTCCACTGCTGGATATAGGCCTCCCCCAAGGCTCGCCACTTCACACGATCTTCTGCCACCCTCATCCATCCCCCACCAGCGACCTTCCTCAGGTCATCCGTCCATCTAGCGGGGGGTCGACCCACTCTGCGTCTTCCCGTACGTGGTCTCCACTCTAGAACTCGTCTACTCCATCGTTCATCGGTTGTACGACAGACATGTCCAGCCCATTGCCACTTCAGCTTACTAATTTTGAAGGCTATATTGGTAACTTTGGTTCTCCGACGGATTTCCTCGTTACGGACTTTATCCATCAGAGAAATACCGAGCATAGCTCTCTCCATAGCCCGCTGAGCGACCCTAAATTTGTGGACCAGACCCACTGTTAGCGTCCACGTTTCTGCTCCGTACGACAGCAGTAGTTATATTTATTGGACATCAATTTTTTAATTTTTAATTTTTATTAATTAAAATAATATAACTATTGACTTATATTATTTTTGAAACATTGACATTATAATAAAGTAAAATTTAAAAAAAAATACGAGTATAATAGTAATTTTATATAGTTGTTATTAATGAATGCATGTGTATGTATGTGTGTATATACATACACACATACATATATATATATATGTGTATGCATTTATATAAATGTATATGTGTATGTGATATTAAGTTTATAACATAAATATTTAATATTTTCATGCCACTAGCGATAGAATGCTTCGGAAATTATGTATAAGACCGCATTATGATTTTGTACACAGTATTCTGGATAATAAAAATATTTTGATTTAAAAAAATCTTTTTTTTTTTCAATTCAATTCGTTTATTTTGCAAGTAGGCATAGGACTAAAAGAGGTGTATTCTGTACTGTCAATTTTTACAATATTGACATAACATAATATCATTTTATAGTGCATATTGGTGTATCTGGTGCAGTACATGATAACCATCATTTGGGAAGAGAAACATCAAAATAATAAAAAAAAAACTAAAAGAGATTGCCCAAAACCAGGCCCCAACATTTTTGCAGCGTGCCAAACAAACCAACCAAATACAATTCAATAATCATAACACCGCCTCCGTGGTATAGTGGTAACAAACGTTGCCGTGAACTCGGGAGGTCGTGAGTTCGATTCCCACCGGGGGCAAGTTGTACATTGTATAATTTGTCTCGGTCTGGGTGTTTATATGTATAATATGTATATATTTACAAAAAAAAGTATAATATGTAGTTTATCAACCATCTAGTTTCCGTAACACAAGCCTCGTAACTTACCACGGAAACAAGATGGCGCTGTGTGACCTGTCTGGAAATATTTATTTATAACAATTAATTGTGTTATTTCTAAATTAAATTACAACATTACTTTATTTATTTTTTATTTTTTTTAACTAGATTATTCACTCATTTTTGTTTTCTATTTTGTTTTAGACACAAAAAGTGTATCAACTGAAGGAGAAATTCGAAGGATTATAAAAGGTTTTAAGGAATTGGAGCCTAAAGACGCTAAAAAGGAACCAGGTGCAGTTGTTTATGGAAAAAACATTAATGTGATGGAGGCACTTATGCTCCAAGCGGCTCCTATTTTGTCCCCTATAAAATCAACTGGAAATGACAGTTTCTCCATCAAAACAGATAACTTGGAAGATCATTTTGTAGCCGAAGATAATACTTATACTGTTGGTATGTTTTTTATTATTTGACTTCTATATAATAACATTTTATCTACTCTCATATCGTAAAATGCGAATTACAAACTTCAAAACGAATTTATATTGACATACTTTATAAACATACTGATGAAATTTAAAAATAGAATCACATTATAACACTTTTTCTCTAACAAAATAATATTTTTCATTTTAGAAATAGAATCACACATTATATAGTCCAATCCACATTCACACATGTCGATGTTAAACCAACTACCTTGTTGTAATAAATAAATTTGACATTTAGCCGGTTTCACAATAAATTTACAAATTTCACAACTTAAGTTTTTCTTAGTGAATATTTTACTTAAGATTTATGACGTTCCGTTTTTAAAACAGTTGTCAAACAATACTTAATTATTTGTCATTGCTTTGTGAAACGCAAAATTGTCACAATATGTTTGTGAAACACATTTCTTGCAAAACTTAAGTAATAATTAAGTAAAAACTAACAGGGTGACTGCCTCCGTGGTCTAGCTCGTGGATTTAGACTCGGAGGTACCGGGTTCGATTCCTGGTCGGGACACAATTATGTAACTAAATATATTTAATTAATATTTAATTTATTTGTGATATTTCTCGAGTTTGGTACGCTGGAGACATCGACGAGCTTGCCACTTGTCATGATTGGCCTATAGCAAAGTTGGCTAAATGTGAATCCGCTTATTTATAAGCGTGGTTTCTGACCACCCCGAAAGGGAAACCACGGATGATACTTTACTTTTACTTCTAATAATTAAGTACCACATATGCGTTCGAGAAACTGGCTGTTTGACTATATTCTATAAACTTAATTACAGACCCTCCGAAATATGAATCTGTAATCTATAAGCACTATAAGGGTGACCCTTGGTCATGTACAATTTGTAACGAAAAGGAACGGACACAGAATTTGCTAGAACATCACTATTCCAGGGAGCACAAGTTAGATTTAATAGTGAAAAATAAAACTAAAAAAAAAGCAAGTTGCACAATTTGCGGGAAGAAATTCGCTAATTATACCAACGTAAAGCGGCACGAATTGTTACATTCTGTGAGTATTTATTAATCTTTCAAGCGGTTCGTAATCAATCATATTGTATATTGTTTAGTCATTATCTTTAGGAGCCTATAGGAACACTTGGATTTATTTATTTATTTAGTACACACAGCAGTACATATATTATCACACACATAACATAGTATAATTATAGCTTATCTAATATATGTACCAATTAGGTGTCACAGTATTCACCAATATAAATAGAAGAAGAAATTTAAAACTTATTACTGTTAAAACAATTAAAAACTTACTACTGTTAAAACAAAAAAAAAAAAAATTAACAAAAACTATCAAATTTACAAAATAAAAATATAACTTCTAAAATAAAATTATACATTTTTCTCTTTTTTAATAGAATTAATTAGGAAACATAAAAATTGCACAAATTTGGTACCTTAAAAAAAAACGAAAACATTTTTTTTTTTTTTTTTTAATTCGTCAAATTTAATTTTTTCTTATTTAATACCTATTAATATTAAGTCAATATACATAAAAATGGCTGAAATAGCTGGCTGTTGTTAGCAAGGAACAGTCTGCTAATAAGGGCATAGTGCCTGAGAATAACAAGCTTAATTCTAATAGTGGATAGCAGCTGTAAAGGGGCATTGTCTTATTTACCTACACTCAAATAAAGCTAAATATTAAATGTCTAATTATTAAAATGATTATGTCAAATCTATATACCTACTTAAATATAACTAGACTACTATGAAAAGTATTTATTGCAGCTGTATAGAGGCATTGTCAGAATTAAATAATAATTCTTTATATTATATTATTATTTTATTATATTATATATATTCATAGAAATAATAATAATTATTTATTCTTAGTGTATCACCGTACATTCCCCCCGGAATTTGGTTAAGTCAATATAATTTAAACAAAATTGTACACAATATATATTTAATGTTAAAATATCTGTCTTGCCTGGAGAGTGCAATGTGAAGACAAGGAACAGAACTGGTAGTGTCATAGGAACATCAACACAATAACAAAAAATAACTAAAAATATAGGTACCTATATTAAATATAAATATCTACCTACCTTAGGTAAATAAATTAAACTGTTGTTGCGGCTGTATATGGGCCTTGTCAGTAAAATTATATATTATTACATACCTACTTAACTAATTAAATTAAAATGTCATTTGAGTAATTAATAATTAACAGCAAATTCTAGTTAAAGCGGCTGAATAAAGCCTTTGTCAACTATAAAAAAAAAAAAAAAAAAAAAAAAAAATATGTCAGTATTAGCTGTAAATAAGCATTGTCAAAATAATGAAGACGAATTTCTAAGCATTCCATGGATTCATCGTGCGGGTGCCGGGTCCATCGTGTGTGGGTAAGAGATGAGAAGAATGGTGTCTCGGGCTTGCGACCGACAATAGGCTGGTTTAAGAAAAGGAGGCCTCCTTTTTTTTTATTGCGCGATAATACGCTCACCATCCACCATTCTACTTCTCTCCCTACCCAACCAAATACTGTATGATTCCGTTAATGCCGTCTTGGAAGCTCGTTCCATAAATGTATTGACGGCAGACCTGCTTAGGCCCAATTCTTTCAGTAAGTGATTATTACCAGCGACCTGTCTTGGAACGTGCATGTAGCTGAAATTAGCAAAAAGATCTTCGGATCCATGCACTCACTAAAGCGTTTTCAAAACTTTATACCGCGCTCAGCAAAGCTAACGTTAGTTACGTCCCTATTACTCCCTATTATTGACTACGCAGATATCTGTTATCCCGATCTCACCGAGGAGCTACTGAATAAACTCGATCGTCTTCTCAACTTATGCATACGCTATGTATTTGGCCTGCGTAAGTATGATCATGTTTCTCAATTTCGTATTCAATTAAAGTGGCTTAATATCCGTTTTCGCAGATCTTTACACATCCTTACGTTCTTGTTCGGCATTCTAAATAATCCTAATACACCTTCCTACTTGAGCGATCGTTTCAAATATCTGTGCGACTCTCACTCTCGTTCTCTTCGTTCTTCGCACAACAACCAACTCTCAATTCCTCTTCATTCCTCCAGCAGATATTCAGATTCACTAACTGTTTCTGCAGCCCGTCAATGGAACAGGTTGCCTTTATTTATCCGACAGGCACCGTCTCTAAATATATTTAAAAAACTCTTAATTTCTCACCTTCTTAAAAAACAAAATGCATCTTAATCTCCTTTCTTTAACATATAGGTATTATTATTTATTTATTTATTTATTTTAAATATGCACGTATTTTATTTATTATTTATACACAGTATATATTTGTTATCCTCTTAGATGTTTAAACCATATACTTACCTACGTACCCATATATATATTTATTGATTTTACTTGTTATAATATTTTGATCTTTTTGCTTAATTTTTCTTACTCTGCACCCATAATATTCTTCTCTCACTCTCCCAAAGGTTAGCTGGTAGAAAATACCTTTATGGTATTAAGCTCGCCTATGTACATGTTTTTATATTTTATATTTTGTGTGCAATAAAGAATTTTATTATTATTATTATTAAGTGATGCAAAGATTTTGCTGGAACTCCTCTTGCACCCACTTCCACTGCGTAAAGCTGAGTCTTGAACCCGTTCCTGATCATTTCTTCTGTGAGATCATAATATTTATTCAACTTCATGTTGTGGTCTTTTGGAATATTTGATTCCCACGGAACGGTAAGTTCAATAAGGATAACTTTTTTCAAGTTCCGAGAAAACACTAAGATAATGTGCTACAGTTTATCGTAACAGTACCTTAAATGTAAATAATATGACTAGCCTATGCTAACATCCCTTAACGCTTCATCAACTGTATAGTAAGATTTTTGTATTAATACTGATTTTATTTTAATTTTAAATTCATTATATTCTAAACATTTGATTTCTTTAGTTAAATTGTTGTGCAGTTTAACGCAGTTACAAATAAAACTTTTGCTAAACTTACTAAACCTGTGTTTGGGAATGGCTATCGACTCTTTTTGTGTGAAGCACTTCTCACAGTTCTGATATGATACTGGTCCATATTTCCCTCACTAATACTATAATTAGGTAATTTAATAGGATTAATATACACTTACATCATATATCATAATATTGACAGCCTCCGTGGTCTAGTGGTAACAAACGTTGCCGTGAACTCGGGAGGTCGTGGTTTCGATTCCCACCGGGGGCAAGTTGTACATTGTATAATTTGTCTCGGTCTGGGTGTTTATATGTATAATATGTATATATTTACAAAAAAAAAAAAAGTATAATATGTAGTTTATCAACCATCTAGTTTCCGTAACACAAGCCTCGTAGCTTACCACGGAAACTAGATGGCGCTGTGTGACCTGTTTGGAAATATTTAAAAACAAAAATTATATATTTTAGAAAGATAAATTTGTACCTTTAAACTGTACTAAATGCGGTATAGTATTCAAGACAAGACGTGCACTGAGTTCACATATGAAATCGCATGAAGAGAAAATATCTGAACAACCGAAACTAAAGGATCCTAAAGTGAGTTTTTTTAAAGTACATTCTAAACTACTATAGTCTGTTCGCCGAGAGTTGATTAAAAAAACAACAGAATATACTTAAGCGCAAACGTTATATAATGGAATCCGTTAACTAAATATATATCACGCTATTAAAGTTGATATTTGCACGGCCGCTGTCAAGGTCGAGCGGTTATAGAGTTTAGAATTGAATCATCATCATCATCAGCCTGTGTCTCTCCACTGCTGGATGTAGGCCTCCCCCAAGGCTCGCCACTTCACACGATCTCCTGCCACCCTCATCCAACCCCCACCAGCGACCTTCCTCAGGTCATCCGTCCATCTAGCGGGGGGTCGACCCACACTGCGTCCTCCCGTACGTGGTCTCCACTCTAGAACCCGTCTACTCCATCGTTCATCGGTTTTACGACAGACATGTCCAGCCCATTGCCACTTCAGCTTACTAATTCTGAAGGCTATATCGGTAACTTTGGTTCTCCTCGTTTCTGACTTTATCCATCAGAGAAATACTAAATAATAATAGAATTGAATGAAATTTTGTAATTATGACGCAAGCTCTGATGTAATTAACGTTTGCGCTTTGTAACAGAATAGGGCTGCAGGGGTTCTTAACTCTATACAAATTCATTATCATCATTACAGACCCTAAAAACAGAGTCCTAGTAGACCCTCACTGTTGGAGATGAGCCTTCCACAAATTACTGGAGAATTTGGCCTACACTCGCCACGTTGTTGTGCCAGTTCTGGAGGCGAGGTTACTTCCGGACTCCTGGAAAAACTACTTTTCAATATTGTGTGTTGAATTTTTGCTCGGAAACGCTGTAGTTGCAAATGGTTGCCGGGTGACGTCACTTAATAATAAATAAAAAAACAAATTTACGACGTTAACATAACATAACTATTTGCTTATATAAAGGTAGGTCCCAATTTATTATTTTGTGCTAAAATACTTTTAATAAAATATCAATTTAATTACAATCTGCTGAATTTCAGTGCTTAAGTTAAATGCCAGTTTAGAATATTTATTATTAAGTGACGTCACTCACTATGACTCATGTTTTGAGGTAACTTTCCAATATCTCTTAAAATAATGTATCTATTTTATTAAATAGTAGTAGTCAACTACCCTATTGGCACTTGCCGACTGATAAATAATAGTCAACTACCCTATTGGCACTTGCCGACTGATAAATAATAGTCAACTACCCTATTGGCACTTGCCGACTGATAAATAATAGTCAACTACCCTATTGGCACTTGCCGACTGATAAATAATAGTCAACTACCCTATTGGCACTTGCCGACTGATAAATAATAGTCAACTACCCTATTGGCACTTGCCGACTGATAAATAATAGTCAACTACCCTATTGGCACTTGCCGACCGATAAATAATAGTCAACTACCCTATTGGCACTTGCCGACTGATAAATAATAGTCAACTACCCTATTGGCACTTGCCGACTGATAAATAATAGACAACTACCCTATTGGCACTTGCCGACTGAAAAATAATAGTCAACTACCCTATTGGCACTTGCCGACTGATAAATAATAGTGGACTACCCTATTGGCACTTTCCGACTGATAAATAATAGTGAACTACCCTATTGGCACTTGCCGACTGAAAAATAATAGTCAACTACCCTATTGGCACTTGCCGACTGATAAATAATAGTGGACTACCCTATTGGCACTTGCCGACTGATAAATAATAGACAACTACCCTATTGGCACTTGCCGACTGAAAAATAATAGTCAACTACCCTATTGGCACTTGCCGACTGATAAATAATAGTGGACTACCCTATTGGCACTTGCCGACTGATAAATAATAGTGAACTACCCTATTGGCAGTTCATCATTACATCATTACAGCGTCCTAGACCTCCACTGTTGGGGATGGGGGTCTTCCAGAACATATATCTGGAGAATTTGCCAGACGGCTTGGCGAGTATATGATGTAATTTTTTATTGACAATTTATTAACGATTCCACAAGTTGGTATTAGTGGAACCGGGACCGACGGCTTAACGTGCTCTCCTCACACGGGAACGGTGGTGTTGCAAATCTATGACAAATGTACGTAAGAAAAGTGCATTTCTCATTGGTACATGCCCGGTACCGACTGATAAATAATAGTCAACTACCCTATTGGCACTTGCCGACTGATAAATAATAGTCAACTACCCTATTGGCACTTGCCGACTGATAAATAATCTGTTTTTCCATTGAAACTTCAAAAACCTTTGGTTCTATTTGTTATGCCCTTTATTCCCGTTGTCCCCCACCATGACATAGACTTAGGAATATCTCTTTTTTTTTCCACAGAAATATAGATTCATGTGTATAGAGTGCGGTTACTTAGCTTCTACCAAGTCTAATCTTAACATTCACGTGCGGAGACACTACAAGCAGTTTTCGTATTTCTGTGTCCATTGTAACAAGGGATTTTATCACAAAAATTATCTAATTACCCATTTAAGGTGAGTTTTTTTCTATTTTGTAGTAGTCACTAAAACCGGTTTAGGTTGGCTGTTGTTTGTTGTAGTATCATACAATAATTTGAATTAAAACGGCCGATTTAACCGTTAGTATTACAAAAATAAATGTTTTTTTTTTTCTTTGATGGTAAGCGGTACGCGAGGTCCAAGAATGGGAGCAACTGACGCCAGCCTCAGACAACCGACATCAGTCCCTACCACTATGCTGGCTTTTACCTATATATAAATGTGCTTTGTCTCCTGGACTACTCTGATGAAACAGAGTAAACCTATTACAGCTATTTGTGACACATCATAATTTAAATTATTTAGAATGATTCTTCTCCTGTTAGTGGAAGACTAAGCAGCGAAGTGGTCCAAAGAGTAAGCTACTGCTAACAGAAGACTAGCAGTTTAGCAAGTTCCATTGAATTGTTAGTAATTAATCCGACTGCGAAAACGTATGGAAAAAGCATGGCGAGTGTAGGCCAAATTCTCCAGTTCTGGAAGGCCCATCTCCAGCAATGGAGGTCTAGGACGCTGTGATGATGTAACTATATATGTATAGTGTGTAGTATATGTATTATTGTGTACATATTTGTATGTATGACATATATGGTATCATGGTATCATAAAATAAGTGTTTTTTTTTAATTATTTATATTTGAGCCCTTTGCACTTACCTCTTAATCAAAATTCTCTACATTGTCCCAAAGGTTGGTTGCTAGAGAATGCCTATCGGCATTAAGCCCGCCCATTGTACATAGTGCAATAAAGTTTTCAAATAAATAAATAATATATTTATTTATTAAGAAAATCCAAAACAGCAATTTGTAAACCAAAGCAATACAATTTTAAAAAATATTTAATCTGATCTACAAGTAAATTACATGAAATTTTAAATCGAATTTAAAATTAAATTAAATACAAACATAAATAATAAATTATTAAACACAACTAATAAATAAAATAAAATAAATTACTTAAATAGAATTATTAATATAAAATTAACTTGTGCAAGATATTACACTCACACAAAACACTACCACACTCATACACACACCCACACTAACTCATTTAAACCTTCTCTTTTTATATAATTTGTAATATTAAGTAGGTATTCAAATAAATAATTCGTTAAAAGTATTTCTATCTGCAAGCGCATTGTTTTGCAATATTGTTTGCGACCGGAAGTGCAGGGTGTCCCAGAGACCCTTGTTCAGGCCCCTGATTGAAACTCATGTATAACTGTTTGAAAATAAAGACTATTTGATTTGATTTGATATTAGGTATAAAAAAAAAAAAAAAAAATTAATTATCCTAACTAGGTGTTCGCTTTCCACAGTGGATTATTTCTGGCCTTTGGGAAGGAGTAATTTGCTGTGGACGGCGAGCAAACTAAAACTAAATTAATATTTATGACCTAATACTCACTGTGGGTATTGTATTGTTATTTTAATTTTTAAATATATGTAAATGTTCCATAATTGCATGCTGTGTGCACATGCTTTTGGAGATGGTACTGGAACTGTATTGTAAAGATTTGAAATTTAAAACATGTTTTGTATACATTTCTGCTGTGTGTAATAAATAAAAAACTGAAATAAAAATGACGTCCAAAAAATATATAATAATAATAAATGAAACGAAACAAATAAAGAATCAAAATGTCACAAATTGCCATAAACACATCAAGTACTATGTGAAATATAATGAATGAGTGTGTAAAGTGTATAGTGTGTATGTGTATGTATTTGACATCTTTGGAGACTCCCAAAGAGTATTTAAACATAAACTGTTATAACAACTTGCCCAAAATTTATAAGTAAATTTTATGTTATTTTTTTTATTTATTTTTTTATTTTATTTTACTTTATTACTTGAAGTAGGTAATATTTTAGTTATTTTCGTTTCTTTTTTTTATTATTTCTAAAAGGAATTGTATGTTTATTTTATATATATTTTTAAAAATTGTTTCAGATTTAGTTTTTCGTATAATATTTAGTTTTTGTATACTTATTGGAAATTTTATATTTTTGTTATTTCTTATAGGCAATAAAGGCTACTGTGGTAATGTGGTGGTCGCCTATAATAGGTGCAACATCTAACTTCTGATTTAGTGTTAAGTACAAATAAGTGTGTGATGTTAGCACTGTTGGCACCCTATTATAAATAAATAAATAATTTTTATGTTTATCATCAATAAAATAAATATTACTGTTGTAGACTGCACAGTGGAGATATGCCATATAAATGTACCAAATGTCCAGCTCGATTCAGCAGATCAGATAATCTTTCACAACATTTAAGAAAACATACCGGTAAGTTAAACGATTTACTGAATTAATCCTGCCTCCGTGGTCTAGTGGTTAAGTCTGTGGATTATGACTCGGAGGTGAATGATTGGCCTATAGTAAAGTTGGCTAAATCTGAATCTGATTATTTATCAGCGTGGTTTCTGACGACCCCGAAAGGGAAACGGTCGTGATGATACATTACTTGACCGACTTTGATAGACGTGAATGGCTGTGGGTTACATGTCGTGGTTAGATGAGTATCATCACGACCGTATCTCTTACGCGGTGGTCAGAAACCACGCTTTTGTAGGAGTTCATATCTATCCAACTTAACCATATTTGTCTCTAGCGTACTAATCTTGAGAAATTATCATTTATATATATAAATGGTTACACAATATATAAAGACCAGGAATAGAACCCGGTACCTCAGAGTCTAACTCCACGGACTTAACCGCTAGACCATGGACGCAGTTAATGAACTAGTGTTTACCTTAAAGTGGACAGTTTTTTTTTTGTATTAAACTATCGTTCTATGCGTTATTATTCTAATGGCCGGTTGCAGAAAGACTAATTATTTTTTGGAATGAGCCAGGTCTTAGGCTGAAATAACCCAAGTGGCAAGCTAACTACCAATTATGTGATATATATCAAAATAATAGATTATTTTAATCATCCTTTGACATGCTTATTGTAGACCTATGAAGCACGTCATTGGCTGAAATAATCCAAGTGACATTCTATTTTAATAATCCTTTTGACATTTGTAATGTATACCTATGAAGCACGTCATTGGCTGAAATAATCCAAGTGGCATTCTATTTTAATAATCCTTTTGACATTTTTAATGTATACCTATGAAGCACGTCATTGGCTGAAATAATCCAAGTGACATTCTATTTTAATAATCCTTTTGACATTTTTAATGTATACCTATGAAGCACGTCATTGGCTGAAATAATCCAAGTGACATTCTATTTTAATAATCCTTTTGACATTTTTAATGTATACCTATGAAGCACGTCATTGGCTGAAATAATCCAAGTGACATTCTATTTTAATAATCCTTTTGACATTTGTAATGTATACCTATGAAGCACGTCATTGGCTGAAATAATCCAAGTGGCATTCTATTTTAATAATCCTTTTGACATTTTTAATGTATACCTATGAAGCACGTCATTGACTGAAATAATCCAAGTGACATTCTATTTTAATAATCCTTTTGACATTTTTAATGTATACCTATGAAGCACGTCATTGGCTGAAATAATCCAAGTGACATTCTATTTTAATAATCCTTTTGACATTTTTAATGTATACCTATGAAGCACGTCATTGGCTGAAATAATCCAAGTGACATTCTATTTTAATAATCCTTTTGACATTTGTAATGTATACCTATGAAGCACGTCATTGGCTGAAATAATCCAAGTGGCATTCTATTTTAATAATCCTTTTGACATTTTTAATGTATACCTATGAAGCACGTCATTGGCTGAAATAATCCAAGTGACATTCTATTTTAATAATCCTTTTGACATTTGTAATGTATACCTATGAAGCACGTCATTGGCTGAAATAATCCAAGTGGCATTCTATTTTAATAATCCTTTTGACATTTTTAATGTATACCTATGAAGCACGTCATGGCTGAAATAATCCAAGTGACATTCTATTTTAATAATTCTTTTGACATTTGTAATGTATACCTATGAAGCACGTCATTGGCTGAAATAATCCAAGTGGCATTCTATTTTAATAATCCTTTTGACATTTTTAATGTATACCTATGAAGCACGTCATTGGCTGAAATAATCCAAGTGACATTCTATTTTAATAATCCTTTTGACATTTTTAATGTATACCTATGAAGCACGTCATTGGCTGAAATAATCCAAGTGACATTCTATTTTAATAATCCTTTTGACATTTTTAATGTATACCTATGAAGCACGTCATTGGCTGAAATAATCCAAGTGACATTCTATTTTAATAATCCTTTTGACATTTGTAATGTATACCTATGAAGCACGTCATTGGCTGAAATAATCCAAGTGGCATTCTATTTTAATAATCCTTTTGACATTTTTAATGTATACCTATGAAGCACGTCATTGGCTGAAATAATCCAAGTGACATTCTATTTTAATAATCCTTTTGACATTTTTAATGTATACCTATGAAGCACGTCATTGGCTGAAATAATCCAAGTGACATTCTATTTTAATAATCCTTTTGACATTTTCAATGTATACCTATGAAGCACGTCATTGGCTGAAATAATCCAAGTGACATTCTATTTTAATAATCCTTTTGACATTTTTAATGTATACCTATGAAGCACGTCATTGGCTGAAATAATCCAAGTGGCATTCTATTTTAATAATCCTTTTAACATTTTTAATGTATACCTATGAAGCACGTCATTGGCTGAAATAATCCAAGTGACATTCTATTTTAATAATCCTTTTGACATTTTTAATGTATACCTATGAAGCACGTCATTGCCTGAAATAATCCAAGTGACATTCTATTTTAATAATCCTTTTGACATTTTTAATGTATACCTATGAAGCACGTCATTGGCTGAAATAATCCAAGTGACATTCTATTTTAATAATCCTTTTGACATTTTTAATGTATACCTATGAAGCACGTCATTGGCTGAAATAATCCAAGTGACATTCTATTTTAATAATCCTTTTGACATTTTTAATGTATACCTATGAAGCACGTCATTGGCTGAAATAATCCAAGTGACATTCTATTTTAATAATCCTTTTGACATTTGTAATGTATACCTATGAAGCACGTCATTGGCTGAAATAATCCAAGTGGCATTCTATTTTAATAATCCTTTTGACATTTTTAATGTATACCTATGAAGCACGTCATTGGCTGAAATAATCCAAGTGACATTCTATTTTAATAATTCTTTTGACATTTGTAATGTATACCTATGAAGCACGTCATTGGCTGAAATAATCCAAGTGGCATTCTATTTTAATAATCCTTTTGACATTTTTAATGTATACCTATGAAGCACGTCATTGGCTGAAATAATCCAAGTGACATTCTATTTTAATAATCCTTTTGACATTTTTAATGTATACCTATGAAGCACGTCATTGGCTGAAATAATCCAAGTGACATTCTATTTTAATAATCCTTTTGACATTTTTAATGTATACCTATGAAGCACGTCATTGGCTGAAATAATCCAAGTGACATTCTATTTTAATAATCCTTTTGACATTTGTAATGTATACCTATGAAGCACGTCATTGGCTGAAATAATCCAAGTGGCATTCTATTTTAATAATCCTTTTGACATTTTTAATGTATACCTATGAAGCACGTCATTGGCTGAAATAATCCAAGTGACATTCTATTTTAATAATCCTTTTGACATTTTTAATGTATACCTATGAAGCACGTCATTGGCTGAAATAATCCAAGTGACATTCTATTTTAATAATCCTTTTGACATTTTTAATGTATACCTATGAAGCACGTCATTGGCTGAAATAATCCAAGTGACATTCTATTTTAATAATCCTTTTGACATTTGTAATGTATACCTATGAAGCACGTCATTGGCTGAAATAATCCAAGTGGCATTCTATTTTAATAATCCTTTTGACATTTTTAATGTATACCTATGAAGCACGTCATTGGCTGAAATAATCCAAGTGACATTCTATTTTAATAATCCTTTTGACATTTGTAATGTATACCTATGAAGCACGTCATTGGCTGAAATAATCCAAGTGGCATTCTATTTTAATAATCCTTTTGACATTTTTAATGTATACCTATGAAGCACGTCATTGGCTGAAATAATCCAAGTGACATTCTATTTTAATAATCCTTTTGACATTTTTAATGTATACCTATGAAGCACGTCATTGGCTGAAATAATCCAAGTGACATTCTATTTTAATAATCCTTTTGACATTTTTAATGTATACCTATGAAGCACGTCATTGGCTGAAATAATCCAAGTGACATTCTATTTTAATAATCCTTTTGACATTTGTAATGTATACCTATGAAGCACGTCATTGGCTGAAATAATTCAAGTGGCATTCTATTTTAATAATCCTTTTGACATTTTTAATGTATACCTATGAAGCACGTCATTGGCTGAAATAATCCAAGTGACATTCTATTTTAATAATCCTTTTGACATTTGTAATGTATACCTATGAAGCACGTCATTGGCTGAAATAATCCAAGTGGCATTCTATTTTAATAATCCTTTTGACATTTTTAATGTATACCTATGAAGCACGTCATGGCTGAAATAATCCAAGTGACATTATATTTTAATAATTCTTTTTACATTTGTAATGTATACCTATGAAGCACGTCATTGGCTGAAATAATCCAAGTGGCATTCTATTTTAATAATCCTTTTGACATTTTTAATGTATACCTATGAAGCACGTCATTGGCTGAAATAATTCAAGTGACATTCTATTTTAATAATCCTTTTGACATTTTTAATGTATACCTATGAAGCACGTCATTGGCTGAAATAATCCAAGTGACATTCTATTTTAATAATCCTTTTGACATTTTTAATGTATACCTATGAAGCACGTCATTGGCTGAAATAATCCAAGTGACATTCTATTTTAATAATCCTTTTGACATTTGTAATGTATACCTATGAAGCACGTCATTGGCTGAAATAATCCAAGTGGCATTCTATTTTAATAATCCTTTTGACATTTTTAATGTATACCTATGAAGCACGTCATTGGCTGAAATAATCCAAGTGACATTCTATTTTAATAATCCTTTTGACATTTTTAATGTATACCTATGAAGCACGTCATTGGCTGAAATAATCCAAGTGACATTCTATTTTAATAATCCTTTTGACATTTTTAATGGATACCTATGAAGCACGTCATTGGCTGAAATAATCCAAGTGACATTCTATTTTAATAATCCTTTTGACATTTTTAATGTATACCTATGAAGCACGTCATTGGCTGAAATAATCCAAGTGGCATTCTATTTTAATAATCCTTTTAACATTTTTAATGTATACCTATGAAGCACGTCATTGGCTGAAATAATCCAAGTGACATTCTATTTTAATAATCCTTTTGACATTTTTAATGTATACCTATGAAGCACGTCATTGGCTGAAATAATCCAAGTGACATTCTATTTTAATAATCCTTTTGACATTTTTAATGTATACCTATGAAGCACGTCATTGGCTGAAATAATCCAAGTGACATTCTATTTTAATAATCCTTTTGACATTTTTAATGTATACCTATGAAGCACGTCATTGGCTGAAATAATCCAAGTGACATTCTATTTTAATAATCCTTTGACATTTTTAATGTATACCTATGAAGCACGTCATTGGCTGAAATAATCCAAGTGACATTATATTTTAATAATCCTTTTGACATTTGTAATGTATACCTATGAAGCACGTCATTGGCTGAAATAATCCAAGTGGCATTCTATTTTAATAATCCTTTTGACATTTTTAATGTATACCTATGAAGCACGTCATTGGCTGAAATAATCCAAGTGACATTCTATTTTAATAATCCTTTTGACATTTTTAATGTATACCTATGAAGCACGTCATTGGCTGAAATAATCCAAGTGACATTCTATTTTAATAATCCTTTTGACATTTTTAATGTATACCTATAAAGCACGTCATTGGCTGAAATAATCCAAGTGACATTCTATTTTAATAATCCTTTTGACATTTGTAATGTATACCTATGAAGCACGTCATTGGCTGAAATAATCCAAGTGGCATTCTATTTTAATAATCCTTTTGACATTTTTAATGTATACCTATGAAGCACGTCATTGGCTGAAATAATCCAAGTGACATTCTATTTTAATAATCCTTTTGACATTTTTAATGTATACCTATGAAGCACGTCATTGGCTGAAATAATCCAAGTGACATTCTATTTTAATAATCCTTTTGACATTTGTAATGTATACCTATGAAGCACGTCATTGGCTGAAATAATCCAAGTGGCATTCTATTTTAATAATCCTTTTGACATTTTTAATGTATACCTATGAAGCACGTCATTGGCTGAAATAATCCAAGTGACATTCTATTTTAATAATCCTTTTGACATTTTTAATGTATACCTATGAAGCACGTCATTGGCTGAAATAATCCAAGTGACATTCTATTTTAATAATCCTTTTGACATTTTTAATGTATACCTATGAAGCACGTCATTGGCTGAAATAATCCAAGTGACATTCTATTTTAATAATCCTTTTGACATTTTTAATGTATACCTATGAAGCACGTCATTGGCTGAAATAATCCAAGTGGCATTCTATTTTAATAATCCTTTTGACATTTTTAATGTATACCTATGAAGCACGTCATTGGCTGAAATAATCCAAGTGACATTCTATTTTAATAATCCTTTTGACATTTGTAATGTATACCTATGAAGCACGTCATTGGCTGAAATAATCCAAGTGACATTCTATTTTAATAATCCTTTTGACATTTTTAATGTATACCTATGAAGCACGTCATTGGCTGAAATAATCCAAGTGACATTCTATTTTAATAATCCTTTTGACATTTTTAATGTATACCTATGAAGCACGTCATTGGATGAAATAATCCAAATGGCATTCTATTTTAATAATCCTTTTGACATTTTTAATGTATACCTATGAAGCACGTCATTGGATGAAATAATCCAAGTGGCATTCTATTTTAATAATCCTTTTGACATTTTTAGTGTATACCTATGAAGCACGTCATTGGTTGAAATTATCCAAGTGACATTCTATTTTAATAATCCTTTTGACATTTTTAATGTATACCTATGAAGCACGTCTTTGGCTGAAATGAAAATAGTGATATACCAATCACGTAGTTATATTAAAATATTAATAAAATCATGGATTATTTCAATCATAATCAAAGAATCATCAACCGGCTATAAGAAGGTAACATTTAAAAAATAATATTTTAATTTTAGGTGAACGGCCTTACATTTGCGGAAAATGTAACTCCACTTATCCAAGTGGAGCACATTTGAGTTATCACAAAGCTGGCAAATGTCTTGGCCATCCTTTAGAAGAAGATATCATACCACCCTCACTAGCATCGCCTTTCAAAAGACCAAATACACCCCCTTTTATACAAGCAAATAATAAACTAAAAAAGCAAAAACAAGATAATAATAAAAAACAAAAACAAGAAAAAAAAACAAAAACAATAATATAAAAATAAACAAAAGCAATAAAATTAAAATAAACAAAAACAATTAAATTTCAATAAACAAAAACAATAAAATTTCAATAAACAAAAACAATAAAATTAAAATAAACAAAAGCAATAAAATTAAAATAAACAAAAACAATAAGATTTCAATAAACAAAAACAATAAAATTCAAATAAACAAATGATAATGCCAATTTTTCTTAGAGAAATGTCCCAATGGCATGTTACTGTATTTTTACATCTAATAAATTATTATTATTCGCGTTTTAAACAATTCTTTCAACCGCTACCGCTTTAGACTTGGTGTATTGTTCTAGTGACCAGTGATCTCTGGAAGAAGCTGCTGCATCGTGCTGACCTGACAGCCGACTGTCAAAATTACGTCTTTGCTCACTCCTTCACACACCCATAGAAAAATACACCACAAATAATCAAGTTAAATAGTGCGACTGATATGAATAAAAATACCGTAAAATGGGCAGATTTTTTTTTGCAATAAATCCATGGAAATTACGCATTACACGCGCTGTTTGGGGTCGAGACGATAGGCTCATGGGAACAACAATCAGCCAATCGTCTGGCCAAGGAGTTGTCCAAACGTTTAACGGAAAAGTCTGGAAACATTCCTGACAATTATTTCTGCCAACGTATTAGCCTCGCTATACAGAAGGGGAAATGTTGCCAGCCTCTTTGGGACTATCCCTAAAGAGTCGTCTCTAGAGGACATTTTTTACTTATAGTTTATTTTGTATTAGGTTTAGTTTATATTTAATTTTGTAGTTTCAATTACTTATATTCCTTCGAATAAATATATTTATTTCTTCACCATCATTATTACACTGTTGTTTAATTTAAAATACCTTGTACATACCTGTGTTAAATAGTCCTACCAGGGTGGGAATTGGGAATAAAACAGATTTGCGGCCTTCACGCATATGGCGCTTTCTCTCGCGTCTCACTGTGACAAATTTTATTTGACTCGTAGCCTTTTGTCATGTACGAGTTAACAAATCCACTTAAGTGAATTACCGGGCCTAAGTTTTTTTTTTTTTTTTTTAATCTCAGCTTATTATATTAAACATATAAACAAAGTAGCAATAGTGGAACACAAGCCAAAGAGATTTTATATTATTTAGACCAGCTATACTCTTAGTGTGTTCCGCGGAACCCTAGGGTTCCACGATACCCCTGTAGGGGTTCCGCAAGAATTTGAAAAAAAATTGTACTTTTATTATGCTTATTAATAAAGAATACACTTTTAAAAACTATTGTTTTATTGTAGGGTTCCATCAAGTATTTTGCTTTCAAAAAGGGTTCCGTCACCAAAAAAGTTTGAGAACTATATTTAGACAATACAATTAAAACAGAAATTAATAGTGCAATTGAACTGTGACTAGCAAAAGTAAAAGAAAAATAATAATAATAATAAGTGAAAACCAATAGGTTAATGATTATTTACCTAAAACAAAATGAATGAATGAGAGGCAGGAGCAAAATTATACTATATACACGAGTGTAGCAGTATTCGTATATGAGAATAAAACACATGTTTAATGTAACCAATTATTTATTTTGAGATAATATTTTGTAACATTTTCATAACGTAATAAGAGGGCTGTTGTAATGCTTCGTATCGCTTTCGCTTGTAAACTCCATCATTGTCATTTGAGAAATCATCTTAGGAAATAAAATTACTTTTTAGTTAGACATATTTTTACTGTCCATATACATAATTTTAGACAGAGTAAAACATCAAAAACATTTCACTAAAGCAAATCTATGATTATATAATTCGTAAATAATCCGTAATTTTATTTCCTAAATTGACTAAATATTTACAAAGAACACTCAATTGAGAATGCCCATTTTTCCCCAATAAAATGTTCTCGTGCCATATGATTTCTTTTCTATTTGATAGTTAATATATTGTTTTCATAATCTGTAATTAATTTTATTTATTTTACCCTAGCATAACGACAATGGACGAAAACTTTTTTTACATTAATGATTATATACGAGGGGCGTTCAAAATATTCTCGGTATGTGGATAAAAACAAACAAGTACGAAAAGTTTGATATTTTTATTTTTCAATATACTCCCCCCCTATGTTCATACACTCGATCGATCAATTATTTTTTTTAATCCCTCATAAAAATATTTTTTATCTTTGGTGTAAAAATGCTCCTCCACGGCCGTCTTCAACGCTTCATCGTCAGAAAATTTATTTCCACGCAGATCCTTTTTAAGATTGGGAAACAAAAAGAAGTCGCTTGGGGCTAAGTCCGGACTATAGGGTGGATGAGTAACAGTTTCAAACCCACATTCAACAATAGCTGCCTTGGCAATATGAGCAGTATGGACAGGGGCGTTGTCATGCAGAAGCAGAACACCTTTGGTTAACTTTCCTCGCCTCTTTTCTTTGATCGCATCTCTTAATTGACGTATAACGTTAGCGTAGTACTGCCCTGTGATATTTACACCTTTTTCTTTATAATCGATAAGCAAAACTCCTTCACAATCCCAAAATATTGTGGCCATGACCTTGCCAGCTGACGGGATTACCTTGAACTTCTTGGGATGAGCTGAACCCTTAATGTGCCACTGCATGGACTCCTGTTTGCTCTCTGGGTCATAATGATGAACCCAGGTTTCATCTCCAGTAACTATTTTTTGCAGCACCTCATCGGGATTTTCACCACACAGGTCGATAAAATCTGAACAGCAAGCCACACGCATATCCTTTTGAAGAAGCGTCAGCATTCGCGGAACCCATCTTGCACTTACTTTTGACATATTAAGATGGTCATGTATAATGTCATGTACGGTACCAATAGAGAGATTGGTTACTTGAGCTATAGATTTTACCTTCACTCGGCCGTCTTCCAATATAAGTTTTTCCACTTTATCAATATTTTCTTGTGAGGTAGCCACTACAGGCCGGCCAGGTCTAGGGTCATCTTCAATACTCTCCCTTCCACGCTTAAATTCGCTTGACCATTTTTGAATAGTAGATAAAGAAGGAGCAGACTCACGGTAAACACAATCCATTTCCTCTTTTATGGTTTTTTGATTTTTACCCTGTTTTGTCAAGAATTTTATGACGGATCGGTGCTCTAATTTCGTTAAAATTGTTAATTCGCTCATGGTGTTCATGTTTGTTCGGCAATTGCAGAAAAACAAAAGAACATCTCGGTTCCAATTTTACTTTTTTTTAATGTCAATGGATGAATCTTAGCGGCCAGTAACAAATATATATATAAAAGAAGTTGTAACGTATCAATACCGAGAATATTTTGAACGCCCCTCGTAGTATCGATGTTTTATCTATAATAAAGTACCTGATCATAATAAAGAACCTAATCGTATAAATAGTGTTTTTAACCAATTGACTATTTAATTTAATTTTATATTTAAATGCTGGGGTAAAACAGATAAAAAAAACAACAATTGTTGTGATTATTGAATTATATTTAGTTGAGGCACGCTGCAAAAAAATTGGGGCCTGGTTTTGGGCAATCTCTTTTAAAAGAGTTTTTTTTTTTATTTAAATATTTTTTCTTTTGAATGTATAGTCACATATTTCTTTAGGCAACGCATCATTGCCACTTTTGTTGGCGCATTTCTTTTCATAGTAAGTAATAATTTTATTAGATACTCAATCATTATCCTCTTGCCTGCGGGGTGAGGCGAAGTGCACAATCATCCGAAAACGAATCGTCTAAGATCAATACGTCTGTCAGAAATGTCAAAATCTTGGGCATTCCGTCTAGCTTTTGACATTTCTGACAGACGTAATCGATCTTTGACGATTCGTTTTCGGACGATTGTCCACTCCGCCTCACCCCGCTGGTTAAGCACCGGCGCCCATTTGACTTAATTAATTGACGTTTATTGTTTTATTTTTGGGATGTATGGTTTTATTGTCCTTTGCCATAAAAATATATTAAATAACGAATGATAGACATCATTCATTCAATCGTCTATGATAAGCAAATTAGAAAAAAACAAACATGTCTATAAGAGTTCTTCGCGCCATTTTGCGTGGACATGTCAAGTGCAAGTTTTTGTTTTGTAAATTAATTTGCTGTGGATATTATTGGTCAAAAGTGGTGTTGTTTTGTTTAATAATGTGCTGCAATGTGAATAATTATAGAAAACGATAAATTGGACTTTAAATATAGGGCACAAGTTGCAGTTAATTTTTTGCGGTTTTCCCGCGCTGTGGACTCCCATATTTTACCCGACGTGTTTGGGCTATAATGCCGCGAGTGACTCCAAGTAAAGCATCAAATTCTGCAGCATCTGGAATTTGATGATCCCCAACTTGGTTATGAACTCTGTTATGAACATATATTATGCAAATAAATTACGTGTTTAGGACTGATGTATTCTGTACGATGTCCTTTAAACACAATAAAAAAAAAAATGTTTATAAGCGTCGTGTCTTTTCGCCGGCCTTACGAGGGCAATTAAGATTTTCAGACAGAGTAAGAGTCTTGCAAAAGTCTTGCGAGATTCTTGAGCACGACCAAGATTAGAAGTGCAAGACTAGTTAAGAAACGCGTGTTTTGAACCAAAGTCCTATAGTAGTGGACTGTTCTCATCTATATCCACGTGACCTGTACATTTAGAATCCGGGCTATCAGTGAATAATGTTGGCAACATCGGCGTAAATAAAAAAAAAACATCTTACAACTAAATAAACATAAATTTTTAACAAAAAATAAAAAAAACAAGTGAAAAAATCAACTATTTTTTTCACAACGAATTTCATACACTTCCATAATAATCTACACTTAACACTAACTTAATACCACACTTGTATTTAATAAAGGACAAATATACATTTAATTCATATATCATAAGTCTTCTTTTAAGAAATATAGTTGATAACTTCGGAATAAAATTACATTCATTTAAAAGATTTTATTAACGCGCAATAAAATATAAAAAAGGTGATTTTCAAACCAGCCTATTGTCGGTCTCAAGCTCGAGACATCATTCTTCTCATATCTTTTTGATGGACCCGGCACCCGCACGGTGAATCCATGGAAAAGTAAAAGTAAAGTATCATCACGACCGTTTACCGTGATGTATAGTAGAGACTTCCTCTCGCACCAACTTCCACTGCGTAAAGCGTAAAATTTACCCGTAAATTAATGGACTATATTTCTCAAAAATACACTAAGACTTAATAAATATTGAATAAATTAAAAAAAAAAACAATAAGTAGGTAATCTAGTTATCCAGTTACATTATTTTGTCGCTGTGAGGAACGCATGCTCACATCAGCCAAACTGTAGTTATAAATATCTGAATTTGTTTTTTTTACAACATTATTAACAATTATTTACATAATCTCAAATGCATAAAATATTTGTCTACAAAATGTATGTTATATCCAACAGTTTTAGGAATCGCAACAAGCTATACTCAACATAAACAGAGCCAACGGTAAGTCAAAACAGACAACTCTATATCCGTCTCGTTCTATCATGTCTTTACAATGTCAACCTTTCTCTTTCAAATAAATAAAACGCCAGGAGTTCATAACAATTCGACATAGTTCCGTTTTTTCCACGTTTTTTTCATTTTTAAATTGAAACATGACTTGCAAAAATATCAATTGTTTATAATAGTAAAGTATCATCACGACCGTGTGGTCAGAAACCACGCTTTTATTAAAGAAGCTGATTCACATTTAGCCAACTTTACTATATGCCCATCATGACAAGTGGCAACCTTAACGTGCCAAACTCGTTAATATATATATAAATTAAAGAATTTATTGTGTATCCAGGAATTGAACCCGGTGCCTGCGAGTCTAATTTCACGGACTTAACCGCTAGACTAGTGGCCAGAAAAGACAAAAAACTATTTAAATATGAGAATACTGATTAATAACCAAAGGTTTCAATTGTCATACATTTTACATCCATTATAATGTAGACATTAAATTATTCATAAATAGTTATATTACATTTTCTATGTAGCTTTTTTTAACCAAGATATATTTATGCAAAAAAATGTCATGTATCCTTTTTGCACAGCATTTATATAGCTTGAAAGAACGCCAAAAATTTTAAAATGTAGAAATTAAAAATAGTGTCACTTCTGCCCTTTTGCAAGTCATGATTAATGATTATTTCGTTGTTAATATGTATGATGACTTAAAAATTTTAGCCTATCACATATATTTGTAGCCATTACCAATATAAAATTGTATTTAGCAAGGTACTTAGTACGTACTTTACAAAATTTGATTATTTATTTAAGTAGTAGAAAACCACATCAGTCCTAAAAACATAGAAAGTATCATCACGACCGTTTCCCTTTCGGGGTGGTCAGAAACCACGCTTATGAATAAGCGGATTCACATTTAGCCAACTTTACTATAGGCCAATCATGACAAGTGGCAAGCTCGTCGATGTCTCCAGCGTACCAAACTCGAGAAATATCACAAAACAATTAAATACTAATTAAATGTATTTATTTACATTCATTAATATTTTTGTGTCCCGACCAGGAATCGAACCCGGTACCTCCAAGTCTAAATCCACAGACTTAACCGCTAGACCACGGAGGCAGTTTATTAGCCTAAAAACATATTATTAATTATTATAATCAATAGTTATAAAATACAACCTAATATCTTAAGGATCACCCATTTAGATTTAAAATAAATACCTAATAAAAAAGGTTTACATTATCTGCATGATCTTGCCGTCGCTTTGTTTACATTTGGTATCGCTTCTCGTTGCGATTTCGTTTAGTTTGTAATTCTATTTTAAAGTAAACACTTGAACACAGCACCAGTGTAGTGTTTTATAAAAACAAGCTACTAGCTAATAATACATTGCAGGTTTTCTATGAGCATACTATTTTTACATCCATTGACGCGTTTGTATTGAAAAATACTGTCATTTTTATTCGTTTCATAAATCAAAGCATGAAACCAAATAGTAAGTAAAAGTATCATCACAACCCATTTTTAAAGAAGCAGGTTCACATTTGGCTAACTTTACTATAGGCCCATATGACAAGTGGCAAGCTTGTGGATGTTTGCCATTGAGGATAAGATTTTAATACCGGTGTTAAAATAAACATAGAAATAGTGTATTTTTTGTAAAAACTCTGCAATGTATTCAAGACTCTTATCAAACGTAGCCACTAATGCCTTTAATGACCAAGAATATTCTGAAAAAACTAGCAGTTTAAATTATAATTCATTGTTTTTTGTTGCTAAAATAAAAGTAAAAAAAAAACAAAGTATCATCACGACCGTTTACCTTCCAGGGTGGTCAGAAACCACGCTTATGAATAAGCAGATTCACATTTAGCCAACTTCACTATAGGCCAATCATGACAAGTGGCAAGCTCGTCGATGTCTCCAGCGTACCAAACTCGAGAAATATGACAAATAAATTAAATATTAAATAAATATATTTATTTATATTAATAAATATTTTTGTGTCCCGACCAGGAATCGAACCCGGTACCTCCGAGTCTAAATCCACGGACTTAATCGCTAGCTGTTGCTAAAATATAGGAAAATATCTAGTTTAGAATGCATGTAAAGGAGCAATAGTCGCGATCACAGCGACATCATTGCCGCTTGGCCAATGACACCATTGGTTTGTAGGCCAGCGCTCCAAGCTTGGCCCTGAGTTGAATCATCTGCCAACCAGGCGGTCTAACAATAATTTTCTCCCATTTTTTTCAAAGTAAATTCAATCATGTATCATTATCAGCCTGTGTCTCTCCATCGAATACCCGCAGTTCGTGGTTAGCATCACAGAATAGGGCCCGACAACTTTACATATGGTCCTTCGAGCCGGATCACAATTAAATTAAATATTGTGTACTGACCAGAAGTCCATCATCCACCCGTTACCATCGCGTCTAACCCATGTTAACCACTAGACTATGAAGGCAGTTAGTACTACCTAAATTTATGTTATAAAATATTTTTTACTAACAGATTGAAATTAACTTGTTTTTACTTGTAAGTAAATTAAACTGAACTAATTAATGTAAACTAATAGTTCAGAATATTCTTAGTTCAATTTGGCATTAAAAAAAATGAGTAAAACGAACCGAAGATTGCGACTAAGATTTTCCCGCGTTATTTTGAAGGTGAAGGGCGTCCAGTTGCTCTCGGAGGGATGTGTTTTCTCTCATTATATCAGTTAATTCTTCATTCAATTTTAATACTTCTATTTCTAATTTCTCATTCTCTCTTTCTACTTGGTCCAATCTGGAAGAAAAATAATAGTTTAATACTGAATAATAATAAAAAAAAAATGTTACTACTTATAGATGTCGAAGACAAATTAGTAAGCATTTATTGGATTCACCGTGCAGGTCCATTGTATGTAGAAAAGAGAGATGAGAAGAATGGTGTCGCTGGCAGAAGAAGAGAGATTTCTAAGCATGGATTCACCGTGCGGGTGCCGGGTCCATCGTGTGTCGATAAGAGTAAGTCAAAGTCAAAATATCTTTATTCACGTAAACCTATTACAGGCATTTGTGACACATTATTATTTAGAATGATTCTACTCCTGTTAGTGGTAGACTAGACGAAGACGAAGTGGTCCAAGGAGTAAGCTGTTAGCAGAAGACTAGCAGCTTAGCAAATTCCAGTGACCTGTTAGAGTTTAATCTGACTGAGAAAGGAAAACTCAGCTATAGCAGATTTATAAATGTACAATACATAAGTACAATAGGTTGGGTTGAAACAGCTTTATTGCGCAACAAGACGTTCAGCATCCGTCTTGGAAGCTCTTTCCATAAATGTATTGACCATGAAGCAATAAATCTTTCTATTACAAGAGCGAGAAAGAACGAAAACTAAATGCAAGCCCACCTCGATCCTTGGTGCCGCATCAGTCTGGAAAATTCTCATGGATACATTTAAACATGATTATAGGATCCCAGATGAACTAGCTATAGTATATAGGCCAGACATCTTAGTATTTTCTCGGAACTTCAAAAAAGTTATTCTTATTGAACTTACTGTTCCGTGGGAATCAAATAATCCAAAAACTCACAGACATGATCAGAAACAGGTTCAAGGCTCAGCTTTACGTAGTAGAAGTTGGTGCAAGAGGAATTCCAGCAAAATTTTGCACCACTCACTAAAAGAATTGGGTCTAAGCAGGTCTGCATTCAATACATTTATAAAACAAGCTTCCAAGACGGCATTAACGGAATCATACAGTATTTGGTGGGGTAGGGAGAGAAGCAGAATAGTGGATGGTGAGCTTAAAAACCAGTCTATAATCAGTCGCAAGCCCGAGACACCATTCTTTTCATCTCTCTTTCCCACGCACAATGGACCCGGCATCCGCACGGTGACTCCATAGAATGCTTAGAAATGTATAATTATCTTATAGGTGGTAGGCAGACTGATCGTGGTAATTTGTCCAGTCTGCTGGGTCGGGGAAGTATCCACCGTTCGTGCCGATAAACCCAGTAAATATACACCACACATTTCGAGATCAGGCTCAGACTCTCTCAGTCTCAGTCATGACTGTCTCCGCTCCCCACTTATCATCAGGTGGGCGCAAAGTCACATGTTGTGTTAGTATCAAAAAAAAACTGTTATAGGGTCTACCCATGCGATTATTATTAATAAATCAACAAATTGACTATTAATAGCATCACTAGATAGGAATCCTAATTGGCTGTCTCTGGATTTCCTATTCCAACAAATAAAATATTACCTCTTGGCCCTGTCGTTGAGTTGCGTGATATAGTCGCAGGCCTTAGCCAATATCCCTCCCTTGCTGGCCGAGTCTGGGAGACCGGCGTGGGGAACAAGAGCACCCAATTTCATTATCCAACTGTTTATTTTGTCTCTCCGACGACGTTCTACTTCATTATGGGTTACTCTGCGTTTGTCGTCTCTCTGAAACGGTTAAAAGATAAATTGTTTAAAAAGGAAAGACAAAGTCATTGTTAGTGTTCAGGTTCTCATGGTGTGGCATTTTCGGTGGTTGTCCCTTCCTTAGAAGGTCATTGCAGTGTGTGTCGGGTCCCAGTCCGCACCCTAAGGGCCTGGTTGAGCGGGGGATGGCTGGCACATGCGTTACGTCCGTGATTGGGTACTGCTGTGTGGGCTTAGGACCTCTGCCGATAACATTCAATTCATTGTTCTTAAATTAGCAGAGGTTTTTGCATTTTGTAGGCTTTCGGGTTGCACATTGGCATGTAGTCTTATCTTAATTCTGACTTGCCTGGTGGGTTACTGCTGTACCAGGTATTGTAATCTCATAGGTACAGATAACTAAATTTAAAAAGGTTATCAATCTATTGTTGTGGTGCAGTTCTGTATAATTATGTTTAATTTTGTAATAAGTCATATATAGCTGAGTTTTCCTTGCAGATTCCTTTCTTAGTCAGATTCATCATTAACAGGTCACTCACATTTGTAGTTACAACTAAATCAGAAGTAGATGCTGCACATAGGCATGTGGTAGTTATGGCATTTAGGGTTGCAACACTTGTGATAAATTTGTTTTTCCAGCTCTTTGACAAATTTCTGAATATATATTCCCATTGTTTCAACCCCAAATACACATAGTTATAATTAAGTAAGTCTTGTTTCAAGCGGTGTTATTTTTATATAAATATTACAATAGCAAGCTAATAATATTAGGTCTCCCTTGAAAGTAAAAATTGGCATTTGACATCATTCCAAATGACACATACTTTAAACAAGAACAATAAATAGGTGGCAGGCGGACTAATGGTGGAAATTTGCCCAGTCTGCCGGGGCGGTGAGGTATCCACCGTTCGTGCCGGTAAACCCAGTTAAGTGTATCCACACGCTGTCAAGTCAAGCCGGCATGGTGTTAGGAACTGTTGTCAGTCACGAATATCTGATTCCAGTTGCTAGAAGTCATGGGCGCGCAAGGTCCTTACTATCAGGTCACATGTCGTGCTAATATAAAAAATTAACAAATGTGTTTGTGGAGCTTTTTGGATACGGCTATGGAAGACATTGCTTCGGCTTAAATTGTGACTTCTTTTATTTTAATATGACGACAAATAATATTAAAATGTAAAGATAATAGAAAGAGTCCTTCGGTTAAAATATATCCAAGCGAAGTTATATTTACCTTTTTAGCCATAACAGCTTTAGATGGCAGCGGATCTCTTCGTATCACCTTTTTGGTGGTAGATTGTGGACCAAACACTTGAACTGGGTCTATCACAAAATAGTGACTACCTGAAATATTCATAAACAATATAATTATATCATACTGGATTTAATATAATGACCAAAGTATATATTGAACAAAAGTCATTACGAACATCTCCAAAATTACATGTTACGAGTAAGTATGCAGAATGGTAGGGAATCGTAAATCACTAGCAGCACATCATCTTTTTGTGCAATTTTTTTACTTCTTGTGTTGTGTACAATGATACAAAAAATTTTAATTGTTTCAAGCTAAAAGCGATAAGACCAATATTTATTTTTACTATGTATTGCTGTGTATCAACCAAGTCCTTTAGTACTAGAGCTGTCTTGATGGTAATAATAATAATAAATACTAAATACCTTGCAATAGAGCTTAAATCCCAACTCAAATTAGAAAAAGTAACAACAGTACCCATATTAGTATCCACGACCGGAGTCATACCCAAAACATTACATGACAGCCTCAAAACTATTAATGTAGACCAGTACACATACAAACAATTGCAAAAAGCTACAATCCTTAATACTTGCTGTATAGTCAGAAAGTTTGGAGTTAAAGAAGCATGATGCTCACTTGGCCGAGGCCCGTGAACATCATTAGGTAAACCCGTTAAATAGCGAGATTCTTTAAGAAGACACATTACATAATAATAATAAATAAAAAATAATAATAAAATACAATAGAAATAGACTATGGTGATAACCGACCATTTTATGAACTTTTCACCAGTACTTGATATAGGCATATCAGAAATGCGCTGCTCGCCTGTTAATCAATAATAATAGTAACACAATTTAGCCCAAATCCTATAAAAGATCTGCTGGTGTTGTCTTTAAGTAATCTTTCAGCAGACTGTTTTTCATGTCTCCAACCATTCATCCTACCTCTCTTAATAAAGTAATATTACCTGGTGTAGGTGAATCGGTAGAGATAGTGTTAACTGAAGATTCATCACCATTACTCATTGGGACAAATCTGTATGTCACACGACCATCTGCTAACAAATAATATTAAATAAAACATGTTATATGAAACTTAGGTGCGGTGGTGGTTTGGTTGTAAAATCCTACAAAGGATGTACCAATGAGAAATACACTTTTCTTACGTACATTTGTCATAGATTTACAAAACCACCGTTCCCGTGCCTCGGAGAGCACGTTAAGCCGTCGGTCCCGGTTCCACTAATACTAACTTGTGGAATCGTTAATAAATTGTCATAAAAAATTTACATCATATCCTCACCAAGCCGTCTGGCCAGCATGGCTACTGCAGGTCAAATTCTCCAGATATTTGTTCTGAAAGACCCATCTCCAGCAGTGGAGGTCTAGGATGCTGTGTTCTAGGGGCTGTAATGAAAATATATATATATATGAAACTTGAATATTTTTTGAGTGTGAGTACTGCATTTGTGGCATCTGTACAGGTACAATAGGCCACCCTTTTGTTGTATATTGCTATCTGTATTGAAGGGGAACCCTTTGGTTCCTTTGTCAGTCTTTGCTGAACCTGACGCCTGGCCTTGGCGGACACTCTATTGTTACAGATGGTATGTGATGCTATAGATTTACCGTGCAGGTGCCAGGGCCATCGTGTATGGGTAAGAGATGAGAACAATAGTGTCTCAGGCTTGCTACCAACATTAGGCTGGTTTGAAAAAGTAGGCTTTTTTTATATTGCGCGATAATACACTCACCATCCACCATTGTGGGGTGGCCTATTGTACTCGTACAGATTACCACAAATGCAGTACTTAAACGAGAAAATTTAAACAATATATTTATTTTCAATCAAGTTTAAACTGCCTCCATAGTCTTCAGGTTAAGTCCGTGGATTTAGATGAGGAAGTGCCTGGTTTGATTCCTAGCCAGGACACAATAATTAAATTTATGTGTTATTTCTCGAGTTTGGTACGCTAGACATCAACGAGCTTGTACTGTATTTTTTTTTATTGACTATTATTATAAAAACCAAAATATATATTGTTTTTTGTAAAATAATACTGACTTCAAAATTTAACTGAAAAAAAATTTCCAGAATATAAAACAAAACATTTCAATATGAATATTATATATATTTTAAAAAACCTGTTATTTATCAACCCTTTAAGCCTTAAAACAAAAGTTATCATATTAATGTAGCTTAAACTTTAACCAGTTTCAAGCTAAATTGAGGCTATTAGCACAAAACTTGCAAGACTCATATGTAATTAATTTCGAAGATTTAAGCAATTAGAAATATCAATCTTTTGGGATAACCATGATGGTTTATGGACTAAAAAAAGAAAGTATCATCATGACTGTTTCCTTTTCGGGGTGGTCAGAAACCACGCTTATAAATAAGCGGATTCACATTTAGCCAACTTTACTATAGGCCAATCATGACAAGTGGCAAGCTCGTCGATGTCTCCAGCCAAACTCGAGAAATATCACAAATAAATTAAATATTAATTAAATGTATTAATCCACATTAATGCTCTTAATCCACGGATTTAACCGCTAGACCACGGAGGCAGAGGACTAAAATTAATTAAAGAAATTTCATGCATACATAAGCTGCTAGTCTAAGCTTTACACATTTTACCCTAAATATAAACTAAAAACAGTAATGAATAATTAACTTACTAATATCTTTAAAGTATTGGCCGCCTTCCTCCTGTGAGTTATCCAAGAATGGTGTTAATTTCTCCTCCCCGCTCCCTGAAATAACATAATTAAATTTAACATGCTGTAATTAAATAAAAGCTCATAATTTAATAACTGCTAGTGGACACAGATAGATTTTACACCGAAAAAATGGAATTTACAAAACCAAAAGTTAGTAGAGGATTTATTAAAAGTGTAATGATAAACTTGCACTTTTCTTACCAAATGATCCGTCATCTACCATGCCCAGGAGTTCACCATCACCACTGCAACAAAGAGCCTTCATTTAAATACAGTTTTTAGAAGATAAATGTAAATAGACCGCATCATTTGCCAAGTTGCAAAAATACAAAAGCATGACCTTCGAAATTGATCTACAATTGATTAATTATGCAATATATTTCGCTACATTAATCAAGAAATACCTATTAATATTTTACCTGTTATCCAGCGAGTGCTCATCAATATCTAATAATTTAATTTTTGCAGACATTGCTTACAAATATTTTGAATTTTTACTACTTGATCACGGGGACAAAATAAATAGGTCATGTGACAAGAACATAGACAAGAATATGGGTAGTGATGCAACAACAACAATACAGATTTGTCATAAAATCAGTTTTTTAATAGTCGATTTTTATTCGTTTTTTGTTTGACTTGAAAACTTGAATTTTGCTTAAATTGCATGAAAACTGTAGAGCAACGCCAAGTCGAACGATTTTCAAAGCGAAATAATGTAAAAAAGCGCTTAAAGCGACAAGTTAAACACAGATAAAATATACTGCATAAAACTACGAAAAAAGAACACGATAAGTAACGCGTTACAGATTTCAAATATAATGTTAGTGTTTGGAATTTATAATCAAACAAAATATATATTTTTTACAAAATATTATTATTATTTACAGATTATTAAACATTTGTTTTTTAAAAATACTAGTCCAAATCGTGTTTATACTAAAAACTTGTAACTTTATTAACCTTTAAGAACCTAATATCGCAATAATATGTTCGATTTGAAAGTAAAGCAAAGCGTTCAACGCTTTTTTACCGAATTATGCTTAATATGTATAAAAACCATATAGCAACACCAAGTCGAACGAAATAAATTTTAAAAAATTGCGTAAAGCGTCAAATCAAACACGGAAAAATTGCTCAGGGCTTGTTTTGAAAACATATGAGTGACTCATGGACTTATATATATTAAGTCCATGAAGTGACTAGAGAAATCGGTTAAAACAGACATATTTTTCTTATTTCAAACCCCTATACATAAAATAAGTGTTTCCATATTCAAAAATATAAGTATACCATAGACTAAGTAAATTTGTTTTGAGGTAAAGGTAAACTAATAAAATAATGTCAGTTCCTTGAATTTAATATTGTTAATTTAAACCTTCCTTATCAAGGAACATAATTTCTTCCTTCTTGTAGTTTGCCCTTAAGTATTATGTTCCTTGAGTTTGCCTAAAGCAATGGGAAATTACCGGCCCTTAAGCGTATATAGCAATATGCTTGTTTATATAGCAATTTTATAATTCATTGCGTGTTATCTACAAACTAAACGCAAGCTTTAAACAGCATAACACGCAATACAATAAACATACAATACCCAGGTTCAGGTTGAGTAGAAATGTAGAAACAAAACAAGTAGAAGCTATCATTTCTGCATGAATCGTGGCATGAATGAAGGACTCCTAAAAAACTGGAAATAATAATTTATTTAAATAAAGTTATAAATAAACCATGTAGCGAATGCTTTGAATTATTAATTAGGGTCATAATCATCATATAGGCCTCCCCCATGCAACCTTCGCCAGCGACCTTCTTCAAGTCATCCGTCCATCTGGCGGGGGGACGTCCCACTCTGCGTCGTTCCGTACGTTGTCTCCAGAATCCGTTTGCCCCATATCGGTCGTCGGCTCTGCGACAGATGTGTCCGACCCAATGCCACTTCAGCTTGCTATTTTTATCCATTATACTTAATACTTAACAAGAAGATATTGTTTTTCTACTGATTTATAATTACTACTAACTAGCTATGAGAACAGAAAATAGAAGAAAAAGTTATATGAAAAGACTGAGTGATTATGTTTTGTTTAATTCTATTGTTATTTTTCGGAATTACTTAAGAGTTACAATAAAAACTACTGAAATATTTATTAGTGTTTTACTTTTAAAGCTTAACACTTATGTTATATATGATACTTGTGTATAACAAAACCTACCAAGAACCGAAAGAACTGGGAAATACTGGTTCGTTTACAAAATAGTAAGTATTAAAATTCTCGGTTCTCAAAAACAGAAGCGGCTCCGGTAATTCTAACCCTATGGTATGATCGATAGAAAGATGTGAACTTATCGATGGGTGGCATATCTAGAATGCGCCTGTGGGAATCATTGTGTCCAAGGTAGACGTATTTTTAAACTCCTTCGAGAGTGACGTTACCCACGCAGTTTGATCTTGGTACAACATGGTCGTTAAACATGACTTTTGTCTTGTAGGTACAAGTTCATATCGAGACCAACCCGCTGATATTACCAAATAAGGATACATTTTATACGATGGCGGTCATAAACAACTCTTTCGGCGGTCATCATTTTCTCATTAGCCCGTCCCGAACGATATTAACTGTTACTAAAAACCTAATATGTTTCATGCTACTTTATGAGTCTCACAAAATCATTCAACAACATTTTCCCTGTGTTTGACTTGTCACTTGTTCGACTTGGAGTTGCTTTTTGGTTTTCGTACACTTTAAGCAAAATTTAGTAAATAAGTAACTAGAGATGAAACGGATAGTGGTTAGGCCGGATACCGGTTACCGAATATTCGGCAAGCTACGAGGCCAGAGCTTAGCTTTGCCTTAAAGTTTTCATACATTTAAAACTTTTTTTTATCTTCTCAAATTTGATTTTTCTACGTAACTCTTTATATATATATTACTTTGTTGGATTTTGCTTTAACAGGACGACATATATTGTCAATGAAACAACAAAATCAGTTTGAAAGTACCTATACATCGAACATGACCATAACTGTCATCAACTTGGTGTATGTTGTATTGGTTTATTTAGCATGTTTAGTTTGTTTTTTTATTGTCTCCAATTTTCAAATTTTTTTTTTTATGTAATTGTGTCTACCTATATGTGAAAACTTGTCATTAGCTTAATTGTGTTTAATCTTTTATTTTATATATGTATAGTAGCTGTAAGTTTTCCTAACATAAATAAATAAATAAAAAACAAATTAATTTCGAGTGAGTTCTCGCGCCATTTTGCACGGACATGTCAAGTCCAAGTTTTTCGTTTTGTAAATTAGTTTACTGTGGATATTGTTAGTCAAAAGTGGTGTTATTTTGTTTAATAATGTGCTACGTTGTGAACAATTATGGAAAACGATAAATTTGAGTCTATACTAGTACATGGGGCAGAAGTTACACTTTATTTTTTGCGGTTTTCCCGCGCTGTGAACTCCCGTATACCCTTCGTGTTTGGGCGATATTGACTTTCTTCTTTTCATTCTGCAACACTTAGATTTGATGACCCCCAACTCGGTTATAAACTCTGTTATGAACATATTTTATGTAAATAAATTACGTGTTTAGGGCTGATGTATTCTGTACCTTCCTTTAAAAAAAAAAATAAAAAAAAATGTCGATTTGATTTAATTTATTAATTCTAGCTTTAACATACGAGTATATATATTTTTTGTTTTTTTTTTTTCATACTAACACGACATGTGACCTGCGCCCACCTATGTTAAGTGGCGCACGAGGTCCATAAATGTTAGCAACTGGAATCAGACATATATATATATTGATGCTAGGGTGGGGGCTTCGGCTCGGGTGCAGTGCTGTGGCCCTGGCTACAAGAATCTCTATACTTACAATGTAATCACACCCTAAATGTATGTGTTGTCTATATGTTGTCCCAAGTACTAACAAATCAATGTATTGTGTTGTGACGTATCATACTAACCACTCCATTTTCTGTTTTAGTGTTTGTGATTCATCGTGTCCAATCAAACCCTTAACCAGTACCTATACGCAATTTATTAATCAATACAAACGTGATGTTGGCAAAAATGCCTTAGTGGCGATTGCCATAGCTGGGCACCGTTAATCAAATAGTTAACTTCGTTAATCGTTAATCCGCTACAAAAAAAGTTAGCTTCGTTAAACGTTAAAGCGTTACATTTCGGAAGAATTAACGGAAGTTAATGTTAATCGTTAATCCGTTAATGTGTGTAAAATTGCATTTTTATATCGTTGCGTTAGTGAACTTATAAAACCTGTTGGTTTAGGTTCTGGAAGTTAACAGGTTAATATATAATATTGTCAGAATGAGTTCTCTTTTTTGTCTTGCCTCGGTTAGAGCCCGCCTTAACAATCTCTTCAAACTGTACGTATTGTGACTAATGTACCCTTCTTACATGTTGTTTCAAATTATTCAGGCTTGATACATGAACTTTTATTTTGGTGTCTTTCGGCAAGCAACGCTTACAAGCAAAAAGTATTTGCTGGCCCGATCTGGATACAAATTCCACATACTCAGTTAAATGTGGCCAAGGATTCTCATCAGGACCGCTGAAATCCGATTCCATGTCTTCCATGATATAGTTTTAATTACTACACTGCACAATACACTTTTCTATCTAACTAATTACACTGCACTCTTCTTTATTAACACGCAAATTATCACTGACAGTAATTTATAATAACAGCAAACACAACACTCGTCACTCTAAGCACTGGTGCTAGTACTTCGCAGTTTTCTTACTCGCACGCGCCGGCAAAATATATCTAGTTTTGTTTTTGTCTCACGCGCCGCCGCGCCCGGCACTTCGTTTCATACTTGTCTGAACCTGTTTTTCGCGCCACAAATAAATTCGTAAATAGTGGCATTGAATTAACGATTAACGGACTTCTGCATATTAACGGAAGTTAACGTGTCCGTTAACATTTTTAAAAGTTAACTTAATAGTTAACCCGTTAATCAAAATGTTAACTTCGTTAATTAACGATTAACGGATTAACGAGTTACTGCCCAGCTATGGCGATTGCCATTACTAGTCTTACTAGTTTAAAAAAAGAAGAAGGAGAAGACATCAGTCCCTAACACTATGCCGGTTTGACTGGGCATGACGGTAATTCGAGCCTGATCCCGAAACGTGTGGCTACACTTTACTAGGTTTATCGGCACGAACCGTGGATACTAGACTGGGAAAATTACCACCATCAGTCCGCATCAGGCCTACCAACTATTTATCATACCGTTTGGCTTCAAAAAGCGTGGCTTTTGACTTCCCCGCAAGGGTTACCGTCGTGATGATACTTTACGTTTATTGCATTTTGCCAGTATTTTTGTTTGTTACAGCGTCTATTGTGACAAAGCTTGTTATTTGTTCAGTCAAAGTTTATCTAACACAACACGCGCTGACGAATTTCAAAGCACAGTAAGGCGGAGTTGCACCAAAATTAAGTTTTAAGTAATTGTAGTGATTAAAGTAAAACATAGCGTCTAATGTACCTAAGTAAGTTTTATATTGATGGTCAACCGTCAGAAAAAAAAACACGTAAGGACGTTTCAAGTCTCGATGTACCTTGAGTTTGATTGAAAAGAAATCATTAAGGCACAAGAACAACTAATTGGGCCCATTTCTCTATGAAAAATGGACATTCTCATTTATTAATATGAACATTCTTGATTAAATTATAGATTTCCGTACTATATTTTAAAATATCGCGGCAGTCCCCGCGTTGTAGTTTTGCTCAATCATCTGTATCAACCTATTTATAATGATAGAAAATTCACTCTATGACGGTCGTAATAAAGCTTAGTGTGTTTTACACAATAAGCTGCTATAAGTTTAGTAGCAGGGGCTCTACTGTGAAATCTAGAAGATTGGAACTTTTATATTTCATCATATACCTGTAGCCCTAGTCGCAAAAGTGGATTTCGTTATTTACGTCAGATGTTGCGCTTGACATTGACAGTAGCCGTGCAAATATCAACTTTAATAGCGTGATATATTATGTACGTATAGTTTACGGATTCCATTATATAACGTTTGCGACTAAGTAACAGAATAGGGCTACTGGGTTGCATAATTAACAGCAATGGGTGAAATGGTCTGACACGCCGCCGCCGTCAATCAGGCGAAGGCGGCCCGAGCCATGTTACGTCAGCCATCTACAAGATATTTATCCGTTCCCGTCTCACCTGTGCTACGCCTGCCTTAGGTACTATCTTCTCGCCAAGACCAATAGCTTAGAGTAATCAGTTCGTGCATAATTCCGTCATAGCTTGAGATCTGGAGATGCCTACTATTGAGGAGTTTCTCGTCGGCCTGAATAGACGTAAGTTCTATCGGGCGATCACTTCAAGCATCTCCAGAATAGCGCTCCGTCTCACACTCAGCCCCCCAACGGAAGGCCTCTTCCTAGAGAAATACTCCTGGAGAAGAGCTGAAGTAGTCGAACCCAGATTAGACATCCGGACCTGGACGACCCCACTGTCTGTCTATCTGTAACTTTGATCTTTGATTTTGATGTCTGTCTGTACTCTGATTTATGGTGTCACATACTGTCTCTCTAAAACGGATGAATTGATTTCAGTGCAGAGATAATGTTGGAGGGCGTCATTTTGCGCGATAGTTGTAAACTGGGCAATATTTGGGTATTGCCATTCAACGTCCATTTTGGTATTACCTTTTTGCAAAACAATATATTGATTATAGATTTTAATTTATTTCAATTAATAGATTATCAATCTATTATTTGATTTATTTTTATTATATTACCTTTATCTTTATGTTGATTTTCATCAAGATTAGCTGAGACTAATCGAACTCCTTTTGATTTTGCAGAAGGAGAAAGTGAATTAGTTTCCGGGTTTAATGTTGAATATAGAAGAGGGGGATTTGCATTAATTTTTTTGTGTTCTAGAAACAGTCATGCAATGTTAATTAAACTATTTAATAATTTACCAGAAAATATCAAGGTATTACCGATTAACCGTTTCAAAAAGGATCTGTACAATTATTTAAAAAAAATATGTTTTTATACAATTAAAGAATACCTAAGCAATAACTGATGCTAAAGTGTATATAGTCTGAGCGTAGCTTCAATGTACCTACTATTTTACAGTCTGACTTTTCTCATATTGTAATTGCCCAATATTTGCATGCCATTGAGGTGAAACATGTGAAGCGAATTTTATAGCTATAAGATCTTGCAATGTAACCATGTTTTCTAGCAAATAAATTATTTTTGGTTTTTGGTTTTTGAAACGTGCGACGAATTTGACAGCCCGCAAAGTTATCGAATCAGTTATACAGTGCGACAGCAGCCAGCTGACATTTTGGCATTTGCTTCTAGTGTTGCAAAGGAATAATATTATTGTCCATTGAATACCTAGTACTTTTTAATGCCATAAGTTCACATATAACCGTTCCTAGGAACTAATAATATTGACTAAATAATTTTTATTTTATTTTATAAGTGTCATCATTTTTTTATATTTTACCGACCGACCAAAATCGCTAAGATTACGATCGTTAGCAAATGCCTGTTTGGTAAATATTCTAATTAATTCCGAATCGTGCTCAGAGCGTTTAGAACGAATATAACACTGACCGTCGTCGATTTGGATGCTCAGAGCGTGATATCAATTCGGAACGGTCAAAATCACATTTTAATTCATAAAATGATGGTTTTTTTAATGTATGGAAGATAAATTGCGGATTCCACATCTTTGAGTATTAATACTTATAATATACATCTCTCGGTTTATTCATCTTTATATGTGCAAAGTTTAATATTATTAACTTATTTTGGTAATTTAAAATAACTTGCCGTGTTACAGACTTTTGTTTCACTTCCTACTTAAATATTAATTATAGATTTGTTTAAGAAGTAATATAGAAACAGTATAAACGAATTACAATAATAAATAATTTAAAAGAAAACCTAATATTAAATTAACTTAAAAATGGCGCAGGACATTATGACAAACAACTGACAGAGCGCTCAGAGCGATCTACCTCGATATCGTGAGCAGACTAAGCGCGACAAATGATGTCATTTGTGACGTCTTATAGCTTTGGCAAAACAGTTTAAGCGTGTCTCGGAACACCTTTAAGCGTGCTTGACGCGGAACGAGGGGATCAAGTGGCGACACGATCACTATTCTGCTTTTCCTCTAACCCAACCAAATATTTAAAAAATAAATATATTTGGTACGTTTCGAGTAGGCCTCGTTGGCGTTGAAATGCCTTTTGTCTTAAATTGCAGATAAACAATAGATAAAGGCATTTACTTCAGTGCTAAAAGCTGGGCTTTCTATCATGATCAAAATATATTTTTGTTATGTTATTTTCCTAACTTTACTACCTACTCCCACCTAGTACCTATGCTCGCATAATTCTAAGGCTAAGTTTTTTTTTAAACTACTACCTCCGTGGTCTCGCTGGGGTGTATCAGGCAAAGCTTTTTGTAGATGTCGCTAGCGGCACTGGTACCTTGTTTACACCTATGACGGACAATTTTTTAAATGTTTTTGTAGATTTTTTATTTTTATAACAGAAAAATTAATTTTAACTTAACGTTACCTACTTTAAAAGACTAATTAGGAAAGCGAAAACCGTCTTTAAAAACAAAAAAGGTTTAATTAATAAATCGGCAATTTTGAGATCACCATATCTTTGATTTCGCTTGGAAATCTCGATTTGTACACTTAAAAGCTGCTCACTTCCGCAATATATCCAGAAAATAATAAATTTCGCAATAAAAATACAAGTTTTCTATGCAACTGACAGTTCTATTAGGTACCATCTATCATGCGCCATCTACCGTGATAAAAAGTTAGTGATACACCCCCTTAGACGCGATTTGATTCCTGTCCGGACACAATAATTTATTTCTGATATTTCTCGAGTTTGGTACGCTAGGGACATCGACGAACTTGTCACAATTGCCATTTGTCACGATTCGCCTATAGTAAAATTGGTTACATGTGAATTCGCTTCTTTAATAGCGTGGTTTCTGACCACCAAGGAAAGGATACGGTCGTGATGATACTTTAGTTTGAAACTAATGTAATAAACAACTAAAAAGTGCAACATGGTAAGATAATTATGACCTAATAACAATAACACTGAGCTCGTACGTTATTTTATATTCGTGTGGTCATTGATTTCGTGAAATAATATCGCAATACTTCGTCAGCTGCACGAGATCGCAGCGAGTCTAATAGCTCCATCTCTTTCACACGCACGCTTCCCCTCCCTGCGTCTCCCTCTGCGTTATGTTATTGACTGTGCGTTTATCGCCCTCCCCGCACGCCAGTCCGCGTTCGCCGCTCGATACAGGAGTTCGTGTTGACGCATCTTGCATAATAGTTTTTTGTACCGGAAAGCGACAATGTCGCACGCATTCACTGCTAAGATAATAAGCGCGATACGTAAACATCCTATTTTGTACGATACGAATCATGCCGAGTTTATACATCGCGATTTAAAGGCTGACGTGTATGTACAAATCGCTAAGGATTTGGATATGGATGGTAAGCATGGACATTTTTAATTTAAGCAGGTATTTCAACACGACTTAGATTAGGTACCTACCTACTTACATTCTAAAATTAACAATATTCTTTCTGACTTATCATTTATCCTAAGAAAGAGACAGGCTTATGCCTATCAAAAGTGTTAGAGCGAGTAGTAATTTTGATTGGATATTTTCGAATATTTTTTTATTGGAACACAATTTTATTGCAATTCTGTATTTATTTTATATTGTAAATCTGATATAGCTGAATTTTTATTTCAGATTCCTTTCTCAGTCAGATTAAACATTAACAGATCATTGCAATCTGATAAGCTGCTGGTCTTCTGCTAACAGCTTACTCTTTATTTGGACCGCTTTTCTGTTTAGCCTTTGTTCAACGGGACGAACGAGTGCCTTCACTCAGTAGCTACGACTCAGACTTAGCTGTTAAGGCACGCAGGGCCAACAGTGAAAGAGAGATGGTTTATAGGGTTTTAGTCGTTTTCTTAGTTTTTTTTTAAAGACAATATAATCGCAAAATCGCCTGACGATGCGACCCCAGCCTGAAGGGCCACCGCGGGAGGTCGCATGCCCGAATCACCGTGAGGCCTACTAAGGACACCCCAAGGCGCCTACGGACTAAAACCCTATAAACCGTCTCTCTTTTACTGTTGGCCGTGCGAACCTTAACAGCTAAGTCTTGAGTCGTGGCTACGGAGTGAAGGCACTCGTAACTACATAGGTACTTATTTATATTAGTGTGAGCATTGCGTCTGGGCAATAAGCATCTTCTGCTAAATTAGCAAAATTGTATATAGTTGGAAATTTATTTATTTACAAGTATTTATTAAGTAACAAAACAAATTTTAGCATTACAGTTTCAAAAAATAATGGATATAGTGTATAGACATTGCTTAAACTCAAAGCATGTGTACACAATATAAGCCATGTATTATAAACAATCACGTATAACGTGTTTTTTAAAGTTACAAATAAATAAGTAGGAAAATGCTGACTCACATAAATAAATTGAAACAAAATACGAACGCAGTTGGTAAACAAAATTCTTAAAATTTGGAAATTTCTCGTTGGATACAAGATGATGTCAAAGTCAAATCATTTGGCCTTCTCGGGCTCTTTTGTATTGTCACATTACATTGTTATAATTATTTAAATAAATTATATTAAATTTATTACAATACAATTGAATTGACCTAAATATAAACATACACCAACAGTAAAAGGTGTCCAAAATATATTAATAATATACATTTGCACATCTACCAGGCATTTTTGTCACTAATAAAATAATTTATCTTATAATAGGCCTTGCCTATAAGTCGACGTTTGACATGAATTTTTAGTTTATCTAAACACAAGCTTTCCTTTTCCTGTTCCTTTGGGAGCGTGTTATAAAAACGAACACCAAGTCCCAAAAAAGACTTACTAGTTTTACTGAGGCGTAGGTGAGGCAAAGCTAATTTGTGATTATTGCGTGTGTTGCGAGAATGCAAGTCACAATTCCTTTTAAATTGTTTTATATTCTTGTGGACATACATAATATTCTCTACAATATACTGAGATGCCACTGTAAGAATATCATACTCCTTAAACTTATCTCTTAGCGAAGTGCGAGCGGTCAAATTATAAATATATCGAATAGCCCGCTTTTGTAAAATAAAGATAAATGATGCGTGTCTGTTCTACGTATTTATATTCTTTGCCTTGCCACGATCGACTGGACTAAATAGATTGACCGGTCGGCCACTCCTGCTCTATGGTTTTCATACACTTTAAGAAAAATTAGGTAAAATAAGCAGGCTTCGCTTTGCTTTCAAGTCGAACATAACATATATTAAGCTATGCGTAGGTATGTTCTGGAGGCTCATCTTTAGCAGTGGTATTTAGAACTAGAAATCTACACGTATACCTACATATAAACAAAGCTCATTTACATTTAAAATACTAATTTAAATTAGAAAGATCCTTGAAACCCAGTGAAGGGCGTATATGACGTTATCATATTAACATGTGAACCCAGCAAACTTAAACTATCATAATGCGAGAATTTAATTTAGAATAGAACAAAATGCTAAATCGGAGGTACTACAATCAGTGTCAGGATACAATTAATTATTGAATATATTTGTGATATTTCTCGAGTTTGGTTTCTCGAGTTTGATTGTTGAGCTTGTATCATTAACAGGACGTTAACAATGGGTGAAATGGCCTGCCACGCCGTCAATCAGGCGAAGGCGGCCCGAGCCATGTTACGTCCTGTTATGAATTCCAGATTGCCGCTCAGGTTGAAGGTCCGGATCTACAAGATGTTCATCCGTTTTCGTCTTACCTACGCTGCGCCAGCCTGGCACCACCTTCTGGCCAAAACTAATAGGGACAAGATCCAAAGTCAGCAGAACATATCGCTCAGAGTGGTCTCCCGTGCACCATGGTTCGTGCGTATTTCCGTCATAGCTCGAGATCTGGAGATGCCTACTATTGAGGAGTTTGTCACTGGCCTGACTAGACGTATGTTCTATCGGGCCGACAACGGACACTTCAAGCATCTCCAGAATATCGCTCTGTCTTGCGCTCGGCACCCCAACGGGAGACCACTTCCTAGAGAAGTGCTCCTGGAGGAGAACTGAAGTAGCCGAACCCAGATCCCCTGGGCTCGTGAGCCATACGGGCGCTGTTTTACCAGTAACGGTGCCCAGCACTAAAGGTGCATGAATTACCAGCGGGTGATTACTCACTGAGATCCTGCCGGGGAGAACGGGGGAATGTCCCCATCCCCAACCCAGGCCCATTAGACATCCGGGCCTGGACGACCCCACTGTCTGTCTGTCTTGTTGAGCTTGCCACTTGTCATGATGATCCTATAGTAAAGTTGGCTAAAAGTGAATCCAATTCTTTAAAAGTGGGTGGTTTCTGACTACCCCGGAAGGTATACGGTCGTGATTATACTTTACATTTTGTATGAAAATCTATTTTATTTTATCTTAAATCTAATATTTTAGTTTTGTTATTATGGAGGCCAAGCCGTCTGGCCAGCGTGGCGAGTGTAGGCCAAATTCTCCAGTTCTGGAAGGCCCATCTCCAGCAGTGGAGGTCTAGGACGCTTTGTTCTAGGGCTGTAATGAATTATGGGGACCGTCGGCGAGGCGGTTGGCCAAGGAGTTGTCAAAGGGGCTGACAGAAAGGTCTGGAGACAGGAAGGCTGGCAATTATTTCTGCCAACGTATTAGCCTCGCTATACAGAGGGGAAATGTTGCCAGTCTACCTCGGACTGGTCTCTAGAGGTCATTTTTTATTTATAGTTTAGTTTATTTTTAATTTTATTATTTAGGTAGCTTTTAATTAAACAGCATTTATTCGAAAAAAATATTTACAAAATATAAAATAACATTAATATTATTACTAAGGATAGGGATATAAGTCCCGTCCGCGGAATGGTGGCAAGAACGCTGGCTGCATTTCCCCGCTGAATTGCAATACTGATTATTTGAGCGAAGAAAGAGCCAGCCCTCTTGTCACCGGAGGAGACGACAAGACGCGGTGTTATGTCTTTTAAAAACTTTTTTGCACTTGGACTCCATGGGCCCAGAGTTTAAACAGCAAACGGCATAAATATGTAATCTTTTAATATACTTACATATTTGCGCCGCTTGCTGGACTCCGCATTTTCCGCCATTTTTAAATTTATATTATTTAACTTCGAATAAATATATTTAGTCTACACAGCTCAAAGCTTTATACAATATTTTAGTTTAAAATCTATTTGTATTTAAAATATATTTTTTTCTCTTTTAAACATTTAATCCTTACAATTTATTTGCAGTGGAAGACCTAAAAAAGAAATGGAGAAGTTTACGAGACTGCTATATGAAATGCAAGAAGTCAATGGAGGGGAAACTGCTTGCACCTTACCACGAGCGATACAAAAACTGGATATGGCGGAAAGAACTTAGGTTCCTCGATAATGATTTCACAGAAGAGAACGATACTGTCTTCGGTGGTGAAGAGACAGAAGAACAGGTAGATAAATAATATAATTTATTGATGTACCGATTCTCGGCAAAGGTGTTTGGATATAATAATAACAATTTAAGTAAAGTACAGTTTTACCAAGATATAAAAACGAATAGTTTTAATAGTTGCTAGTGCAGCAACACAGTTGCCGAGAGGCTGGTTACAGTAAAACAATGTTTAATGAGGATGGGAATGCACTGTATTACTTATTAAATTATGCTAGCATAGATTTATTGTGCCATAAACACATAGGTAAACTGTCTTCTGGAAACTTGTTTTTTTTTTCCAAAAGGCAGTTATTTTATTGAGCATAAAATATAAAATAATGTACATATGCAAGCATAAAATACCTTCTGATATTCTTTAGTTTTCTTATTGTTATATTAATTTCATTTCTTTTAGGAGACATTAGTTCTCGTCATAATTTTAATTTACTATTAAATTATAAACCTAATTAATATAAAAACTATATACTTACAAATATCTTGATTATAATCTACATGTCATCGAATCCAGGAGAAGATGAACCCAATGTTCCGAGGACTCCGGCAACGTTACCTCGTTGGATGGCAACAGTGATCTTCTGAATAAGATATTCCCTACTCAAACGATCACCTGTTGACGCTCCGATGGCAACGCTTATGTCGCGTATTAACGATTTAAATTTATTATATATACAGGGGCCAATATATAATTAATTCATTCATCACAACCCTTAGAACACAGCGTCCTAGACCCCCACTGCTGGAGATGGGCCTTCCAGAACATATATCTGGAGAATTCGGCCTACACTCGCCACGCTGGCCAGACGGGTTGGCGAGGATCTGATGTCCATTTTTTATGACAATTTATTATCGATTCCACAAGTTACTATTAGTGGAAGAAGGACCAACAGCTTAAGTCTCTGAGTCACGGGAACGGTGGTGTTGTAAATCTATGACAAATATGCGTAAGAAAAGTGTTTTTCTGGATTGGTACATGCCGGGGGGTTGAACCAACCTTTGTAGGATATTAAGAAAAGCGTTCTTACAACCGAGCCACCACCGCACAATATTATATATAACTGACACACTCTGTCCGTCATGTGACATCCAGCCATGAAACCCGGGGTCGCTGCCGAGTCAGCCTCACCCCAAATGGTCAACTTTGCCCCGTTCAGCAGTGAGTGTCCTCAGCACACTACGCCCATCAGGCGTTTATAATTTTAGTTTTTAGTTTTATTTGTAGTGTAGTCAATTTTATTGTGTTTAATTTTATATTATCATCGTCATAATCATCAGCCTGTGTCTCTCCACCGCTGGATATAGGCCTCCCCCAAGGCTCGCCACTGACCTTCCTTAGGTCAGTCCGTCCATCTAGCGGGGGGTAGACCCACTCTGCGTCTTCCCGTACGTGGTACGACAGACATGTCCAGCCCATTACCACTTCAGCTCACTAATTTTAAAGGCTATATCAGTAACTGGTTTTCCGACGGATTTCCTCGTTTCTGACTTTAACCATCAAAGAAATACCAAGCATAGCTCTCGCCATAGCCCGCTGTGCGACCTTAAATTTGTGGACGTCCACGTTTCTGCTCCGTACGACAGCACTGGAAGAACGCACTGGTTGAAAACTCTCGTCTTCAAACACTGGGGTATGTTTGATAAGAAGATGTGATGCAGCTTCCCGAATGCTGCCCATCCTAGCTGAATGCGTCTGTCGGCTTCTTTGCTGAAGTTGGCTATGCCTAATTGCATTTAGAGTCTTTCTTACTGCTTTTATGATTGGTTAAAGTGATTATTTCTCATCTTCCAAGTTTACTGGTTCAAATTCGTATTTAATTACAGTTTCATATTATATTATATAAATATTTATTTCAAATAAACACATTGGTATAATTTTAATATGTATATTGTCATTTCCTGTGGAACTTGCAGGTAGCTAAAGACCCTGTCACAGAATATGAAGAAGAAAAGAAAATGTCTCAAGAGCTAACAGTTAAGATCATCGATGCTATGCGACAACATCCAGTCCTTTACGACCACGACCACGATCAATTCATGAACCGAGATCTCAAAGATAAACTGATGACACAAATCGCAAAGGACTTGAATGCAACTGGTGAGTTTCACGATCATTTCTCGCTGGATTATATTGTTTCTAAAAATATGAATAAAAACTTAAAAAATAAATGTTCAGTGTTTGAAAGTTAGTTAATCTATCACTTGCCTTAAAATCAAAAAGTTAAATAGCTATTGCGCTTTTTTGTTCTTCTTGCTTTTAACTTTTAATTCAAAAGTTAGTTGTTAGAAAATGCATTTGTAGCATTAAGCTCGCCTTTGTACCCAAACTATTTTTGGTTCTGTACAATAAATAATTTATTATTATTATTATTGACTTGCGTCATGCGTCTAATTGTACCTAATACACATTTTTTTTGTCTCATTGTTTTAATGTTCCTTATCTCTACCCTTTTGGCCGCGTTCGTTTTAAGAAATGTTAGCATGAAATTACCACTTTTTTTAGCACAGGTCGTTCGTTTAATGAAAATTCTAACATTTGATGCTAATTTCCGTATGTCAGTACCGTGTTGAAAGGAGGGTTATTGATGTTACTTTTTGACAGATGTCAAATTGATCGTTTACCATTTTTATATACTTTATAGTTTTCTATTATATTTGTTAAAAAGGTATATTAAACGATTTTATGTAATAAATTCAAAGACCATAATAATATCACGTGTATTGGATGCCATGGTATGATAAAACATGAACGAAAACACTTGTCAAAAAGTAGCATCACCGCTCGTTTTATTTAAGAAATGTTAGCATTGTTAAAAAAAGTGGTATTTCTTAACAAAAACGACATTTCGCGCTGGTTTATGAAGTTGCTACGAAATGTTGGAAATGCTATTACACGAACGCGGCCAAAATCTTGATTTTAACTGTTGTTAAATCATAGTTATGTTTTTGGAACAGATTTTTTTCTGTAATATTTGTGTTTACAGTTCCACAAAACTTATATTTTTTATACTAGCACGACATGTGACCTTGCGCCCACCACTTTATTGCATTATGTAAAACGGGCGGGCGTAATGCCGCTCGACATTCTCTGACAGTCAACTTTTGGGACAATAAAAAGTATAACTTAGATCGAGGTGTGTGAAGACGTATTTAAGACTGATCATTATTAAATAATAACTATATATATCAATAATATATATACTACATACTAATAGTACTTACATACATACATATATACATAACTATACTACATACAATATCCACTTATACACGCTTATAGTAAGTGGCTCGCGATGTCCATGAATGTTAGCAACCGGAATCAGACACTTAGGACTCACATCAGTCCATAACACTATGCCAGCTTGACTGGGCATGACGGCAATTCGACCCTGATCCCAAAACGTGTGGATACACTTTACTGGGTTTATCAGAACGAACAGTGGATACTTCCCCGCCCCGGCAGACTTGGAAAATTACCACCATCAATCCACCTACCACCTATTTCTAAAAATCTATAAATTCAAATCTTTTGACAGCCAGTTTGTTTGCTAAAACGCTTGAAATGTTCCACACGAACCCACCAGTGTCGAATCAGCATGCGCTGTCGTCGAACTAATTTAATTGCATATTTATTATATATATATATATATTTATATATTAATGTTTATTTATTTATTCGAAGCGAAAGAACAGAGATTGGCAGTATAAGAACAATTAAGAAACGATACAGTAACGAAACAGTATTTATAATATGGCTGCTACGTTATTAATTAAGCTCTCGGATCACCTTAAAGATCATGAAAATAAAATATTTAAAATAAAGGACACTGGGCAAATACGACCCGCTTAGCGAAAAGTGGCGGACATTAACCAAAATGGTTTTAAATTATAGAAAATAATGTGGACTTTCATTATATGTATACATTTTTTTTTTAATCGATGGGAGAATAAAGTTATGATGTTTTTATTAAAATAAAAAATACACTACTAAACGAATATTTTTCTCTGGTGGCATATATATACAGTGTAAACTTCATTTAACAGCACACGATTTAACGACAAACACCCTAAACGTCAAAATTACTTGACTTGGCTTAGTTTACCTTATTGTCCATAGTGGTAATAATAGGTACACTCTTATGTAGCATTACAAACCCTCTAAATAACGACAACAATACGTCATCATTTACGTAGTTTATGTATAAATACTAGTAATAAATGTAGTGTATTGGTTAGAATTGTACCCCACATATTTATACTGTTTCTTTCTCCCAAAGGTTAGCAGGTAGAAATATCCAAAAGGGCTATATTTCGCCTTTGTACTACTTGTGCCAATATAAGCCAAGTTCCAACTACTCCACAGTAACAATTTGTATATACTGGAACATGCTCGAGTTTGCCATGGTCATTTAGTACATAATGATTGGGAAGAACTAGTTAATGTCCCGTTAATATATGAAAACTTTAATAGTGCTTGTATACTCGATATTATTAATCTTTATAAATGGGGACTAGAAAGAAAATCTCAAATAGATTTTGAAAACATGGACATTTCATTATTGGACAGCGCTAACTAAAAGTCAGTTTATGACTATTTTAGAGAACAGACACCATCTCTTTATAACAGACCTGATCACCCTGCATCCATTTTAGGGATGTATATAATAAAAATAAGGACTGGTGAATCTGATGAGCGTTTGGCTACAAAATTCAAAATATCTAGAAGAACATTAGAAAGAAAGTTATTATAGATTTGGATGAAGTTGAATAATTCATATATATAATGATATAAATAATAATTTACTTTTATTTTATTTTATTTATTTTCCATTTATTATTTTTTAGTGTTATAATAGTGCTTTTAAAGTTGTTATCTGACAAAAATGCTACAAAATGTCGGAAAATTATTGATTTTTATATTAATATATTTCTTTATTTTTTACAAGATTCCCGTAACCCACAATAATGCGACTAAGTTCATAGTAAATCAGAGTTATATACCAACACATTATGCTATATTTTGTTCGTGTCCGCCGTGGGTATGGTTTCCATACAAAAGTGCCCCATGTCCTTTACTTGACCTAACACAAGTAACAAGGGTTACTTTAACATAGACGACTTTCTTAAGGATACTTTATAATTTATTATTTTTTATTGTCATATTATTTTACCATTGACATAATATTGTTAACATTGTGTAACTTTTGAAATATTATATTATTAGTTTAATTCATCATTTAGAAATATTTATATACCTGATAAAGGTTGACTTTTGTAGCACACCAATATTTTACCACCCTTTATTGTACCAAAAGTTTATAAATAAATGATTGATTTTGATTTTTACAATATGAGTCATTAGAATTATACCCGCCACCAAAATATTTCCCACTGTGGACAATAGTGCACCATATATATTTATAAATACGTTAGTACTATGTATAACTTGGACAGGTATAATGGATAATACAATTGCAGTGTTTGAATTTATAAAACTATCAATGAACTTAAGTTTTACAAGAGAGCTAAAGATAAAGATGAAAGCAAGGTGACAATGGTGTGGAAATACGTAGACTCTTCATCGCACCTTCAATCACCTTTCAATATTAACCAAATTACATATTCTTATTTGGAATTGATAATTAATAATTTACAATCGATTAGTCATCATCCTATCCTAATGTAAATAAATTAATTATATCTCCATGTTTCGTTACAGTTTATGAAATCAAAAGAAAATGGAGAAGTCTACGAGATTGTTATTCGAAATACAAACGTGCTTTAGAAGGTAGACTACCCAGTCTATACGACGAGAAATACAAAAATTGGATTTGGCGAAACGAGCTCAAATTCCTTGATCTTAAAAACGATTATTCGAATACAGAAAACGATACTTTAGAAGATTGCAATATCACAGAAGAAAACGATACATTATTATGTAGTGGACTCGAAACAGAAGACAATAAAGAACCAGACAATAGGAGTCGTACTGACGAAACTGTTATTAAATACGAATTCGAACCAGTAAACTTGGAAGATGAGAAAGAATCACTTAAACCTATCATAAAAGCAGTAAAAAAGACTCTAAAAAGGTCCAAACCGACTCCAGCTTCAAAACCAAAGAGAAAACGAAGAGAAGAGAGAACAGATGAAATAGATTTGTTGTTTAAAAGTTACTCGCAGTTGTTTAGGAAATTTCATCCATTAAGACAGTCCAAACTTAAATTGCAGATAGCAAATTTGTTCGCGCAAGAAGAACAACGGGCAATTGATAATAAGAAGAAAAAAAAGCGAATAACTAAGAGGTCCCAGCCATCAGACGACTCTGACTATGAAGTATATCATTAAACCATATTAAATTTCAGATTTAGATATGGATAGTGGATATGATATTATACCAGTTTGAGATACTGTTACAGATATTATATTTGAAGAATTAGAATGACTATTGTAAAAATATATGTGTTTTGTTTTATTATAATCCTGATTTATTTCATCTTTATTTTCAAATAGGTGGTAGGCGGAGAGATGGTGGTAATTTGCCCAGTCTGCTGGGGCGGGGAAGTATCCACCGTTCGTGCCGATAAACCCAGTAAAGCGATAAACATTCATTTCGGGATCAGGCTTGAATTGCCGTACTGCAGCGCAATTCTACAATTAAACTTAAGTTACGTTCTTTTCCGATCCCACATTAATTATTTATTTAAAAACTTTATTGCACAAAGTACAAAGGCGGACTTAATGCCCGTAGACATTTTCTGACAGCCAAACCTTGGGGACAAATTAGAACATTTATAGGTGCAATGAAATAAATATTAATAGTAGGATAAATTCAACATAATTATATATACCCACATAATATTCTTTTATATATACTGTAATATACTAAATACTAATACATACACAAAAGTATACATATATACACTTATTAACATTGTTGGGAGCTATTTAGAAAGTGTAGATAGACGAGTTTTTTTAACGAAGATCTAGTAGACGCTAGACTTATGTTTACAGGGAGATTGTTCCATAAATTCATAATTATCTCCGTACAGTATTCTTCCTAACTACAAAGTGGAACTAAAGTTGAATCTAAAACAAATTTAAATGGAACTTCCGGAAATTGAATCGGTAGGTACATACCAAAATATGTTTTCACAGCATTTAACGCTTTTTTTTTAAGTGTCTTTAAAGGACATTGTACAGAATACATTAGCCCTAAACACGTAATTTATTTACATAATATATGTTCATAACAGAGTTTATAACCGAGCTGGGGATCATCAAATTCCAAGTGTTGCAGAATTTGATGCTTTTCATGGAGTAAACATCGCCCAAACACGAAGGGTATACGGGAGTTCACAGCGCGGGAAAACTGCAAAAAATAAGGTGCCAATTCTACCCCATATACTCATATAGAGTCAAATTTATCGTTTTCCATAATTATTCACAACGTAGCACATTATTAAACAAAATAACACCACTTTTGACTAACAATATCCACAGTAAACTAATTTACAAAACGAAAAACTTGGACTTGATATGTCCGTGCAAAATGGCGCGAAGAACTCTATTTAACGTTAAAATAAAATAGAATGGAAATTACACTATTATTAGAATTAGGCTGCTGCTGTAATACTATGACAGTGCATACATACATATCTTCACGCCAAATCCCTTGCGGGGTAGGCAGAGACAATTGAGCGCCACTTGTCACGATCACGACATACCTCTTTCGCTTCTTCGACATTCATCAACCTTCTCATACATGCCCGTTTGTTTCGATGGCTTTTAAATGCACCTTCAGCTATTGTTTTATTTATTTGATCGTGATAGATAAGTCTTGGTCTGCCAGGGCCTCTTTTACCCACGACTTTCGCATTATATATCTGGTTTGTCAATCTTTCTTCACCACTTTTAATCATGTAATTTTGGTGGGTGAAGATTTTAAAGATTTTTTTATCTGTTATAATTATTTTATACTATTTATTAATAATTAATTCGGTAGAGATATGAGAGATCTGAATTATGTAGCTTTAGTACCATTTGACACTAAATAAAGTTCCATATAAATGGATAATGAAATGTGATAATAATTGGTTGACACTTCGGTGCCGTCGTATTCCGATAAAGACCCGAGTAATGGTAATACATTATGCACTATAATAAAACCATGAAAATCGGTTCAGCTGTATTTGATTGGCCAGTACATCGGATGAATCGTTACCCAGTGAACATCTGTGACCCTTTATCTACTATCTCTGCACACTGCCGGCTAGGTGACAGTCGAGAATCAGTGCTGAGCTGATGTAATTGTTTTTAAGGGCTAGAAGGACAGACATACTTTCACGACGGCCACTTTCGCTAGTAAAGGAAGATAAAGCGGAGCTTAATGTCACGACAGACGACATTATATGGCGTCAACGTGTCGCCGAATCCCGGAGCCAAATTTGGCTCCAAAGAGTCTACGTCTAAAGATTGCGTCATCCAAAAGTCGGAGAGGCTTGCCAAAATCGATACAACTTTCATTCTACGTAATAAAAATTTGCAAACTATCATCACCTAGATATATACTATCATTATTGCACCTACCTTTCAATTAAGGAGCTTTATTTTTATTAATACTAGCACGACATTTTACTATAATTTTGTTTTACATTAATTTTTTTTTTTTTTTTTACGTATTAGTTATCCTTTCAGAGAGTTCTTCGCGCTATTTTGCGTGGACATGTCAAGTGCAAGTTTTTGTTTTGTAAATTAATTTGCTGTGGATATTATTGGTCAAAAGTGGTGTTGTTTTGTTTAATAATGTGCTACAATGTGAATAATTATGGAAAACGATAAATTGGACGTTAAATATGGGACACAACTTGCAGTTTATTTTATGCGGTTTTCCCACGCTGTGGACTCCCATATTTTACCCGACGTGTTTGGGCTTTAATGCCGCGAGTGACTCCAAGTAAAGCATCAAATTCTGCAGCATCTGGAATTTGATGATCCCCAACTCGGTTATGAACTCTGTTATGAACATATATTATGCAAATAAATTACGTGTTTAGGGCTGATGTATTCTGTACAAAGTCCTTTAAAGAAATAAAAAAATAAAAAAAAACTAGTTATCCTTTTATGCGTACATACATACAACACACTATATATGTATATATTATCCATTAACACCTTTTTTGTGATATTGAAATTTATTTGTGCTATTTCTCGAGTTTGGTACGCTGGAGACACCGACGAGCTTGCCACTTGTCATGATTGGCCTATAGTAAAGTTGGCTAAATGTGAATCCGCTTCTTTATAAGCGTGGTTTCTGACTACCCCGGATAGGAAACGGTCGTGATGATACTTTCTTAAATTATGAAAACAGCAATATTATCATTACAGCCCCTAGAACGCGAAGTCCTGGACCTCCACCATTGGAGGCCCAACTCATCTAATCTTTGAAAATATTTGATTGTGCGAGCAAGAGGTTAAACTTTGTTAACATATAATACATAATTAAATTAAAGCACGTAGGTATAATTAAATAATAATAAAATAAATAATCGTTTATTGACCCAATTAACTTAAATCTTTAAAAATTACATTTTTATATGCTCAATGACCTGCACTTGTAGCAACCGTGCCGCAGGTCGAAGCATACCATTTTATTTTATCAAGTCGACAGAAAATACCATTTATTTTATTATTAAACAACAGCACAAACAAATACCCACCAAAATTGTTCTGTGTGGGTATGTAGGTATGAGTGTATATGTAGTTGTGTGTGTATGTGTGTCTATATCAGCGTGGATCCGTGAAGAGGCCAGACTACCTAACGACAGCTAGAAGGTTTTCAGTTTCCGTGTAATCCCTCTGACTGAGCCATTTTTGAACCTAGTGAAGAGTTGTCTATGTAATAATGTTTCCATCTTGTCACCTCTCAGATCTTGGACATACTTATTTATGGCTCTGGGGCCAATGGGGTGTATCACTAACTTTTTATCACGATAGATGGCGCATGATAGATGGTACCTAATATAACTGTCAGTTGCATAGAAAACTTGTATTTTTATTACGAAATTTATTATTTTCTGGATATTATGCCGAAGTGAGCAGCTTTTAGGTGTACAAATCGAGATTTCTATGCGAAATCAAAGATATGGTGATCTCAAAAATGCCGTTCTATTATTAAAACCTTTTTTCTGTTTAAAGACGGTGTGCGCTTTCCTAATTCGTGTTTTAAGGTAGGTAACGTTAATTTAAAATACATTTTTCTGTTATAAAAATATAAAACTACAAAAACATTTAAATAATGATGCGACATAGGTGTAAAACAAGGTACCATTGCCGCTAGCGACACATCTACAAAAAAGCTTTTGCTGATACACCCCATTACAAGAAGATAGGAGCTATGTATAATTGGAATAACGTAACTTAAATTAAACTTGGAAGCAGATTGTTTGCTAAGAGTAAGACTTAAGTCGAGTACGACGGAACTGACTGGGATGTTTACATAAACCTTAACAACACGCGGCTGTGTTATTTTAAAACCTAGTAACAATATGGTTTACAAACACTTTCTTTCTAACTAGATTGTCCCAAATTTATGTCTCTTTTTCATGTCCTCACTATCCTCAATTGCAGCAACATCATATTTCACTTCCCTCATCATGTAAGTAGTTTTATTTTTATATTATTGTTTATTTATGATGTAATTTATGTTTATATATATGTATATATTTATATATTGCGTATTTATGTATTTGTATATGTAATATTGTGATGTATGTATTAATACTGTTAAGAATAACTTAATTAATGATTGCACCTACCGTCTATACTGTCTAAATGTCCTAAAGGTTTGGCTGTCAGAGAATGCCTAGCGACATTAAGTCCGCCTTTGTACATAGTGCAATAAAGTTTTTAAATAAATAAATAAAAATAAGAAACACATTGAAACGTGATATGCGTGGAAATTTGTTACTTTAAATAATAATAATTCTTTATTTCGGTACAAAAACCATATTGTGTTAGTAACAATAATAACTTAAAGAAAACTATGTTAGTAATTAATCTAAAATGAACATACTAAATTAATTGTCTATAATTGAATGAATTAATGCTCATGGATATTTTTTAAAATTATATTTTTAGTGTCCATTATGCATTTTCTAAATGAGGCCATACGATGTCGGATTACCGCGTCTAATACCGGCAGACGTGCCTCGGCAAACATGGTGGATGCACTACACCACCTGGGGAGCCGAGCGAGCATAAGCGTGGTTTCTGACCACCCCGAAAGGGAAACGGTCGTGATGATACTTTACTTTACAATTATAATCAGATCAACAATTGGGAAAAGTACTGCATTATTTTTTAAGTAAGTTCGTAATTTGCTTAGATAATATATAAAAAGGCATATAAGATGCCTTTCGGTAGATTTTCGTTAATAATAAATCATTTTTGTTTACCTTATATAATTACACATAACTATATACTCGTAGATGTTTGATATGAAATCCCTTCTCTTCTCACACCATTATTTCCCAAAACCTTTTAATTCTCTCCCTTTCTCAGAAAAATACAGATTACTTCGAGTGCAAAAATATTACAGTAGATTTTGTTAAAAGCAGTTAATAGGTTTTCAAATAAGACAGCTTCATCTCGAAAACTCCCTAGAGTACGAGACACAAGCTTGACGTTATCAAGCTAAAGTTCCCCGAGTTAGGGAAGTAGATCGAATTGATTCTGTCATTCTTGATCCACTTCCTACGTAGGTACAGTCAGCAAAATGGTCTCTGGATCGCAAACAATAACATCTATACCTACGGGCGAACGAAAGTTTCAGAAAACGAAGGCCTCCGTGGTCTAGTGGTAACAAACGTTGCCGTGAATTTGGGAGGTCGTGGGTTCCATTCCCACCGGGGGCAAGTTGTACATTGTATAATTTGTCTCGGTCTGAGTGTTTATATGTATAATATGTATATATTTACAAAAAAAAAGTATAATATGTAGTTTATCAACCATCTAGTTTCCGTAACACAAGCCTCGTAGCTTACCACGGAAACTAGATGGCGCTGTGTGACCTGTCTGGAAATATTTATTATTTATTATTATAATTTTTGCCATTGTGTTGCTAACCAGGTGGAGATTCTGCTGCGGGTCTTCGATGGCTCAATTAAAGAGGATTTAGCGGACTGTATTAGTTTCATAATCATCATCAGCCTGTATCTCTCCACTGCTGGATGTAGGCCTCCCCCAAGGCTCGCCACTTAACGCGATCTTTCGCTACCCGTATCATATACCGTAGCCACTATCCCTACGCGTATATACAAATTTGGAGACTCTTACATCTGTCGCACGCTGAAGATGTGGAATGCTCTCCCAGCCAGTGTGTTTCCCCACTCCTATAACCTGGAGTCCTTCAAACGAAGTGTGAAAGAGCATCTTTATAGGCCGGCATAGTGGTAGGGACTGATGTTGGTCGTCTGAGGCTGGCGTCAGTTGCTCCCATTCTTGGACCTCGCATACCGCTTACCATCAGCTGGGCGCGGTGTCACATGTCGTGCACAGTATAAAAAAAAAAAAAAAACCCTCATCCAACCCCCACTAGCGACCTTCTTTAGATCATTTGTCCATCTGGCTGGGGGTCGTCCCACGGGAGTCTCCACTCTAGAACCCGTTTTTCGGTTCTGCGGCAGATGTGTCCGGTCCATTGCCACTTCAGCTTGCCAATTTTAAAAGCTTTGTCAGTAACTTTCGTTCTCTGACGAATATCAACGTTTCGAATTCTATCCATTAGAGATATACCAAGCATAGCTCTTCCCATGGCTCGCTGAGCGACCTTGAATTTTTTTGTATTTGTATTTGTATTAGTTTATTGCAGAAGAACTATTAACAAATAATTACTTCTATATTGTACATGTAATGTACCTTACAGATGCTCTCAATGTCCTGCAGAGGCGTAGTGGACGATACTAGTGTCTAAAACTCTCAAATCGCTGCAGCTTCGTTGAGATGTGGCTCAAAGGGGAACTCGTCGCCAAGCGGCGTTTTTCTCCAAGTTCACGAGAGAACGTCACAGCCTTCTCAGACCACGGATCCATCGTTTCGACTGCAAATGGAATGAAAATTTATTATTATTTAATTTATTTGTGATATTTCTCGAGTTTGGTAGGCTAGAGACATCGACGAGCTTGCCATGCTTGTCATGATTGGCCTATAGTAAAGTTGGCTAAATGTGAATCTGCTTCTTTAAATGGTTACTGATCACCCCGAAAGGGAAACTATCGTGATGAGACTTTATATTACTAATAAATTCTGAGACGATTATCCTAGCTTTAATTTTCATACCGTATTGCTTCTTGGTCTATCTTATTATGTCTTTGACGACACTAGATCTAAAAAGAAAGAGCCATTATTGAAACAGACAGGCGGCGCCACTGAGTCGAGACTAAAACTTCATCAATGCTAGACAAAGGTCGTTCGATAAAGCCTCAGTAAATAATTTATAGACTCCGTAAATATCTAAACGAGAAATAAATGTTATTTTTGTTAAGAGAGTAATAATAATAAATAATAATAATAAAAATAAATGTACATTACAATCTAGTTGTTACATAGGTTAGGGCATACAATAAATCGTATACCTATATGTACATAGTTAAAAATCTGTTACTTAAGCGCAAACGCCGTAATGGAATCCGTATATATATCACGCTATTAAAGTTGATATTTGCACGGCCTCTGTCAAAGTCGAGCGCTTATAGAGTTGAGAATTGAATAATATTTTGTAATTATGACGCAATCTCTGACGTAAATAATGAAATCCACTTATAAAGTTTACCACTAAAAAACAGAATAGGGCTGTATGCTTCCATGCTGACAGGTGCGACAATTGTCAAGAATAAAAACACTGCGGAGTGAGGCGGAGTCCACAATCGTATTCAATAATTGTATTTATATGTATTCTACCTTCTAATACAGGTCTTCTATGCATAATTAAGTTCAATAAAAGCCGGATAAAACTTTGGACATGTTTATTGCGTATTTCCTTCCTCTTGACGTTAGCTTGACAACCGACTAACGCCATCTCCCGGACCGCCGAGACAACTTTTTACTTTTTTAAAATCATGCATGAATAGTGATGAAAATAACTATTCATAACATGTATATACACTTATTTATTATTATTAAGTTGGTAATAAATATTTGCACCTACCTTACATTTGAAATGGTCCACATTGTCCCTAAGGTTGGCTGTCAAATAATGTCTAGCGGCATTAAGTCCGCCCCTTGTATAAAGTGCAATAAAGTTTTAAATAAATTAATTAATTCAAACGTATCGTTTAAGATCGATTACGCCTGTCAGAATTGTCAAAAGCTAGGCGGAATGAACAAGCTTATATTAATTTATTAAATAATTAATATTATTTATTTATTATATTACCCACCTTAAATTAAGTTTTAATTAAAATACCTTTATTTATTGTAAATATTTTTATTGTTAACAGTTTTCACTACGTAGTGTATCTTTTTTGTATAACTAATGAAAGTAACTGGGATCCTAAATGACAGGTCTAACTTAGACTTAGTTTAGGAGTCAGTGTGTAAATCAATTTATTAATTGTACTTTTATGAACAATAAAATATTTTGTATTTGTATTTTGACATTTTTGATAGACGTAATCGATCTTAGACGATACGTATACGAGACTATATTTAATAGGTGGTAGGCGGACTGATGGTGGTAATATGCCCAGCCTGCCGGGGCGGGGAAGTATCCACCGTTCGTACCGATAAACTCAGTAAAGTGTTTGACACGTTTCGGGATCAGGCTCGAATTGCCGTCATGCCCAGTCAAGCTGGCATAGTGTTAGGGACTGATGTCAGCCATGAGTCTCTGATTCCAGTTGCTAACATTCATGGACCTCGCGCACCACTTATATATATACATATATATATATACATATATATATACATATATATATACAATCCTAGCTACGCCCTTGCCTGCACTTGTAGAAACTTTATACTAACAGTATTTTACTGCACGTGCGCTCATACATTTTGCTCTCGCCTAAGTCCATTTGCCCGTAAAACGAAACAGCGGGTTATGTTTAATAAAAGAACATTCAAGAAGTATAGTTGGATAAAAGTGCGATGGCTTATTAAAAAAAAAAAACTGCGTACCCATACTAAATAAATATAATTTAAGAGATCTATCTAATACAAATTAGCTCTACATTCATCGGGTTTTTAAACGAAATGTCTTATTACACTTCCTATTATAACAAAAGTAAGTTTATTATCTATGTATGTATATATAAGTTTATTATCATTTATTTATCAGAATTTAAATAAAAAATAAATAAAAATATATATTTCCAGACAGGTCACACAGCGCCATCTAGTTTCCGTGGTAAGCTACGAGGCTTGTGTTACGGAAACTAGATGGTTGATAAACTACATATTATACTTTTTTTTTTGTAAATATATACATATTATACATATAAACACCCAGACCGAGACAAATTACACAATGTACAACTTGCCCCCGGTGGGAATCGAACCCACGACCTCCCGAGTTCACGGCAACGTTTGTTACCACTAGACCACGGAGGCGGTCAATCAGAATTTAGTAAGTATATTGTTATTATTGTTTTATAATAATGGATGGCTAGGATAGAATGTCTAGCGGTATTTATAAGCCCACTGTCGTCGTGCAATAATGATTTAAATAAATAATATTACTGTATAAGAGAACCATAAAAAAAATACGGTGTTGCCGTGGATACTTGGCAAATCATTGGTGTTAGTAGCCATAATGCGGTTAAACTGGTCATTATTTCTGCCAGTAAACTGTACTATATATATTCTTTCCCCGGTTATTTAGAATATCGATTATACAAAAGAAAACCATTCATAATTATGTCAACAGACGCGCCGAGAAGATAGATTATGGCGGAATTACAAAACGTGACAACGCAACGTTATTGTGCTCAATATTGTTTCAAAAATCGTTACCTACTTTGGAACTTTTTTAATTAACATCTAGATAATAAGCAGAGACCGTCCTGCACTGAGAAAAGTAAGGTACCTAATCGTATTGTTTTTTAAAAAAAAAAAAAGTACACTCACTGCATTACCCCGTTGAACGGCGAGTTGAAAAGTCATCCCATCCTGATGCCTACCATCATACCATCTCCGATGGTTCAAGGATGCAAGGAATGTTAGCAGATGTATTTGAAAATTATCGGTTAAGTTTTACGCCCGATAAGATTCTCCCCGATTCTCACGCATATATAGATATTCAAATGGATAAAATGGATATTTCAGTAAAATATTTTATGACATTGAAGAATGTTCTGTGGGGAACGCCGGTGTTTCAATATGTCAGCCGCGGGGCATCGAGCTGCTGAAATATTTCCCACGTGAACCCGCTTACGAGAATAGCGTATATGTATATGGGGATATATTGAGGGATACGATGAGCGAAATTAAACAGTTTATTTTATGTATATATTACATTATGCATAAAATATCCTGTTTACTGATGATAAGATCTTTACGGTGGAAGAAAAGTTTAACCGGCTAAACAAAAAGGTTTACGCCAGAAGTTCGGTCCAGCCTTCTTTACGCTATGGCCGCGCACCCATCATCCAGCAAGTGTTAGCTTTTTTAGGGTGTTACCTATGAGAAGGTCACTTCGCTTCATTTTTGCCAGAAAGGCGTCAAAGTGAAGGCACATTATGACATATTAGAAGCGGTTAACCTATTAAGTGATTCAACAAGACTCGGTACCCTTCCATAAAGCTAAGTCTTTCCCACGTTGGCTGGAGGCCAATTTGCCAACCTACATTTGGAGCGAAGATTGGCCGTCTTCGCATCCTGATTTGAATCCTTATGATTGTTCTTCATGACTAAATTAGAGCTAAGCATGCAGAAAGTATCACCCAAACCTGGATTCTCTTAAGTGCGCCATTATCAAGGAAACGAGACGGAATTCTATTGAAAATTAAATTCGAATAAACTATGAAATTTGACTATCGTCTATTTCTTTCTCTTCATTTTAATGATCTCATAATAACTAAATAAATGTATATTAAAATGTTTATTCAATGCATTGCACTACAAATTTGTAATTGGGGTTCTGTTTCGCCTTTTTTTCTCATCCTTATATTATCTATCTCGTGTAATATCTGCAATATGTTTGGGAAACCGCCCGCTAACCTTAAAATTAGAATGTTTGTAAAAATGGCAAGCTGTATGCTCAGATTTTGAGATGAAGTCCAGATCATAGTTTATTGTTTGTATCTTGTTATAAGCATAAATTAACAATAAATTAAATTATTATTTAAGATTATTTTCAATTTTACTTAGGCTCAAGAGTTATGAATTATTTAATTCAATGATTCAGAATAATTTATTATTATGGTTCACATTTCTATCTTTTTTTCATATCATTTTTAATTTCAGTTTTAAATGAGGAGTCTCTCGCGCCATTTTGCGCGGACATCTCAAGTGCAAGTTTTTATTTTGTAAATTAGTTTACTGTGGTTATTATTGGTCAAGAGTGGTGTTGTTTTGTTTAATAATGTGCTACAATGTGAATAATTATGGAAAACGATAAATTGGACTTTAAATATGGGGCACAAGTTGCAGTTTATTTTTTGCGGTTTTCCCGCGCTGTCAACTCCCATATTTTACCCGACGTGTTTGAGCAGTGGATGGTTCCGCGAGTGACTCCAAGAAAAGCATCAACTTCTACAGCATCTGGAATTTGATGATGACCTCATTAATTCATGAAAAAGAAAGATATATTACGTCAGACTTGGCTGTATGGGCTAGACCCTTTGCCTTCCCTATCATCTCATTCATCATCCATCGGGAGAAGAGAACCAAAAAAAAAAAATTTCAGTTTCAATATTTGACATTTAACTTTTTTATTACTTTTTATTATCATAAGTATGATATTTCTTTTTTTTATATCATTTATTAATTAAGATTTTAGGTGATTTTTCTGATCGTAAATACGCCAAGCTCGATACAGGTTACGAATTTGCCCACTTGGAGACTGAGCCAAGCGTTTGGCCAAGAAGTTGTCCAACGGCTGACAAAGAAATCTGGAGATAGGAAGGCTGGCAATTATTTCTGCCAACGTATTAGCCTCGCTATACAGAAGGGGAATGTTGCCAGTCTCCGATTTATTTATAGTTTAACTTTTTTATTAGGTTTAGTTTATACCTAGTTATTTAATTAAATTTTAGTAGTTTGTAATTATTATGATTAAAAATGGACCCAATTTAAAGCTAAGATAAAATAGTTTATTGATAGACTTCATAATCAGAAGAATCAGATTGTTCAGAAGGCTTCGATTTTCGAGCTTTTTTCTTTTTTGCTTCTATCGCCCGCAGTTCTTCTTGAGCGAATAAATTAGCTATCTCCAATTTCAGTTTAGACTGTCTATAGGGATGAAATTTCTTAAAAGATTCTGCGTAACTTTTAAATAGATAGTCTATATCAACTGTTTTTTCAATTTGATCTTCCTTATCAAAGTTACTACTTGTACTTGTGGCCCTTTTTAGTGTTTTCTTGACTTTTGTCACGGCTTTTATTACAGGTATTAATGATTCTTTGTTATCTACATTCATTGGATCTAGTTCTACAGAATATTTTTGTTCTATTGTCGTTTCATCTGAATGTTCAGATTCATTATCACAGTCATCATTATCTTGTCCTTCACAGTAAACTGTGTCGTTTTGATCTGTATTTTCATTGGTTTCGAGGAATTGAAGTTCATTTCGCCAAATCCATTTCTTATACTTCGAGTAATGAGGGTTGACTTCTACAGCTACTAAAGCGCGTTTATGTTTCGAGTAGCAGTCCCGTAGACTTTTCCATTTCTTTTTGAGTATCAAAACTGCAACAAAAGCATTAAATTAACATGATTATGGTGGTGTCTCAGTTGTATGAGAGCTTTAACATCCTACAAAGGTCGGTTCAAACCCCCCCGGCATGTACCAATGAGAAATACACTTTTCTTTCGTACATTTGTAATAGATTTACAACAGCACCGTTCCCGTACTTCGGCAGTAAAGCCGTCGGTCCCGGTTCCACTAATACCAACTTGTGAAATCATTAAAAAATGACAACAAATCCTCGCTAACCCGTCAGGCTAGCGTGGCGAGTGTAGGCCAAATTCTGCAGATATATGTTCTGGAAGGCCCATCTTTAACAGTGAAAGGTGTAGGACGCGGACGTATTCCAGGGTGTATTCATTAAGAATTAACAATTGTAATGTTTTTTTAAAAATATTTTTGTAGTTTGCACAATAATAATAATAAAAACGTTTATTGACTTAAAAACCTAGATACATCAATCAGTAAATACGGGGATCCCTGTACTATGTCCCAGAAGGTCTGTGACACAGGGAGCCCCACTCTTACTTACAAAGGCATTCGTGATCAACATGCATAAACAATAAATTTGAAAACAGTTTAGACAAGTATAAAAAATAATAAAAATAACACGATATAAAATCAAAAACTACAGTATTATTAATCTTTTGTATTTAAATTATTATTTTATTTTTCACCGTGCTTCTATGAGTGGAAATTGTTAATTGGTTTTATTGTATTCACATTAAAGTTTACACGTGGAAAATAAAATAAAAAGTAAAGTATCATCACGACCGTTACCCTTTAGGGGTGGTCAGAAACCACGCTTATAAATAAGCGTATTCACATTTAGCCAACTTTACTATAGGCCAATCATGACAAGTGGCAAGCTCGTCGATGTCTCCAGCGTACCAAACTCGAGAAATATCACAAATAAATTAAATACTAATTAAACGTATTTATTTACATTAATAAATATTTTTGTGTCCCGACCAAGAATCGAACCCGGTACCTCCGAGTCTAAACCTACGGACTTAACCGCTAGACCACGGAGGCACGTGTAAAATTACTGTAGGTATTCCGATAATAAAAAGTAAAAAAAAAAGTCATACCGTTAATGTTCAATTCCTTTGCAATTTGCTGGAAGACCTCCCCCTTGAGTTCGCGGTTCGTAAATTCCTCGTGATTTTGATCGTAAAGCAGTGGACGTTTTTTGATCGCTTTAATGATTTTGCCCGTTAACGCGTGCGCTTCTTTCGCCATTTTGTTATCGTACTTTTCTATATTTTTCTTTTGTATTTGTAATAAGTTTGACAATTAATTCTTTTTGTCAGAGTTCGTAACTGCAAATAAGGAAATTAATCAGAGCATTATTCTGTTAATTAGTCGCAAACGTTATTAGTGGATTTCGTTATTTACATCAAAGATTGCGTCATAATGGGGTGTGTCACTAACTTTTTATCACGATAGATGGCGCATGATAGATGGTACCTAATATAACTGTCAGTTGCATAGAAAACTTGTATTTTTATTACGAAATGTATTATTTTCTGGATATTATGCCGAAGTGAGCAACTTTTAAGTGTACAAATCGAGATTTCCAAGCGAAAGCAAAAATATGGTGATCTCAAAATTGCCGTTCTATTAATTCAACCTTTTTTTATTTTAAAGACGGTGTGCGCTTACTAAATTCGTCTTTTAAGGTAGGTAATGTTAAGTTAAAATATATTTTTCTGTTATAAAAATGTAAAACTACAAATAAATTTTAAAAATGATCAATTATAGGTGGAAACAAGGTACCAGTGCCGCTAGCGACATCTACAAAAAGCTTTGCCTGATACACCCCATTACAAAATAATATTCAATTCTAAACTCTTAAGCGCTCGACTTTGACAGCGGCTGCACAAATATCAACTTTAATATCGTGACATATATATATATATATATATATATATATATATATATATATATATATATATATGTAGTTAACGGATTCCATTATATAACGTTTGCGCTTAAGTCACAGAATAGGGCTGCAGGTCAGACAAACACAATTTCTTTATATATAATTAAAAACTACCTACTTAAAAAGTAAAATTTAATTAAATATAAACTAAACGTAATAAAAAATCTATAAATAAACAATGTCCTCTAGAGACGGCCCTTCAGGGATAGTCTCAAGGAGACTGGCAACATTTCCCCTCTGTATAGCGAGGCTAATATAATTCCAGAAATAATTGCCATCTTTCCTGTCTCCAGACGATTCCGTTAGCCGTTTGGACAACTCCACTCGAGTTTCATCTGTCTTTCAACGCCACTCGCCAGAATGTGTCGCGTCCACGACGACAGAATTGCCTCGGTCGACATGTTCACACAAAGCTGCAGCAGTTACAAGGCCAATATCACTAGGGTGCTTATTGATGATCAGCAAGATTGTTGATTGAATGGTTTATTAGTGCAAGAGTAAAATATATATATATATATATATATAACGATAATTAGGTCCGTGTTGTACTCAAACCATCAAACTATCTTCCTATATGTTCTTAGTGAGAAATATCAAAGGAAATGATTCGAATGTAACTTATGCTTTTGTTTTTGTATCCTTTGCCTATTTGTATGTATCATTTCTGTTTTTTTCTCCGAATAAATAAATAAATTAGTTGTAGTAAAAGATACGTAGATTGATATGATGTAGATAGAGTAGATTGATTATCCGAATTAAATCTACTTTTTATATAATAAAATACGCTAACAAGAGCAATAGTGATAGTGGTTATAAATATATTTTCTGTCTTTGTCTGTCTAAAATTGGGTATATAAAAGTGGAAATATGTCCAAAATGTCCGTAATTTTATTTACAAAAAAATAATTAAGAGACTAATTAGGTTCATTTCTCAAAATAACACTTAAACTTAAATAAAGGTCAGCTGGTAGAGAATACCATACAGTACTATGCTCGCCTATGTGCATTATTTTATATTTTGTGTGCAATAATATATTATTATTATTAATAATAATCTTTAAATATGCTATATTGTGCGAACGAGATGAATTAAATGTATATGATTATCAAAGTTGGGTACAATCACAATGTACCCACAATTGGTGCGGTGGTGGCTCGGTTCGGTTGTAAGAACGCGTTCCTTAAATCCCACAAAGGTCGGTTCAAACCCAGCCGGCATGTACCAATAAGAAATACACTTTTCTTACGTACATTTGTCATAGTTTACAACACTACCGTTCCCGTGCCACGGAGAGCACGTTAAGCCGTCGGTCCCGGTTTCACTAATACTAACTTGTAGAATCGTTAATAAATTGTCATTAAAAATTGACATCATTATCCTTGCAAGCCGTCTGGCCAGAGCGTGGCGAGTGTAGGCCAAATTGTCCAGATATATGTTCTGGAAGGCCCATCTCCAGCAGTGGAGGTCTAGGACGCTGTGTTCTAGGGGCTGTAATGAATGAATGCACCTACAATAAAAATACCTAGTGATAAAAAATATAAATTGTAATTGCTAACAATGTAATTTTACGCATCAAAGTACTAAAATAAATAATTTATCGCGCGATATTTACCTCTTTATCGTCGGTACGGACGCGACGGCGGCTGTATCGACTGGCGGTCGCGGACTGGAGCTGCCGCGCGGGGAGGGCGATACGAGTATCGCTCGACAAAGACATAATAGTGAGGAATGTTCACAATTTTGATTTAACCTTATTTAAAAGATACATATGAATAACTGTCTCCGTGGTCTAGCGGTTAAGTCCGTGGATTTAGACTCGGAGGTACCGGGTTCGATTCCTGGTCGGGACACAATCATGTTTATTAATTTAATTTTGTGATATTTCTCGAGTTTGGTACGCTCTGGAAACATCGACGAGCTTGCCACTTGTCATGATTGGCCTATAGTAATGTTGGCTAAATGTGAATCCGCTTATTTATAAGTGTGGTTTCTGACCACCCCGAAAGGGAAACGGTCGTGATGATACTTTTTTCTTACTTTTACATATAAATAAAATATTTGTATACTCGAACATCAATTAGAATAAAGTATCATCACGACCGTTTCCCTTCCCAGGTGATCAGAATCCACGGTTTTTTATTATAGAAGCGGATTCACATTTTACTATAGGCCCATCCTGACAAGTAGCAAGCTCTTTGATGTCTTTAGCGTACCAAACTCGAGAAATAGCACAAACAAATTAAATTGTCCTACCTACCGATACCTCCGAGTCTAAATCCACTGACTTAACCGCTCGACTACGAAGTTAATAATTAGTATACAACAGTAACTAAGTTATAAAAATAATTATTTTAATAAACATATAAGACTAAACACTGCCTCCTTGGTCTAGCGTGTAAGTCCGTGGATTTAGACTCGGAGGTACCGAGGGTTCGATTCCTGGTCGGGTCACACTAATATTTATTAACTTCAATAAATAAATAAAATAAATATTTAATTAATTTGTGATATTTTCGAGTTTCGTATGCTAGAGATATTGACGAGCTTTCCACTTGTCATGATTGGCCTATAGTAAAGTGTTATCAATATGAATCCGCTTCTTTGTAAGTTTCATAATTCAGTCAAATAATTTGCCTCTCTATAATATTTTGTATAAGTAAAATCAAACGCTGCTCACCTTTGGGCCGGTCCTTACAATTTAAAAAAATATTATGTCCACGCCGCTCGGTCAATAACGCTACGTGAGACTGTGAGAGGGCAGTTAAGCGTGTATGCGAGAGAGAGATAGAACGATACGCGCGGTTTGACACGAAACCACAGCGTTCTCGTGCAGCAGATACCTACATAGATATCGAGACTGAATGATTAGTTTATTCGATATTATATTTAGACGATATGATATTTTTGTTATTGCATTGTGAAGAACAGATTTTGAAATATAGGTAGCCACCTATGCAAAGACATTAAATATATAATAAAATGGGCCTAGAAGCCAAACGGTATGAGAATTAAAGCTAGGATAATCGTATCATCCTCGCCAAGCCGTCTGGCCATCGTGGTGAGTGTAGGCAATATTCTCCAGATATATGTTCTGGAAGGCCCATCTCCAGCAGTGGAGGTCTAGGACGCTGTGTTCTAGGGGCTGTAATGAAAATGATGATCGTCTCAGATGAGTCTATTTTTTTTTTATTAATTTAATTTAATTAGTCTATGACTGTACATTGTCAGTTATGGTCGTGTTCGTAGTGTACAAAATGTTTTTATTGTTTTACGGACAATGCCCACCTGCAGCCCTATTCTGTAACTGCGCAAACGTTATACAGGGTGTTTGGAAGGGAGCTGTCTGTACATACGCCTAGGGTAGAAACTAGGCATAGTCTGCTACCTACCCCCGCCCAATATATTGACCTTGGCCTCAAGTTTTTTTTTTATTTATTTTTATTTTTTATTCGACTTTTTTGTGATTTTTTTACTAAAACTACCTGTAGCTCAAAATCTATCCATGGGACCGGTCTGCTAATGGTCTTGTTTTAATCGTTAGAGTCTTAGGGTCCTGCAAAAAAATATTTTACACCAGAAAAAAATTGTGGAGAAGAAAAGTTATGGGGCCTGAAGTACCGTAGTAAGGTAAAGAAAAAATTTTAAGGGCAACTTTCTATGAGGTTTAAAAAAAAACTAACAGGGTTGGAGTTCTTCTGATTTTTTTAAAACATCCTCAGTCCATGCCCTTTCTAACGATATGCTAAAAGTGTAATTATCACTTTTAGTTTTAAAGTTATTAATAAATTTCCGCAACTAGGGGCACTTTTACCACCACGACTCGACATTATTTATTTTATTAAAATTTGTAATTAATTAAAATTTGTAATTTAATGACATTAGTTATTACTAAATTTTTTGTTTCATTTGCCATCCTTTTACGATCGAACACATTTAATTTTCATTAGTTGAAATTTTTGCTTAAATATATATATATATATATATATATATATACATTATATCACGCTATTAAAGTTGATATTTTTTTTTTTTTTTTTTTATAAATATTTCCAGACAGGTCACACAGCGCCATCTAGTTTCCATGGTAACCTAAGAGGCTTGTGTTACGGAAACTAGATGGTTGATAAACTACATATTATACTTTTTTTTTTTGTAAATATATACATATTATACATATAAACACCCAGACCGAGACAAATTATACAATGTACAACTTGCCCCCGGTGGGAATCGAACCCACGACCTCCCGAGTTCACGGCAACGTTTGTTACCACTAGACCATGGAGGCGGTCAAAAATTTGGACGGCCGCTGTCAAGGTCGAACGCTGTGGCTAGAGTCAGTTGCTCCCATTCTTGATTCGGGTACCGCTTACCATCAAGTGGGCTATGTCACACAAAAAAAAAAAACATTTATTCCTTCAAGAATAGGTAACTATAGACAGATACAAAAAAAGAAAGCCAAGAAGTATCCTTGAATAGGACCCAGTTGTCAAGAATAGAAAAAATAACCCCACTCCAACAAAAAGTTTTTCGCGACAGCAAAAACAGGGTTAACAGAAAAATATTGTACAACCCACCTGACTAGGGTTGGCAGCGCGGTACTTTAAAAAGTACAAAATAAAAAAATAAAAAATTTGGGCTTTAGCCAGTATCTATGGCACTATTTTGATTTATAATTAAATTAGGTTTGGTAAGTAGGTTTTTTTTTTATACATAATATACTTATTGTAAAAAAATATTGTAATATTCTCGAGTTTGGTACGCTCTTGCCATCAACGATCTTGCCACTTATCATGATTGGCCTATAGTAAAGTTGGCTATGAGCTGTGGTGGCTCGGTTGTAAGAACGCTTACAAAGGTCGGTTCAACGCATGTACCAATGAGAAATACACTTTTCTTACGTTCATTTGTCATATATATGTATGTCATACAACACCACCGTTCCCGTGCCTAAGAGAGCACGTTAAGCCGTCGGTCCCGGTCATAAAAAAATTACATCAGATCCTCGCCAACCTGACAGGCCAGCGTTATCAAATGCTCCAGATATATGTTCTTGAAGGCCTATCTCCAACAGAGGAGGTATAAGACGCTCGCGCTGTATTCAATATAGGGACTGTTATAAAAATAGCTAAAATGATTACGGCTGCAGCAACCCTACACTGGACCAACTAATGTGGTGGTCCATGCTCTATTTCAACGAGTTGGAACCTAGTGACGTTCGGTCGACTGTACGAAACGTGGCCAAGGAAACATTCTTTGGGTAACGATAACGTCACCGATCGATTTTATCGTAATCCCAACTACTGATAAGAAGGCTTAAAAATAATAATATACGCAAGTATAACAAGAAAATTTGAAATAATGATTTAGGTTCATTTCCACATATGAGAACCTCAATCCTAGGTGCCGCATCATCATCATCATCATCAGCCTGTGTCTCTCCACTGCTGGATATAGGCCTCCCCCAAGGCTCGCCACTGCACACGGTCTTTTGCAACCCTCATCCAACCCCCACCAGCGACCCTCCTTAGGTCATCCGTCCATCTGGCTGGGGGTCGTCCCACTCTGCGTCGTCCCGTACGTGGTCTCCACTCCACAACCCGTTTGCCCCATCGGTCGTCGGTTCTGCGGCAGATGTGTCCGGCCCATTGCCACTTCAGCTTGCTAATTTTGAATACTTTGGTTCTCTGTCGAATTTCAACGTTTCGAATTTTATCCATCAGAGAAATACCAAGCATAGCTCTCTCCATAGCTTGCTGAGCGACCTTGAATTTGTGAACCAGACCCACTGTCAGTGTCCACGTCTCTGCTCCGTACGACATTACGGGGAGGACGCACTGGTTGAAGACTTTTGTCTTCAAACACTGTGGTATGGACGATGAGAAGATGTGTCGAAGGTGCCGCATCAGACAGGAATAATCTCATGGATACATTTGAACATCATTATATGTTCCCAGATAAACTAGCTGTACCAGCCTAAGGCCAGACATCTTAGTGTTTTCTCGGAACTATTCGTTCCTTTAAAATCAAATTATATGTTCTCATAGACGGGCTTAAGATTTAGGTTTACGCAGTGGAAGTTGGTGCGAGAGGAATTCTAGCAAAATATTTGCATCACTTACTGGCAAAATTGGGCCCAAGCAGGTCTTCCGTCAATGCATTTATGGAACGAGCTTCCAAGACAGCATTAACGGAATCTAATGGAAGTATTTGGTGGGGGAGGGAGAGAAGTAGAATGGTGGATGGTGAGTGTACTCCTTTTCTTAAATCAGCCTATTGTCGGTCGCAACCAGAGACACCATTCTTCTCATCTCTTACCCACACACGATGGACCCGGGCACGATGAATCCATGGAATGCTTAGAAATTTGTCTTCAACAAACACTTCAAGTACTGATTCTTAAAACTGTTAAAAATGCAATAAAAGATATTATTATTTTAAATGAAGTCTAAGTATGGGTATGCAAATTGAGTTAAAATGAATTTAAATTCATCACGTTGCAAAGTTGGTTAAATTCGAATAACTTTACAAAATAATTCATACAGCGAAACTTCTCAAAGTACATTGTATACCTGTTTAAAACTGCCTTCGTGGTCTAGCGGTTAAGTCCGTGGATTTAAACTCGGAGGTACCGGGTTCGATTCCTGGTCGGGACATAATCATATTTATTAATTGAGATAAATAAATTTGATTAATATTTAATTTATATGAGATATTTCTCGAGTTTGGTACGCTAGAGACATCGACGAGCTTGCCACTTGTCATGATTGACCTATAGTAAAGTTGGCTAAATGTGTATCCGCTTCAAAAGCGTGGTTTCTGACCACCCCGCAAGGGATACAGTCTTGATGATACATTTTTACCTATTTAAAGTAACAACTTAATTAACTGTAGATATACGAGTGTACAGCCGGTTTCTCGAAGCTCTACTAATTATTTCCTAGCTAAGAAATCATTATCTTTAAGTTTTTTTTAATTCAAATCGGGTTACGAACAAATTTCACGACACTTAAGTTTTTCTTAGTTAAAAACTTAAGATTTATGACGTTCCGTTTTTGGTGACAAAAAAGGTAATATTTTAATTGATAAAAAAAAAAATCACAATAATGGAATGTGGATTATTGGCAATTGGAAATTGGATTATGGCTCGTGCTAAGCACTGGCTGTGCAACGGCTATTAATCCTGACCTGTGAGTTCTGAGCAATGGCTCGTGCTAAGCACTGGCGGAGCAACGACTATTAATCCGGACCTTAATCCAGCCATTACTCCGGCGCCATATTAATAATTCGAGCTCAAAATCCGACACTGACTCAAGTATACTTGTCTCTTTAATTCATTTACTTACCTCTTTTATTGATTTATCATTTGGTAAAAAGAGAGGTGTTGGCGGAGAATGCTGGGCATATCATGGACGGAGTTCCGAACAAACAAATCCATACTGGAGGGAGATCAGACAGCGCCTTTCCTAATTACGCATTCTCACTTTCTTCGGACACGTGTCACGGCGAGGAGTAACATCAATCGAGCGCTTGGTAGTCCAGGGGAAAGTCGATGGGAAGAGGATGCGTGGTAGGTCTCCGATGAGATGGACCGATCAGGTGAAGGTTGCAATGGATCATCCCCTAAGTGAGTGCAGTAGGAAAGCCGGGGTCCGAGAGGAGTGGCGACGGTTAAGCGCGCCCTAGCACTCCAATGGCGACCACGACCACTCTGCCAAGAGTGTAGCGACTAAGAAGAAGAAAAAGAGACAATGACAAGAGACATCAAACGTTGGAATGTTTATCTATTCATAAATTCATATAGGCAGGTAAGCAATGACGTCAGTAGATCCATGATAAAATAACGAGATTATTAAAATAATATGCCTCAGGAATATGATACCTATATTATTTTATCTTTATTTCCGTAAAAAGTAGGTACTAAGTATAGTCCGATCATTTCAATACGTGCACCATTCATTGAAAATAAAGTCGGTATACGGGCGAAAGTTTTACGTGACAACGACTTTGAGTGGTAAAATAATTTTAATGTGAATATTCATTCGTATAGTAGGAAGAAGGATGAAATAATAGTAACAATTTAAAACATTTATTTATACAAAGAATTATATTTAAAACATTAATTTATACAAAGAATCTCGCACTGAATTTCATATTAACAAAATTTTATTTTTACCTTTACACATACATACGTATTTATATACAAATATACATACAATAACTTGCAATACATTTGCGTACAATGAAACAGCGTTTACTACAACTTAACTTGTTCCTATCTGAGTGATTTTGTTGAGGATAGGGATTAGGAGAAATATGAAATGAAAGGAAGTGTTTCTGCTGTAATGTGCCTAGAAAATGTCAAGTCAATGTCTTTCACTTTTTATGTCTGTCTCTCTCGCTCTTAGGCGGGCTAACCATGCCCGAGTGGAAGGGACGCGTGCCTCTCACTCGCTCTCATTGTGAGCGCATAACGTGAGCGGAGCGTAACGCAGTTTCTTGAAGTGTCACCCGGCAAACCAATTTATAAGACGTTGTCACGTCAAAATATTCAAAAAAGTATTACTCACGGGATCTATGTTGAATGAAAGTGTATTTACAAAGCAGCCGAGGTTGACAGTTTTACATTGTACTACAATATTTTGCTAAAAATTAATGATGGTGACGTCTCGAGCTCTGCTTTAGGCGAGCGAGTGTTACGGAGGCTGGAGGTGGCGTTATAGGTGCTCTTTGTTGTGGTTTAATTTAATTCGCTTTATCCGTCATAGCGTCATTAATAATGTCATTCGTAAGACGCTTGAACCCATTTATTTTAGAATCAACCAGTCTGAGTCACGACGATGGCAATCGTCCAGACGGATAGATCTAAGTACCTTGGAGATTAAGATAATCCCTGGTGTGGGATTTTACCTGCTGGGATTACCTAGCCCCTTCCTACCTTCAAGGCACTTCTGTTAGAGCTGGTGCTGTAGCGGAACAAGCGCAGATCAGCAAACGTCGAAAATATGAAACGATTTGCAATAGTTTCTTATTTTCGACGTTTGCTGTAGAAACAATGGGCCCATGGGGATATAAATTGTTCCAATGCTCATCTCTGGTGACAATTGAGTTTTCTTTTATAGAATCTATTTAGTTTTTATGTAATATTGTTTATTTAATTTAAGGCTTTCTTTTTAATCATTTAATTAATAGATGTTTTGTTAATATGAATAATGAATTTTTTGCCTAATTGTCTGCTCTGGTGACACGAGGGCTAGTTCTTTCCTCGCTCAGAGAATAAGCGTCGATTCAGCGACGAAATGCGGCCAGCATTCTTGTGTTTTGTTTAGTTTTGTTTTAACTAATATTTCTTATTTGAATTTATAATTTAGTTTATATACATATGTCTATTAGTCTATTTTTTTATTTTGTTTAAATCATAATTTATTTCTGCAAATACAAACTTATAGATGTACAGATATTATATTCAAAAGATTGATATACTCACATTACTTGAACAGCTATTAAGTGTCTTCATCTTAAGGTTCCTGCTGCCAGTTCTGTTCTTTGCTCAAATATAACACTTTCCAGGCACGATAGATATACGAGTATGTAGTCAGTAAATTATATAACATAACACTCGTACCTAATAAAATTATGTACTTAATCATAGACCTAACCAAATTCCGGTGGGAATGTACGGTGACAAAATAAAGAATAAAGCTCCCTACAGCGTGTATAAGTGGATATTGTATGTAGTATAGTTATGTATATATGTATGTATGTAAGTACTATTAGTATGTAGTATGTATGTTATTGATAAATATAGTTATTATTGAATAATGATCAGTCTTAAATACTTCTTCGCACCTACTTCTCGATCTAAGTTATACTTTTTATTGTCCCAAAGGTTGGCTGTCAGAGAATGTCTAGCGGCATTACGCCCGCCCCTTGTACATCGTGCAATAAAGTTTAAAATAAATAAATATTAAAAACAATACATATATATTTAAACAATAATCATAAAACATAATTAAAGCAGATTAAAAATAAATTATAATGACAGAGACAAATGTACGAGTATGTCAAGTTCAGTAATGCATTCTGTTAAAGATTGGATTAGCAACTTCTTGGATAATTCTTTATAATAATTTTAACTTTGTTGCATATGTGGCACGGAAAGATTTATTTTGTCTGCTAGTCACATTTATGATTCACTTTGAATACGGCGGTGCTGGCAGACGGAGAGGGCTTTACCTAATATCATGTAAGTAGTCTTTAGTCTTTATAATGAAATATAATTTATTTCATCATCATCATCATCAGCCTGTGTCTCTCCACTGCCTTCCCCAAGGCTCGCCACTTCACACGATCTCCTGCCGCCCTCATCCAACCCCCACCAGCGACCTTCCTCAAGTCATCCGTCCATCTTAGCGGGGGGTCGACCCACTCTGCGTCTTCCCGTACGTGGTCTCCACTCTAGAACCCGTCTACTCCAGCGTTCATCGGTTCTACTACAGACATGTCCAGCACATTGCCACTTCAGCAACTAATTTTGAAATACGGATTTCCTCGTTTCGGACTTTATTCATCAGAGAAATAAATTTATTTAAAGTCCATTATTTTATTTATTAACTTGAGCTCGTTCTCCACACATTCTGTCATATATATATACTCTTTTTAGCTATAATTTTTTTTGGGATTTTTGCAATATTACGTCTTACCAAATCGTTGGTGTAAAGTAGTGTTTCGTTAGAACTACACCAAAACCTACATTATCTAGCAGCTTCTTAACGTTATCCTTCTTCAACAAATTGCCGTTTTATTGTCGTCGTAATTCTTGTTAAGGGCTAATTGAAGCAGTGACGTCACACGTCTTAGGGAAGTCGTTTGGGGACTTTAGGGTTTTTACTCGATGTCTCTTGGCTTGGAAAACAATTTGAACTTTTTATTTAAGAGAATTCAACGCTGCCGGTTTCTCGAAGCTCTACTTAATTAGTTCCTAGTTAAGAAATCATTATCTTCAAATTTTTCTTAAGTCAAATCGGGTTTCACGAACAAAATATCTCAAAGCGTTGAAGCAGCGTTTTAGTTGAAAGCTCCCAGACGGCTTATTTTTTCCGACACCTCCAACAAATATTATTATATTAATGTACACAAAAACTTCAAGTTGTATACTAAAACCTTCTTTGGGAACCACTCTATCCATTGGTGAAAAATCATGAAAATCGGTGTAGTAGTTTTTGAGTTTATCGCGAACAGACAGACAGACGCGGACGCTCTCTGAGCGACCTTAAAATTGCGAACTAGACCCACACAGATCGGACCGCACCGTTGGAAGAGCCTTGGTGTGCGGTGCGTGGCTGTTTGTGGTCGTCACCGTCGCCCGTGCGTGATATTCCGCAAAGTTACGCACCGTGGGAAGCCAGCTTTACATTCCCATTTATGGAAATTTATTTAAAAAAATAAGGAAAACGAGCTTTTGTGAAATTATTTTCTTTCATTCGTTTTACCTGCAGATGTCTAAAATAGGATTAGGTTATAATATTTTATATCAGCACGCCACTCTCCATTATTGTGAGATGGAATAAATTATTATTTTATTTTTCTTTTTAAAAATCCAACAGTATCATTTATTTGAAAATATATATTTAAAAAATTGCGGATACAGATGATTCCGCATGGAATAGTGGAAAGAATGCTGGCTGCATTTCCCTGCTAAATTGCAATATTAATTCTTTGCGCGGAGAAAGAGCCAGCCCTCTTTTCACTGAAAGAGACGGCAGATTTTTATTTTTTATTTTATTTAAAAACTTTATTGTTTTGATAACAAAAGGCGTATGTAATGCCTATTGGCATTCTCTTACCATCAACCTTCGGGACATTGTATCAATTATGGTAGGTTTATAAAACAAACATAAAATAAAGAATATTTAAATAATTTTGATATCAATTTAATATACGTACTTATAACTAAGTATCTTTTAGAATCTTTTTAGCGTTTAGACTCTATGGGGCCAGAGTAAACAGCAAAATGTACTATATGTATTATTTTGGACTCCGCAATTTCACCTGCGGCCCTCGCTCTATGCGTTGTGTCCCGCTGACGAGCGACGCGGCTCCGTTCCCAGGGGACCAACGTCATATCATCGGGTCTCTTGCCGTCAGATTACCAGCAGGCTCCAGAAGAGCTGGAGCTGAATTAAAGGAGACGTGGAGGGTTCAAATACGCTCAAATCACAACCACTAAAACTCCTATATTAAGAGCATCACCAAAACAGCGTCCAAAAAAGGTTATTTCACGCCCTCATTAAGATTTATGCTATATAAAGCACAAATAAGGTCATGCGTGGAATTCTGTTCCCACCACCGGGATGGCTCCGCTTAGTACAGATGCTTTCAAAGTTCGGCGATTCGGATAGTGGACGACCCTACAGAGTCCAAAACTCTCGATTCGTTCTACAAGCTATACTACGGTGAGTGTTCTGAAGAGCTCCACAATCTTATCCTAATCACAATACTATATACTACCTACGCGTACATATAAATTTGGAGACTCTTATATCTTATATCATCACATGAGTAGTTTTATTTTGTATGTATTATTGTATATATTATATATAACCTAGTTACGTATTTGTATATGTAATAGTAAGTATTATTTTTATGTATTTGTTTTATAAATTGTTATTTATATCTATTATTGCACCTACTTACCATGAAAACTGTCCTAATGTCCTAAAGGTTTGGCTGTCAGAGAATGCCTAGCGGCATTAAGTCCGCCTTTGTACATAGTGCAATTAAGTTTTAAATAAATAAATAAATATCTGTCGTATGCTGAAGATGCGGAATGCTCTCCCAGCCAATGTATTACCCCATTACTATAACATGAAGTCCTTCAAGCAAAGTTTGAGAAAATAGGCCGGTATGATGGTGATGTCGGTCGTCAGTGGCTGGCGTCAGTTGCTCCCATTCTCGGACCTCGTGTACTGCTTACCATGAGGTGGGCGCGATGTCACAAAAAAGTTTTTTTTTTTTTTTTTTTATACGGAGCACGACATGTGACACCGCGCCCACCTGATGGTAAGCGGTACGCGAGGTCCAAGAATGGGAGCAACTGAAGCCAGCCTTTCCTTAGTATGTTTTGTAAGTGCTATAGAACATTACGTCACTGTTGTATAATATCAATAGATAGGTAGACATTTGGGATAGAGGGCCGAACGAGCGTAGAATTATAATCAGGGACTGCCCTAGTAAGGTTGGCCGCACATCAGAGCTACATAAAGGTTAGTTGGTAAATAAATATAGATATGGGGAAAGTGTAGACATTGCTTATAACTTCCAAAACGGTAATCATTTTATAAAATGGCAACACTTTTTCGATAAAATACATTTTTATTCCTATCGCAATAGTTTTTTTTTTTTTAAAGAAGTTAAATTGCGGATATCACAGTTTTAAGTACAAATACTAACAAAATCACCTTTCGCGACTTTGTCAGCTCCTATGAGTAACGTTTAATATTTTAAATTTATTTTGGTCTTTTAAATAACTTGCTGTGCAACAGACATTTTTAATTTATATCCTGCTTAAAAATAGCGCGCGACATAATGACATTAATGACAAACAACTGACAGCGATCAGAGGGATCCACCTCAATATCGTGAGCAGCCTGAGCACAAGGAATGATATCATTTGTGACGTCACCAAACTTTGCCAATATGCAAGTCTCGGAACGGCTTTAAGCGTGCCTAGATTACTATTAACGTGTTTTGGAACGAGGGGTTACACAAAAGTCATAAATAGTAACTGGCTCTCTCAAAATAATTGTCTACTCTTTAAAATACAATTGTTTTTCTGTCCTTTTATAACTACGGGGATGGTGTAACTAGGCGAGATATAACCACTATAATGTGGGATATTCTTAAGCATCACCAAGTATTCGAAAGCTTTATCGTAATCTGCATAAATTACCATAATAGTACATAGAAAAATTGTCTTTATTGTAGTTACTAGATTTTAGTGACGATAATTCCGCAATTTTTATTAATTGATCTACTATTAAATTTGTTCGACAAATTTGTACTTTTATTGTTTTTTTTCATGATAACTACAGAAATTAATAAATAAATTAATTATTAAGAATTAACAAAAAGTAACAAAAAAATCAAAGAAATAATTATAAAATTTGGCGGCAAATAATTATAAAATGCTAGTTCAGTGGGAACCCGTAGAAGCGCTGCTAAAACTGGCACATTTTTCTTTTATTGAGATACGCGATTACGAGATACTTCGGAGGTACCGGGTTCGATTCCTGGTCGGGACACAAAAATATTAATTAATGTATATAAATACATTTAATTTATTTGTGATATTTCTCGAGTTTGATACGCTGGAGACATCGACATGCTTGCCACTTGTCATGATTGGCCTATAGTAAAGTTGGATAAAAGTGAATCCGCTTATTTATAAGCGTGGTTTCTGACCATCCCGAAAGGGAAACGGTCGTGATGATTCTTTACTACTGTACTTTACTCTGCTTCTTCTTCAGTATTGTTTTCCTTGTTTATCAAGGCACATAATCGATAGAAAACTTGCAATTGATTCAAGTATATTCTACTTTAATACTGAACTAACCTAAATACTTACCTAATAATGATGTTAGCTTTGGTGTGCGGCAATGCTTATTCCCGTCGAAGGCAGACATAAACTATAGGAATCCTAGTAAATATTTATAGAATGTTACGATAACAGAGATGACTTGGGAAAACAACTAACTTGGAGGCAATATGAAATCTTGTAATAATAACGTATGAACTTTAGCTTCACGAGGACATAAAGGAATTTTCTTCCAGCTAACTTTTAGGAGAGTGATAGATTTATATAATGGGTGCAGAGTCTGAGATTTTTTAAGTAAATCATGATATTTTTATTTTTTGTTTCCTCCACCGAGTGTGATGTAGGATATATTTTGCACTGCTAATAGCGCTGAATATTTTAGTACGAGTATCAACTAAAATTGTAGCGAAGACTGCTCCCCAAGATACAACATAATGGTTTGGGGAGCAGAGTTCTGTATCTCTTTCTTGCTTACTTGTTTTGATTATTTTTTCCTGTACCAAATTTTGTAACTCAATTTACTTTTGCTTCAATAAACGATCTTTACTTTATTTTTTTTATGACCACAAAGTTTAGATATTAGAGAAAACATATTTAAGTTAAAAAAAAGTAAAGTATCATCACGACCATTTCCCTTCCGGGGTGGTCTCGTTTTAATATTTAATTTATGTGTGATATTGGACGTCGGCGAGCTTGCCACTTGCCATGAATGCCTATAGTAAAGTTGGATAAATGTGTATCCGGTTCTTTATAAGCGTGGTTTTTGACCACCCCTGAAGGGAAACGATCGTTAAGATACTTTACTTTTTTTTACTTACATATGTTTTCTCAAATATCTAAACTATGTGGGTCATGATTTACTTAAAAAATCTCAGACTCTGCACCCATCATGTAAGTAGAGAATCATCATTTCATTTTATACAGCCCCTGGAGCACAGCGTCCTAGACCTCCACTGCTGGAGATGGGCCTTCCAGAACTGGAGAATTTGGCCTACACTCGCCACGCTGGCCAGACGGCTTGGCGAGGATATGATGTAATTTTTTGTATGACAATTTATTAACGATTCCACAAGTTGGTATTAGTGGAACCGGGACCGACAGCTTAACGTGCTCTCCGAGGCACGGGAACGGTGGTGTTGTAAATCTATGACAAATGTACGTAAGAAAAGTGTATTTCTCATTGGTACATGCCGTGTGGGTTTGAACCGACCTTTGTAGGATTTAAGGTACGCGTTCTTACAACCGAGCCACCACCGCGCCAGTAGGGAATACCTTCATGATATTATACTCGCCTTTGTACATCATTTTATTTTGTATATATTGTGTACATTTATTTATTTATTGTTTGTTCTCTTCTCCCGATGGATGATGAATGAGGTGATAGGGAAGGCAAAGGGTCTAGCTAAAATAAAAGATTAACTAAAAGAATATACGAACTTAATAAAATCAAGAAAACATTGGAACATAGATGTAAAAGATTGTGCAAATTTAGAAGAAATGTTCGAAAACTTACAGAACAAGGAATAAATAATGTATTGCATGACAATGATTTAAATTCGAATATGAAAAATAGAATAGATGATAAAACCTTACCACTAAAAAATACAATAGATTTTGAAATAAAGGGACACAATTTAGAAGAAATTAAGACAAATAATAAAGCAAACGTGAACATTGCTGGAGACAAATTATCAAAGGAACCAGGAATACTTTTAATAAATTTTAGAAAACCTGATAATAATTATAATGGCAATTGTCAGACGCAATTAAAAGTCATTATTTATTCAGACAATGTAGCATGTGGACTAAGCGTTCTCATGTCAAAATATACAGGACATAGCGTAATTAACAACTGTTATCCTGGGGCTACGCTGAAGCAATTTAACGAAAAACTAAAAAAAGAAAAATTTGACATTAATACTACTTTGGTGCTAATGCTAGGAGATAGTTTACATGTAAAAAGAAATGATTTACTAAGCCACATCCAAACTTTGAAAAATATTTCCGAGCTTGGAATAGGAAAAATTATAATATGTGGATACCCTTATACAAATTATAATAAATATAATAGGCAAATCTTTAATTTTAATTCACTATTGTACAATGGCACATGTTATGTCAATGATATTTTCTATTTTGAGCCTAATAATTACATTGATAGATTAAAATTACATAAAAATCAGAGAATTGTTTTGCCTCACAAAACTTTAAATAATATTGCTAAATTGATATCTTATAATATTTGTAACGTTAAGTCTAATTCAATAATAAATAATTTAAACTGACATGTTTGACAATGCCTAAAAACTGTATTAAAATAAATACATCTTTGAGCAGCAGGACCCCTTGCATTAAAGACATTGGGTATAAAATCAATATTGTACACCAGAATATTCAAGGGTTTTTAGCCAAAGAATTAGAGATAGCCTTGTTTCTCGAAAACTGTGGTATTCATATACTTTGTTTAACTGAGCATTGGCTCAAAAGTCATGAGATAATTTCAAATTTCTCGAGTCATAGGATTATTAGTTCGTTCAGTAGGAAGTCCGCGAAATGCGGTGGCAGTTTAATTATTATAAAAAATGATATTAAGTGTAAAGAACGGAAAGATATAGTAGGTCTCTCTGTTGAGCGAACTATTGAAATAGCTTGTGTGGAAATGGAGCAGTACATTATAGTTACAGTATACAGACCGCCCTCTGCAAGCTACGATTCATTTGAAATTGTAATGGAGGACATTCTTAACAAACTTAGTGAAAGTAAAAAATATTTAATTGTTTGTGGCGACTTTAATATTAATATACTGGAAGACACACCGTCGTCATCAAAACTTATTTGTTTGTTTAGGTCGTATAACCTAGTAAATTTATTTTCTGAGCCAACACGAATCACTTCTACCACGGCCACTTGTTTGGACAATATTTTTTGTGATAGTGAGCCCTTACATAAGTGTATAATTAACCAACTTTCATCAGATCATTGTGGCAATAAAGCTACATTCATTGGTTCGTTACAGATTAGTCAGCAAAGAGTAGTACGTAGACCTATCACTCAGAGACAAGTTCAACGTTTTAAAGAAAACATTTCTGATAAAATATATTTAGTACATCCTCTCAATGATGATGCTAATAATATGTACAAAGCATTATTTGACCTCTTAAAATCTGAGCTGGATGCAGTTTTTAAGGCTAAACTTTGTAATGTTAATAGTAAGACAAAGTTCAGTGACTGGGCTACGCCCGGAATACATATAAGTAGAAATAGGATGTATGAACTCTACGGTATAAGAAAGTATTCCAACGATATGTTTTACACATACGTGAGGCAATATTCCAAAATTTTTAAATCAGTATGCGTTACAGCAAAATCTATCTACATAAGGAATAAAATTAATAATTCGGATGATAAAGTTAAAACAGTTTGGAATATTATTAATCAGGAAACTGGCAAATTAAATCAGGTAGACAGGAACTTAAAATTAAACATTAACCATACAATAATAAAAGATGATAATAAAATTGCGAATGCTTTTGAACACTACTTTTCAAATATTTCTATCGAAACAACAAAATTTCTTAACTCATCATCAGAAGTTGCTCACTCAATACTAAATGCACACGTCAAGGAATGTAAGTCAAGTTTTAATTTTGGTCGTGTTTGTGCTAACAATATTGTAAAAACATATAAAACATTAAATTTAAAAAAAACCCAAGATTTATGGGGCATATCTATCGTATTATTAGGTTCCATTATAGATGTTATTGCTCCCTACCTTGCCTTAATTTATAACAAGTGCATAGAGACAGGCGTTTTCCCGGATCTAATGAAAATCAGTAAATTAATACCTCTTTTTAAATCAGGTTCACATACAGATCCTACTAATTATAGACCTATTTCTATACTACCAGCTTGCAGCAAAATATTCGAAAAAATTATGTTAAACCAAATGCTTAAACACTTTAATGAACACAAATTACTACATTCAAAACAATTTGGCTTTACAAAGGGTCGTTCTACAACAGAGGCAGGAATAAGCCTTGTGAGGCGTATCTATGAGGCTTGGGAAGAATCGCGGAATGCTATTGGCATTTTTTGCGATCTTTCCAAGGCATTCGATTGTGTGTCGCATAGTATCTTGCTGTGCAAGCTTAATCACTATGGTGTTAAAGATATGGCCCTGAAGCTGATAAACTCTTATCTCCGAAATCGCACACAAAAGGTTATGATTAATTCTGCAACATCGGTGGGAGCACCTGTATTGATGGGCGTGCCTCAGGGATCCATTTTAGGTCCATTTCTTTTTCTAGTCTACATAAACGACCTCCCCTGTATTATCAAAGATAAATATAATCATGACATAATTTTATTTGCTGACGACACCTCCTTAGTTTTTAAAATAGACAGGAATAAAGATAAATATGACGACCTGAATGTTGTACTGTCTCAAACGCTAAACTGGTTTACAGTAAACAACCTGCTGTTAAATGCAAAGAAAACTAAATGTATAAAGTTCTGTGTGCCAAATGTTAAACCAGTGGAAACAGTACTAACACTAAACAACGCTATATTAGATCTCACAGATACTACAGTATTCTTGGGGATTACATTAGACTCAAAGCTTCAGTGGGGACCCCATATCTCTAATCTTTCAAAAAGATTGAGTTCTGCCGCCTACGCAGTTAAGAAGATCCGTACGCTAACTAATATAGAGACGGCTAGATTAGTCTACTTTAGCTACTTTCATAGTATACTCTCATACGGTATTATTCTATGGGGCAACGCAGCAGATATTCAATCCATTTTTATATTACAAAAAAGAGCCATCCGATCAATCTATAAATTAGGATGTCGCGTCTCTCTCAGAGAAATATTTAAAGAAATTGATATTTTAACAGTCGCAGGCCAGTATATTTTTGACAATATTATGTATGTCCGTACTGATTTTAAAGGGTTATTATACCATCAGCGAATATTTGGATGACAAGCGTGCTTGGTCATAATTTATTTAAATGTTACTTATGTATGTCTTAGTTTATAGTATGACAATGCCTCTTTACAGCAGCTATAATTTAAATGACACCTTAAACTGTTTTTGTTTTAGCTAAAGTATGACAATGCCTTTTTACAGCAGCTATAATTTATGTGACATTTTAATGATGTTTTAGCTTATAGTATGACAATGCCACTTTACAGCAGCTATAATCTTAGTGACATCCTCATAATTGTTTTCGTCTTAGCTTGTAGTATGACAATGCCTCATTACAGCAGCTGTAATCCTTGGTGTATTTATTTTATAATTGTGTATGTCTTAGTTTATAATATGACAATGCCTATTTACAGCAGCTATAATTTTAAGATTATAATTATGTATATTATGGGTTGTAATGTGCTGCTCCAAATACAAGCTATTTCCCAGAAAATAAGCTTTTCGTTATATTGATTAATTTTTTTGACATGTAAAAGCGCAGAATACATTATATTTATTGTCCTATGCCTACTTACAAAATACTTAAAATAAAATAAAATAAAATGTATACGTATTTTCAACAGAATTCCAGATGAGGTAACAACCCTACCACTAAATGTATTTAAATCGTATGTTAAGAAAAAACTGATCTTAAAGGGCTATTATACCATCAGCGAGTATTTTGATGACAAGCGAGCTTGGTCCTAATTTATTTCAATGTTATTGTGTATGTCTTAGTTTATAGTATGACAATGCCTCTTTACAGCAGCTATAATTTAGGTGACACCATAAACTGTTTTTGTTTTAGCTAAAGTATGACAATGCCTTTTTACAGCAGCTATAATTTATGTGACATCTTAATAATGTTTTAGCTTATAGTATGACAACGCCACTTTACAGCAGCTATAATCCTTGATGTATTCATTTTATAATTGTGTATGTCTTAGTTTATAATATGACAATGCCTATTTACAGCAGCTATAATTTTAAGATTATAATTATGTATATTTATCTGCAACAAATAAAATGTGTTAGATGTGTTTCTTACTTGGTAAAATATATAAATTGAAGCTTAAAATATTTTTTGCCAAATATTTCGCCTCTCTTTGGAGCGGCGTCATCAGTGACAGTGACTGAAGGTCTTTGTCATAAATTTTGAAAAAAGTAATTTTATTTCTTTTAGCAATGGTGAAGGCAATGCACTATATAGTTTTGTATTTATTTTTTAGAAAAATATCATCATCACCTCGCGCATCATGGAAAACATCATCAGTATGTTATGTCCATTGTTGGTTCGATATTAATAAATTTACAAAACAAGTTAGACAAAACCTAATGCATTACATTCAGACCAGGGCTATAGTATGCACCAAGCTGCCATATAAAAGAGCTTTCCCATGTTTTTAAATCAATAGACCGAATAGTTTTAGGAAAACTCCTTAATACTCTTACTGTGAAACAATTGTTAAAGGTAGTGTTATGTATACGCGCATGGGTGGGCACAGGTAAAATATTATTAATTTGAGAATCTACTGAATGTCTGTGTCCATTCATGCGAGTACGAAGGGGTGTCGTAGTCTCTCCCACATAAAAACTGTTACAAAATCTGCACTCCAGCATATATACGCAATGAGAAGTAGTACATTGTGCGAAATTTTGAATTTTGATGACAACAGGGTTATGATGAGTTTGTATATTGATATCGGAATTTATTATGGGACATGTTTTGCAACGAGATTGGTTGCACTTGTGTGTACCTAACAATGTATTATTACTCCGTGTATTTTTATTTTTTGCTAAAATAGCTTTTAAATTTTTATTTTGTTTATACGTTACACTAGGGCACGTTTCCAAAAGATTTCGTGTAATATTATTATTATTATTATTATTATTTAATAATATTATGTATATTTGGGTTGTAATGTGCTGCTCCAAATACCTACAAGCTATTTCCCAGAAAATAAGCTTTTCGTTATATTAATTAACTTTTTGACATGTAAAAGCGCAGAATACATTATATTTATTGTCCTATGCCTACTTACAATAAAATAAACTAAACCATACAGCCAAGTCTGACGTAATAACTTTCTTTTCTTTGAGTTAGTGAGGTCATCATCAAATTCCAGATGCTGCAGAATTTGATGCTTTTCTTGGAGTCACTCAATAGCTCAAACACGTCGAGTAGAATATGGGAGTTCATAGCACGGGTAAACCGTAAAAAATAAACGGCAACTTGTGCCCCTTATTTAAAGTCCAATTTATTGTTTTCCATAACTAATCACATTGTAGCACACTATTAAACAAAATAATACCAATTTTAACCAACAATATCCACAGTAAATTTATTTACTTAAAAATGCATGTAATGTGGTCATTATTTTGACAACTATGTTTGAGCAAAGTCGACCTTGCCGTTCTGTTTCAAGGCGCGGCCGGCAAAGTTTTGTTGGTCGTTCTAACAGGCTAATTTGACGTTTCGACGTATTAAAAAATCAAATACAAAAAGATTTAATTTAAAACACAGCTGTTTGTATTTATAGAGATAGATAAGTACAAACAGATTTTTATTTAAATTACTTGCTGGTTTTATTTAGATTAGGTACTTGCATTTTTGAGTAAAACACTATACAAGCCTTGGCACACTATGACTGCTTCGCTGGTCACGCTATGATTGCCTCGAGCTAGCCTAGCTACGCTCTAGGCCTTCCAGCTTGGCCATCATTGCAGCCCTTGCTGTACTCGCTGTAAAACGCTGACCGCGTTGTGTCGGCCATCATCAGCGCGACCAGCAAAGTAGTGATTATAGACCGCGGCAGTAATGTACTATTACAAAACAAAAATTTGCATTTGACATCTCCGCGCAAAATGGCGCCAAGGTCTGTTTTTATATTTTTATATTTTATTAAATTTTAACATACGTTGTGTTATACGCTACGTGTATACGTGTTCTATAAAAATACGCTATAAAAACACTTAAATATCCTCAGTACCTACATTATGAAAAACTATTTAATATGAAGAAGTTTTGTGTACGAAAAAATGTCCGGAAAAGATAGGGCTGCCATTTGTTAAATATTACTAGTGAGCATTTCGAAGTCACTGTCTCCGTGTTCTAGCGGTTAGGGCGGTAGATTTAAACCTGTACCCGTTTACCTGTAATATTTATCGAGTCCGGTACGCTAGAGACATATCGACTTGCCACTTGCCATGATGGGCCCTATAGTAAAGTTAGATAAATGTAAACTCGCTCCTTAATTAAATTAAAAGCGTGGTTTCTGACCACCCCGTAAGGGTTACGTGATAATACTTAACTTTTGTTTTACTTTGATGCCTCAAATGGCAATGTAATAAGATATTATTTTATGTTTTTAGTGTTTTTACTATTTTCCTAATCCTTTCTTTTTAAGCCGTCGGTCCCGGTTTCACAACTTGTGGAATGGTTTATAAATTGTCATAAAAAATTACATCATATCTTCGCCAAGCCGTCTGGCTAGCGTAGCCAAATTCTCCAGATATATGTTCTGGAAGGCCCATCTTTAGCAGTGGTGGTCTAGGACGCTGTGTTCTAGGGGCTATAATGATAATTATGATGTTTTATATACTTAAGCTAAGTTAAGTCCGTGGATTTAGACTCGGAGATACCGGGTTCGATTCCTGGTCGGGACACAAAAATATTTATTAATGTAAATAAATACATTTAATTAATATTTAATTTATTTGTGATATTTCTCGAGTTTGGTACGCTGGAGACATCGACGAGCTTGCCACTTGTCATGATTGGCCTATAGTAAAGTTGGCTAAATGTGAATCCGCTTATATAAGCGTGGTTTCTGACCACCCCGAAAGGGAAGCGGTCGTGATGATACTTTACTTTACTTTTACTATATACTTATAGTAAAGCCTTATATGTCCTAAAAACTTGAAAGAAATATGTAATTTTCTGTTTTCTCAGCTTCTAAAAGTCTAATTAAAGACTAAAATGTGTAATTCTGGTCTGTAATAGAGGCCTAGGGGGCAGACGGCACACAGATTAGGTTCTAGTAGATTTTTATTTTTTTATTTTGCTTGTATATTTATTTATTTCTCTGAACATAATCTTGGTCGAGGATTTTGACAGGAATTTCGATTCACTTTGTATAACTTCGCTTCGCCACTTCTGATAAAGACTCGAGTCTTCCCGAAGTTCAAACACGAAGCGACCTTGCGAGGTTGCACGAGTGTATAGTCACTACTTTGGACTTCGATTAATTACGACAAGTACTTCGCCGAAGCAACTTCGCTGATAGTGTTTTTTTTAAATAATATTGTTTGCTGTCAAACTAGTAGAAATGTATGGCGGCCCTACAGGATGTTGTCGTCAGGAAGTCGCGTCATGCCGGCGCCTCTCCGGGTCAAATCCCGAGGGAATCTTTCAAGGCCCAATTTTCTCGTAAGCAAACTTTATTTACCAAAACCTTCAAATATATGTATTTAATAAATTTACTAAAGAACCGTAAAAGTCTGGAGACAGGAAGCTGGCAATAATTATTTATTGTATTATATTTATGTAGTATTAGTATGTATGTGTATATATTATATATATGTATATATATATATTATAGTTGTCTAAGTATGTTAATTTTTAATATTATTTATGTTTCATTTTAATATTTTATTTCTCTATTTGCACCGTACTCATATTTAAATGTCCCAATGTCCCAAAGGTTAACGGGAAGAGAATGTCTTGCGGCATTACGTTCGCCTTTTGTATAGATTTACAATAAAGTTTTTAAAAAAAATAAAAAAAAAATAATAATTATTTCTGCCAACGTATTAGCTTAGCTATAGAGAGGGGAAATGTTGCCAGTCTTAGTTTAATAAGGTTTAGTTTATATTTATTTTAATTTTTCTTTTAAGTAGTTTTAATTATTTTACCGTTTGGAAATTAAATTCTAAATATATAAAAAAAAGGTTTTTTGTACTAAACATTTTATAATATTTTTTTTTATTATACATATATATTATTCTAATAAATAATTTATTGACATCATAATAATTATTAATATATATTTTGACAAAGCCATTTTACAGCTGCTTAATTTAATTTAAACATATATATATATATATGTTTATATAATTTTTATTTATACATTTAGAATATAATTAATTAATTTTAAGTTTTACAAGGCCCGTTTACAGCTGCAACTAGTATTTAATTTTATTTATAATAATTAAAGAATTTGTATTTAGTTTTGTGTTGGTATCTCAACTCAAATGCTACATTAACCTCCAGTCCTGTTCCTTGCCTATAGTTCCATAACACTCTCCAGGCAAGACAACTCAATGTATATTTCAATGTGTAAATTGTGCACAACAATAACTAATAACTATTGACTTAACCGAATTCCGGTGGGGATGTATGGTTGTAACAGAATAAACAATAAACAATATCTTAAATTGTGATTTTGTATGTTCTTATTTAAGACTAACATCTTATTCGATTGATAGTAACAAACAAATTTTAGAAGTGAAATATTTGACTTCTCCATTCAAATTGGACCTTCGCCGGTGTAGCTAGCCTCCACGTCTTGCTGGGCTAAAGCCTGGGGTGTTCTCCAATCCAGGACCCTACTTCTACCCTACCAAACGTACGTTCTGCAGAGAAGGAAACGTTCCACGCCGAAGAAGTTCGGTGGAGGGGTGCAAGGCGGGGCTGGAGAAGCCGAAGATTACCAGGCCAGTCGTTTCCCTAAACGCACCAGGTCAATAAACATCTTCCGGGCTGTGCAATAATAGGCTAATTACAGATATCAGTCTAAAAGCTGGTTTCATTGAACTCCTACCTAATCTGTCGCAACCCCTACGCGACAGTATTCTTTGTGCATTTAAATAAATCTATCACCAGCCCGAAAAAAAAAAAGTTATTTATCACCCCTCCTGGGTCATTGTTTATGTGCTGAATATTAAAATTTCATGGGAAATTTCAGTGTAAACATAGCGAGTGGTGCGCTCGGCAGCACATCAAAGAGCCGCCGGCTTTGATCTCGCCGCTCTGTGTTTACGCCCCAGCGCCTTCGATTCTATCCCCGCTCTACTGACGGTCATATCGATTTATTCATTATTCATAGTTAATTACTGTTCCGAAAGTAATCAATAAAAATGTCGCAAATGCCAGTCTGTTGGTAACGACTACGTGTTTGTGCCTTTTGTTGTTGAGACAATGGAACCAAGCGCTAAGAAGTTCTTTAAAGAACTGTCTAAGCTGCTGGTTAACGCTGTATGTGACAAGAGGGCTGGCAGTTTTTTCGCGCAGCAAATCAGCATCGCTGTGCAGCGGGGGAATGCTGTAAGTGTTCTTGGCATACTGCCACATCATCAAGTCATGGGTGAATATTTATGTAAATATTTATATATACTATAGTTTTATTTTTAATTAGGCTATTATTTCCTCTTTTATTAAAATATTTATTATTATTTTTATTATTATTATTTATTAGGTACACACAACAGAAATGGTTACAAAACATTTTTTAAATTTCAAATCTTTATAATACAGTTCCAGTACCATCTCCAAAAGCATGTGCACACAGCATGCAATTATGAAACATTTACATATATTTAAAAATTAAAATAACAATACAATACCCACAGTGAGTATAGTTCATAAATATTAATTTAGTTTTAGTTTGCTCGCCGTCCACAGCAAATTACTCCTTCCCAAAGGCCAGAAATAATCCACTATAGAAAGCGAACACCTATTTAGGATATTTCATTTTTTTTTTCTTTTATTCCTAATATCTTGCACAAGTTAATTTATTGTACCTTTCCTTGTAAAACTAAAATGATAGGTACTGACAGAAACACGGCCCAAACAGACGAACATTTTGTATGTGAAAATGTTTTTTATTTTATTTTATTTTTTTGACATTTTTCCATTATTTTTAATAATAATAATTCTGCTATTTGGGTCGGAGACAAATCCACCAAATCAAAAAAGTGGTTTATGTGGTTTATAGAGCAGGGTTGGCAGACTTGACTAGACCCAAGATCTGCTGTTTACTGACGAAGCCCTGTGCGATCTACCAATTACATACTTCTTGAAATCTCACTGGGTTCGATTCCTGGTCGAGACACAAAAATATTTATTAATGTATATAAATACATTTAATTCATATTTAATTTATTTGTGATATTTCTCAAGTTTGGTACGCTGGAGACATCGATGAGCTTGCCACTTGTCATGATTAGCTTATAGTAAAGTTGGCTAAATATGAATCCGCTTATTTATAATACACAATACATACACAATGCCATGTTGGTACCAACACTTATGTATGGAAGCGAGACGTGGATATGTCAGAATATGCATGAGAGTAGGGTTAATGCAGTAGAAATGAGGTCACTGCGTCGGTTATGCGGCGTCACTTTGGCGGGCCATATACGTAACGTCGAAATACGAAAAATGGTAGGTATAAAAGAAAGCATAAGCACAAAAATAAGGAAAAGCATGCTACGATGGTTCGGGCATGTTGAAAGGATGAGCGAAGAAAGATTGACGAACCAGGTATATAATGCAAAAGTTATGGGTAAATAAGGCCCTGGCAGACCAAGACACACGTATCACGATCAAATAAATAAAACACTAGCTGAAGGAGAATTAAAAAACCTTCGTAACAAAAGGGCATGTATGAAGAGGTTGATGAATGTCGATGAAGCGAAAGAGGTATGTCGTGATCGTGTCAAGTGATGTTCAATTGTCTCTGCCTACTCCGCAAGGGATATGGCGTGAAGATATGTATGTAGAAGTGTGGTTTCTGACCACCCCGAAAGGGAAACGGTCGTAGTGATGGTTAACTTTTTTTGAAATCTCAAATGAAACAATATAGTTCGGTACACATTATGTAGGTTACACAGGCTGATGATAATGATGACGATCGACTGGACTAATAGTCACGATCGACCGGTTGGCCACCTGTGGTATGGAGAATACTATTACCAAGAGGCTAGGCGGTGCTGATCGGATGCCGAGTGGCTCTAATGAACTATGACCTTTAACCGCTAGACTTCGGATTTTCAGAACCGAAGATATTACGTCCATGTTTTTCCCGTATCCCAAGGGCTTAAAATTGTAGCGAATTTCTCAAATTGAATTACTCTGAACGACAGCTGACGACCAAATATAAGATTAAATAATGAAATAGCAATATTTGAGCTGTATTCCATTTTTATTCGTTAACGATTCAGTAAATACGAAGACAGAAAAATATAAATGGAGTCCTTCTTCTTTACTTTAATTTAATTTCCTACAAAGTATTTTACGGTTTTTCTTTATATGATACTTTGTCCGTGTAAACTGCTATAGTCAAAGTCAAATGTAATGTATCCCGCAATAGTCAGAAACCACGCTTTTTTATCAAGCGGTTTCACATTTAGCCCATCATGACAAGCTCGTCGTTTTCTCCAGCGTACCAAACTCGAGAAATATCACAAATAAATTAAATCTATTGTGTACCCGATCAGTTATCAGACCCGGTACCTCCGAGTGTAAATCTACGGATTTAGCTGATAAACCACGGAGACAATCAGGTACTTATTATTAATAATAATAAAATTCTTTATTGCTCACAAAATATAAAATATAAAAACATGTACATAGGCGAGCATAATGCCATGAAGCCAATTAACAGCTAACCTTTGGGAGAGTGAGAGAAGAATATTATGGGTGCAGAGTAAGAAAAATTAACACAAAAAGATCAAAATATTATGATAAGTAAGATCAATAAAAATATGGGTACCTACGTAGGTAGGTATATGGTTTAAACATCTAAGATGATAATAAATATATACTGTGTATAAATAAAAAATAAAATACATGCATATTTATAATAAATAATAATACCTATATGTCAAAGGAGATTAAGATGCATTATTACGTACATAATAATCTTACGTTTGTCATAGATTTAGAGCATGTTATGCCGTCGCCTTTACTAATTAACTTGTGGAATCGTTAAGAAATTGTCAAAAAAATCAGTCTCGCGCAAAAAGTGTTGTAAGAAAAGGCCTGGCCAGCAGCGCGGCTAAATTCTCCAGATATATGTCTAGGACTACGTCTTCTGGAGGCTGTGATAATAAATGAAAACCCATCTCCAGCAGAGGTCTAGGACTCCGTGAGGCCATGATGATTTTATTGCATACGTAGATCTAAAAGGACTTAACTCTAATAACAAAATTTTTGAGTTATGCATACCATCTAATTCCTTATACCTACCTACCGAACATTGAGAGATTTTACAATATTTTAGTACGTAAACAAATTGGACAACATAAAAGCATAGATAATAATAATAATAATAAATTCTTTATTGTACAAAACCAAAACAAGTGCAGGTACATAGGCGAGCTTAATGCCGTAAATGCATTTTCTACCAACTAACCTTTGTGACTGAGAACTTTAATAAGCGGGTGCATAAGGTTACGAAGAAAATAGATAGTTGAAATTATTTTAATACTATATAAAACACAAATTAATTACATATATATAGTACTTATTATATGTAATACAATATACATAGATAAACATTGTAAATAAACAAATAAATATTGTTTGTGAAGTATTTGTATAATTTATCTTTAATTTTTTTAAGAGATGGCGCCTGTCTGATAATTAAAGGAAGTCAAGTTAGTGCTGTTTAGATCTACGAGTAGGTGTGTGATATGCACGCTTTATGCATGTCGGCCACAGAGCAAGGAATTCACGCGCGCGCGGCGATTCTGTGCTCTGTGATGTCAGCCTATATGAAACGAAAATAGGGCAAAAATAAAACGAAATCAATTTTTAAAACATATAGTTTATTGAAAATAATAAACTTTACATTTATAATATAGCATATCTATAATATTTTATAAATAGTAAGTATTGTTTTTCGTTTTTGATATTTAAATAAGACATCAGAATTAATTCTAATACGGTTTTTTTGAAACTAAATAAAATATATTTTTATTAGTACAAAACAAAACTTTAAATTAAATAAACTATATTACAACAAAATCTAAATTTAGCCTAAAAATAATAATATTAATAATACATAGAAAATAAAAATTAAATACTTACAAAAAAATAGCTCCTCCAAATCGCTGTCTTGTGGCATGGTGCTCAATACACTAGCAGCATTTCCCATTTGAATTATGATACTTAATTTTTGGGGAAAAAACTGCCAGCCCTATTGTCACCAGAGACGTCAATGAGCCTTGGAACAATTTATTTATAAAATGCTTTCAGTTTCGATCCCCACGGGCCCATCGTTTCTACAGCAAACGTCGAAAAAAAGTAACTATTGCAAATCGTTTCATATTTTCGACGCTTGCTGATCTGCGCTTGTTCCGCTGCAACACCAGCTCTAACAAAAGTTCCTTGAAGGGGCTAGGGAATCCCAACAGGTAAAATCCTATACCAGGGATTGACCCAATCTCCAAGGAGACTAATAAAATATTAGTTATTTAGTTTGATTTATGAAAACCAACCGTTTGCAAATGGCTACAATGGGGTGTATCAGGCAAAGCTTTTTGTAGATGTCGCTAGCGGCACTGGTATCTTGTTTACACCTATGACGGATCATTTTTTAAATGTTTTTGTAGTGTTTCATTTTTATAGCAGAAAAATGAATTTTAACTTAACTTTAACTATCTTAAAATACGAATTAGGAAAGCGATCCAGAAAATAATAAATTTCCTAATAAAAATACAAGTTTTCTATGCAACTGACAGTTATATAAGGTACCATCTATCATGCGCCATCTATCGTGATAAAAAGTTAGTGATACACCCCATTGCAACACATTTTTCTAGCAAGATGGATCCACTTCACATATTATGACTTGTTAGATGTTCTTCACAAATTATTGACAGAGTGATACAACCCTTTACCACCTAATTTTAATGCTACACAAAATCACAGACAAAATTAAAGCTAAGTCGATGCTCCAGCGTATGATTAAGAATTTTAGTTTAACGAAAGTTTTATAGCAATAAAAAGGTACATTTTGTTATTTATAAATTAAATTTACAAACTGATCTTTTATTTAGTAACAAATAAAACTATTTGGAATTAATACTGATAGTTTTTATAATTTTAACGGGTCTTGACGCGATTTACCTTAGAGACATTTCTCCCGACGTTGATAAGTGGGTAGGTTTACATCTACCGCCCAGTATGTACGAGACTACACCGCATAGCTCCAGTCGACCCGTGACCACGGCCAATGCAACTTGGCTGAAACGTCGGGAGAAATATGTCTCTAAGGTAAATCGCGTAAAGACCCGTTAAAATTATAAAAAAACTATTATGAATATGCGCGAAAGTTTAATTAATACTTTTATCGAACATAAATACTATTTATTCGAAGTTAATAAAATTAAAAGTACATTAAATATAAATTAAAAACTACCTAAATAATAAAATTAAAAAGAAAGTAACCTATAAATAAAAAATGTCCCCTAGAGACGTCCCATCCGAGATAGTCCCAAGGAGACTGGCAACATTTCCCCTCTGTATAGCGAGGCTAATACGTTGGCAAAAATAATTGCCAGCCTTCCTGTCTCCAGACCTTTCTGTCAGCCGCCTTGACAACTCCTTGGCCAAGCGCCTCGCTGACGGTCCCCATGGGCCCATCGTCTCGACCCCAAACGGCACAAATTCGTAACCGATACCAAGGTTTGCGCAATTTGAGGTTCTCCGCAGAAAACGCCGCTTTCCCCGCGCCTGACGAGGTCGCCTGGATGTGAGATGGAATGTGTCTACACACGTCGCATCCCACACCAGAGATTTGCCAAGTTTCCACGGCCCAACAGTCATTCCGTCGGGTCTCTTGCCATCGCTCCGCACAATCCCAGATGGTTCTAAGATTGCGGGTACACCAGCAGTGACAAGAGCCCTTCGGATGATGTCGTTGAGAGCCGCGTGACGAGGAATGCGGCCAGCACTTCTAGCACAAGAAAGCCCGTGGTGTCCGAGATGATCGACTGGTTCTCCGCATCGACACTGGTGCGGATGGACAGTCCGGGCTCCGAGACGAAGGCACACCGTCATGGTATTTCGGTCAAGGAGTGTTCCAACCGTGTTTCAATACTTTTATTAAGTCTTTTATTTAAATATCAAAAAATAAAAACATTTAATTTTGCATGTTATAACCATAGAGTTACGATTCGTTAGCGCTCTGATTTAACTATATGATTTAAACATTTTATTTCTCAGACTACCCAAAAACATGACAAAATGTTCCTATGATAGTTAGAAGTGTTTAAATAACCCTGTGTTTGACTTGGCGATTTCAGCTCTTTTTTTCAAATTCAAAACTCGTTCGACTTGGTAAAAAAAGCAAAAATTAAAAAAGAAAAAATTTAAAATTCCTACTATTTAGGTTTAAGTTACATTTCAGACTGCCTTAAGGGCCGGTAACTGAATCCTTCCTTAATGGAATGCGCTCACTTAAGTAGCCGCATATCATACAAATTTCTGTATTTAAGTGATCAAATGCCACTAAGGAATTCAGTTACCGTAAACAATGTGAGCTAAATTCTCCAAGCGCGAGTGCTCGCGTAACATTTAAGAGCGCAAGTTCCCGTAAATTAACCACGTCCAATATTGGCATTCCACTCGGAACGAAATGCCAATCAATCAATAACATTTTATTTAATAATTTATTATTGTTTATTGTTGTATTATTTTACCATTGACATAATTAACATTATGTAACTTGTGAAATATTATATTTTTAGTTTTATTGGGGATATATATATTAATATTATTTTCATTTCAATACCATTAATTAATGTACGAGAAATTAAATGCATTATTTAGATATATTTATATATCTGATAAAGGTTGAGTTTTGTAGCCCACCAATATTTTATCACCTTTATAATAGTACCACAAGTTTATGAATAAATGATTGATTTTGATTTATTTTCATGTTTTGACGGCCACATTTTATGGCTAGCCAACCTTCATCTAGAGTCACAAATAATCATTAATCTATGGTTTTAACATAAAAAAAAAATATAAAGCTATAGGTAGTATCCTGTATCTTTGTGCAATATTAAAATAATTTAGATACTATTAAATAAATTGGATGACAATAAATGTACAATTCCTAAATGACAATTAAAATCTAGGTATACATTCCTTTGCAACCATCAATTAAAAAAATGGCGAAGCGTTTTTTGCGCGGACATGTCTGGTGCAAATTTTTGTTTTGTAAATTAATTTACTGCGGATATTGTTAGTCAAAAGTGGTGTTGTTTTGTTTAATAATGTTCTACAATGTGAATAATTATGGAAAACGATAAATTGGACTTTAAATATGAGGCACAAGTCGTAGTTTATTTTTTAGCGGTTTTCCCGCGCTGTTAACTCCCATATTATACCCGACGTGTTTGGCAGCGAGTGACTCCAAGAAAAGCATAAAATACATATATATACCTTATTAATTATAAAAAAGAAATATATATATTACGTCACACTTGGCTGTATGGATAGACCCTTTGCCTTCCCTATCGCCTCATTCATCATCTATCAGGAGAAGAATATGAAGAAATAATTATTCAGTCCAAAACTATTTTTAAATATATCTATTTGAAGCGGTAGAATAAAATTTGTGACGTCATATTCAATAAGTCCTAACACGCATAATATTGTTAAGTTTATAATGGGTCTGCCATCTAACGTTTTTTTTTTCAACTAGTGCTTATTTCGTGAATGGCAACACTTAGCTCATGTCTGATTTGACAGATAATTAGTTTTATCCTTCCGCTGAACGAATATGGTTGTGTATACGCTTGAACAACGCTGGGAAATATTGCGACATTACTTTGAAAATCATGGTAATGTTGCAGAATGTGTGCGAAAATTGCGTACGGATTTTGGAAGAAAAGAAGCACCGTCAGCTCCGTATGTTCGTTACCTTGTGAAAAAAGTGAAAGAAACTGGCATCCTCATCGATAAACCAACGCGTGAAAAGCCAAAAACAGTGCGTCACCCGAGAATATTGCTGCTGTGTTTGGTGCGGATTTTGGTCCAGAGGCATAATTGGGCCATTTTTCTTCGAAAATGAGCAAGGAGTGGCCGTTACAGTCAATGGCGATCGGGCCATGTTGAACGAATTTTTGTTCACAGATATTGAAGAGGAGGATATTGGCAACATTTGGTTTCAACAGGACGGCGCCACGTGCCACACAGCCGACGCTTCACTTGATGTTTTGCGCCGTGTTTTTGAAAATCGCATTATCAGCCGCAGAGCTGATGTCGTTTGGCCACCTCGGAGCTGCGATTTGACACCGTTGGACTATTATTTCTGGGGTGCCGTCAAAGATAAGTGTTACGCCGACAAGCCAGAGACAATTGATGCTTTAAAGGACAATATTCGTGAAGCCATTGGTGAAATACAGCTGCCCACAATCGATAATGTACTTAAAAATTGGAACGATCGTGTAGGCTACTGCATGGCGAGCCCAGGCAGCCATTTGAATGAAATTATTTTCCATCGTAAACCGGAAGGATTGTACTTTCAAATAAAAAAATAAATTTGCAAAAATATTCAGTAGTTTTTTTTTTATAGCATTTTGAAAAAAAAAAAAGTTATTTGGCGGACCCCAACAGAATTAATAACTAAAAAAGTATAATTTAAGCATTAGGAATTAAAATACTTATAAAATACCATAAACAGTTATTATTCTACAATTCTTCATAGTTATAATTTAAAATAAAACATTGATTGCTCTAATATTTTCCGATTTAATAAATGACCATAGTTAAAAAAACTGTAGCCCTATTCTATTATTTAGTCGCAAACTTTATTAGTGGATTTTGTTATTTACGTCAGAGCTTGCGTCATAATTACAAAATGTTATTCAATTCTCAACTCTATAAGCGCTCGACCTTGACAGCGGCCGTGCAAATATCAACTTTAATAGCGTGGTATACGAGTATGTATGTATATAGTTAACAGATTCTATTATTTAACGTTGGCGCTTAAGTAAGAGAATAGGGCTGCTCACTGCTTAAAATTATTACAATAAATTCCTTGGATTGTTCTTAATTCGAATTTTGATTCGTCAACAATAATAATCTACCAATCAACGAAAGGTATTTTTTAGACAACACTTATTTTAATAAAATAATTATTTATACATGAATGAACAATATCAATAAATTGGTTCTGCAATTAATTACCTTTATCATATAAATTGTAATTAAATTTATAATTTACAAAGCTTTTTTATACATATAATCTAAACATACCTACAATTCAGGACTGAGCCAATAGAATTAGAGAGCAAAAAAGTTTCGTTTGAAATAAACTATTACGTCTTAAAAAAAAAAAAAAAAAAAAAAAAAAATTGCACTGTCACATGCATTCGTCAAATGGCGATAGGCGAGTTTTGTATATTTGTTATGTCCACGTAGTGGTCACATAATCTTTAATCAAGCCACATAATTTCGTCTACGAGCATCTTGTGTGAGTCACATATACCTTCTTCCTATACACATTTCTGTAGCCTTACTACGGGCTGCAAGCTCCGGAGAGTTTTTTTGTTTTTGCAGTGTTAATGCAGAACTAGGTCACCAGCTATATGCTGCTAAAAAAGTGCCGACCCTGGATCACCATGCAATTAATGTCACCTCTCGAACCATCGGGGATCGTTGATTCCATACAAACGTGGCCGTGCACTGGCTTGGAATGCCACATGTATTGATACACTCTGTTCGTCGTGCACATTTAGCCGCACGCCTTAAACAAGTACGCGGAGATTCATTATAAATTACCACTTCATCCCAATTGCAGTCGAAACGATGGGTCCGTAGTTCAAAGAGACTTCCCTCGAAAAGTCGAGGAAAAACTCCGCTTAGAGTAGAGAATATTTTGTTCAAAGGTGCGATCGCAGCCCCTTGAACACAGCGTCCTAGAACTCCACTGTTGGAGATAGTCCTTCCAGAAAATTCTGGAGTATTTGGTCTACACTCGCCACGCCGCGATAGCTAGACGGGTTGGCTAGTGTAGTTTATTTGTGTTTAATTTTAGCTTAATTTTTTTACGAGAATAATGAATTTAGCTTATTTATCGACCGTGATCTGAATACTTCTTACAGCACTCTTGCATAGGTAATATAAACGCGCCATTATACTTCCAATTATTTAGGCTCAGTCCCGCATCTTACAATGTTATTCTTAATATCACTTTGGCAGTTTAACCTATATTACTTATTATTATACATTAATTGTAAGCAATTTTTGTGCACCGAAGCATAAGATTCTAACAGCCGGTTGCTGAAAGGCTGTTTATCATTTCAAATGTTTAAACGAGGCTGAAATATTTATTTATTTTTACGGTAGCCAATAGTCTGCCTAACCCTTAATACAGCATTTTGAATGGGTGGACTCCCCCAGACTACCGGCCTAAGAACTAGCAGCTAGTCTGTTTTGTATGTCTCATGTGATTTACCAACTACAAACAAAGTTCATTCTTTTAGAGGTCATGTAACTACTTTAATAGTAACTGTTCAGAGCTTCGATTGCACTTCTTTCTATACTGACCATATGCCTTATATATATATATATAGCAGCATAGAAGCCGATAGACGCATTCAGCTAGGATGGGCAGCATTCGGGAAGCTACGTCACATCTTCCTATCGAACATACCACAGTGTTTGAAGACAAAAGTTTTCAACCAGTGCGTTCTTCCAGTAATGTCGTATGGTGCAGAAACGTGGACACTGACGGTAGGTCTGGTCCACAAGTTCAAGGTCGCTCAGCGAGCTATGGAGAGAGCTATGCTCGGGATTTCACTAAAAGATAAAGTCAGAAACGTTGACATCCGTCAAAGAACCAAAGTTACCGATATAGCTTTTAAAATTAGCAAGCTGAAGTGGCAATGGGCAGGACACATATGCCGCAGAACCGATGAACGATGGAGTAGACGGGTTCTGGAGTGGAGACCACGTACTGGAAGACGCAGAGTGGGATGACCCCCCGCCAGATGGACAGATGATCTGAGGATGCTGGTGGGGGATGGATGAGGGTGGCAGAAGATCGTGTGAAGTGGCGAGCCTTGGGGGAGGCCTACATCCAGCAGTGGAGAGTCACAGGCTGATGATGATGATGATATATATATATATATGTGTTTGTAGGCACTCGTTTTAATTTTAGTTCAGTTCTATATTTTTTGTAGTCTATTTGTTATAATTTTTTTATATGTTTATTAGTCGTTAGTTATCATATAATAAATAAATAATTTATAGACACAATTTAACAAAAGCACACACATTTTATTTAAGCATTTCAATGTTATTTCTTACGGTTTTTCAATATTCCTATAAACTATCTACTCTAACTAAAATAACGATACAAGGCACTCTGTATGCCCTATACCTAAACAATAATTTATTTTTATTATGAATTTAAGATTAAATAGTTATTTTTATTTTTTTATATAAATAAGGGGCCTTAATAACAAAAAGTGTAATATTTCACAAAATTTCACAAATAAGGTCATAGCCCATTAGAGCCACCCGGTACCCGACTCGCACAGCCTCTCCACTTGTGGTTCGTTTATTTAATTTTTATTTTAATACTATACATTCATATCGGAATTTGATTAAGTCGTACTCGTAATTTATAATTATAAATTTTTTACACATTTATCATTATAGATAGGTACATGACATTAATTGTCATGTCTGGAGAGCGTTATGCGAAGGTAAAGAACAGAACTAGAGAACTACTACTTAAATAAATAGAGGTTATTAATACAGCTGTAAAGGGGCTTTGTCAATAACTTAAAATAGTTAATCTTCTTCAAATGGACTTCTATGGATACGCGCTCACTACATCAACCAGCAATTTTCAGAACAAGCAATTGTAAAATATTCGGATATGCGGCGTCACTTTGACGGACCGCATACGTAATGACGAAATACGAAAAAGGGTAGGTATGAAAGAAAGCATAGGGACAAAAATAAGGAAAGGCATGCTACGATGGTTCGGGCATGTTGAAAGGATGGATGAAGAGAGATTGACGAATCAGATATATAATGCGAAAGTTGTGGGTAAAAGAGGCCCTGGCAGACCTAGACTCACATATTACGACCAAATTAATAAAACAATAGCTGAAGGTGCGTTGAAAAGCCATCGAAACAAAAGGGCATGTATGAAGAGGTTGATGAATGTCGAAGAAGCGAAAGAGGTATGTCGTGACCGTGACAAGTGGCGCTCAATTGTCTCTGCCTACCCCGCAAGGGATTTGGCGTGAAGATATGTATAAATAAATAAATAAATAAATATTTCCAGACAGGTCACACAGCGCCATCTAATTTCCGTAGTAAGCTACGAGGCTTGTGTTACGGAAACTAAATGGTTGATAAACTACATATTATACTTTTTTTTTTGTAAATATATACATATTATACATATAAACACCCAGACCGAGACAAATTATACAATGTACAACTTGCCCCCGGTGGGAATCGAACCCACGACCTCCCGAGTTCACGGCAACGTTTGTTACCACTAGACCACGGAGGCGGTCATGTATGTATGTATGTAATTGTAAAATTTTGATTTGATTATTCTTTTACCCCGAAAGGTATACGGTCGTGATGATATATTTTTTTTCTTTCTGTTTCTTTCAACAACCAGTAGACACTGAACGATAAGGTGGGGATTGGGTACGGGATGGCTCTAATGAGCTATGACCTTTATCTCAAAATATGTTTTTCCCGTTTTTTTTTAAATCTGAAAACTGCTAAAATAAAGTAGACATTTCTGATAAAAAAAAATTGGTCAAAATTTTCAATTTTAAAATTAATCGTGTTTTACGGACGGATTCATAAGAAATATTAAATTAAAATATATTGACTTAATTTAAATATTTACTGCGGCAAGCTCTTAAACTGTATTGTGGTCATATTCTGTTCATTTATCCGAAATCGTTAAATTTATATAATCGCGTAATTCTTTATTTACTGACAGTTTTATCTAGTGTTGCCCAATCTCCTTTTTTTTTGTTTTGGTCTTGCAAAAAAAACAAAGATAGCAACATCTTGATATGTAAAATGAGAAACAGTTTAATATGTGAACACCTTCTGTTGTGAAACAAGTATGTAGATAGATATATTTATTGAAATTTTAGACGTTCTTCATGACTTTGGTTGTCATTTGTCGGTCAAAATAAAATAACAATCAACAAATGTGTTAGAATGAAGTTGTATTTTTAACATTATATTTTATTACCACAGTCTTTAGTGTTTCTTTCAGTATTTAACTCGTTTTCCGAAATATTTTTTTTTGGTTTTTATTTCAATTGTAACTGCGTCGTGTCTGTCTGTCTTTATTAAATATCTTCAAATCTCTCTAGGCGTCCAGCGCCCACAAGGTGGCGTTATCGTTCACCTTGAGAAATACTGATCTAAGCCGTCATACGGTAACGGAAAAGTCTGGAGATAGTAAAGCTGGCAATTATTTTTGCCAATGTATTAGCTTAGCTATACAGAAGGCAAATGTTGCCAGTCTTCTTGGGACTATCACTGAAGGGTCGTCTCTAGAGAACATTTTTTATTTATAGTTTATTTTTTATTGGGTTTGTATTTATTTTAATTTTAGTCCAATATAAACGTCATACGCGTATATAGATAGGGTTTTGTTACAACTTCTGTTCATTAGATATATGTTGGTCAATAAGATCTATTTTATTTTTATTTTATTTTATTTAGGATAAAAAACAGACATATAGTAAAGATTACTAACTAAATATTAACTAATTAAGGTAAGCAACAGTATATCCAACGACATTATCCACATTTTTTTGTGCAATCAACATTTATAAGCTATCAAAAAGAAATATATATATATCTCGTATAGATTACCATGAACCCAATACTTACAATGATATATAAAGCAAAAAGTAAGTAAAATTAAACATATGTATATAGAACAAAAAAAATGTTTGACAATGCATTTAACAATTGCCCTTAGTGTGTCAGATCTAACCATTACAAATTTTAAGTAAAATGATACTAGAGTCTCACATGGCTTCCTTACTACAACTTGAGGAAGACCAATACGAAGACCAAGATTAGAAGTGTAAGAACAAGACCACTTGGTCACGTCATGGTCTTGCTTTGGGCAACACTAGTTTTATCGTTAAAAATTCGCGAGCTTAGATGAGCTTATATCAAAAATACAATAGTACCTAATTTTAATTGCGGTTTCAATTTGTTAAAGGATTCCTTTACATAACGTTTGCGTTTACAAAAACAGAATTTGACTACTGTTATTATAAAATAGAGGAATAATAGTTTTACTTACGAATTAATATATTGAATTAAATGTATCTTATATATTTAATATATTTTGTGCCAGCACTATTATATCGTAGTCTTTTGGTAGAATAAATAATAGCAAGCTTTCTTTATTATTTTTTATGACATAATTTCTACTCATTCCTTCAGCCATCTTTTCTTTTATTATTCATTAAAGTAACGGTACCTATTATTAATAATAACAAACTAATTGTTTAATATTATTATGGCGTCTTTAAACTATTTATAAACTTATATTTTTTTTTTCATTACAGCCCCTAGAACACAGCGTCCTAGACCTCTACTGCTGGAGATGGGCCGTCCAGAACTGTAGAATTTGGCCTACACTCGCCACGCTGGCCAGACGGCTTGGCGAGGATATGATGACAATTTATTAACGATTCCATAAGTTGGCATACATGTATATCGTAACTAAATAGTTGCCCGCAATAATGCGTGGTGGTGGCTCGGTTGTAAGAACGCTTACTCCGGCATGTACCAATGAGAAATACACTTTTCTTACGTACATTTGTCATAGATTTACAACACCATTTTCCCGTGCATCGGAGAACACGTTAAGCCGTCGGTCCCGGTTTCACTAATACCAACTTGTGGAATTGTTAATAAATTGTCATTGAAAATTGACATTAGATCCTCGTCAACCTGTCTCGCCAGCGTGGCGAGTGTAGGCAACATTCTCCAGATATATATTCTGGAAGGCCCACCTCCAACAGTGGAGGTCTAGGACGCTGTGTTCAAGGGTCTGTAATGATGAAAAAATGAAATAATGAATAATAGGTGCTGTTACGATTAGTAAATATTTTTGCAGCAATTGCAAAAAAACACTGGAGTATTTCGCCCACAAAATTTCATTATACACCTAAAACAGAAATATACACAATGCACCATAATGTCATATCGTCACTTGCTTGCTATAGAGGAGTTTCAGCTCTCGCATCTGAGTATGACAATCTTACAACCTTAGCTTCAGACAAAACACCAACACCTTCCAGACAAGACCGTCTATTTGACAGGACATCTCTAAGAAAAGCTCTTCTAGACCCAGCCAAATCAGCTCCAGTCAAAGATCGCGTCAATTTCCTTAAAGCTGGCAATTTTAACGCTTCTTCATAAGTAGGCGGTTCATCTGTAGGAGTAGTTTGAGCACGACCTCCGAAGGGATCACGAGAACAAGTCGGCGATAATTCTCTTGAAAAATACAACGTGTTATCATTCCTTCTACTCCGAGTCTCCTGTAAAGGTTGGTACAGCACAGAACCATCAGCTCTTGTCCTAATCTCTTCAACAATTCTTGTATTTGTAAGCACACCAGCCCACGACCGTCTATTCTGTTGCTTAGCTTCGTTTGCACTTGCAGCTATATTAAAACTAGAATGAGTTTCAGTTATAGCAGCTCGAATCCTACGAGATTCATCTAATGATGAGGCTTTATTAGTCTTTTGTATTCTAGGTTCGATATCTATTAGGATTTCTTGATTTTCTGCTGGTTCTTCTCGTAATGCTGCGTCGATTCTCATAGCTTCGGAGTAGGATGGGACTAAGGCACAGTTTTCGCGTATAGCTGCAAAGAGTTCCAGACTATCGACAGTTGAAGCATGCGATAGAGGTAGAGTTCTCGACGGTCTAGATGCCGAACACAATATGGCACTTTGTTCGTCAACAAGAGCCCAAGCATAGTTGGTAGCGGGTACTGGAGGAAGTGTATCGGAAAGATGCGTTTCTAAATCTAATTGCCTACTTGGATCAAGCTCGTAGTTCGTGCCAAATATCTTTGTTATCTGTCGACAAAAGTATTAGTTTAAAACTACTGTTAATTTAAACTTATAATTACAAATTGGGCTGGTCACGTGGCACGTCTTATAGATAACAGATGGACTAAAGTAGTTACTACATGGAAGGGACCGAAGGGCAAGAGAAATTAAGGAAGACCTAAGGAAATATAGGAGGACGAGATAGTAGAAGAAGAAATGGATAGAAAAGAAGGAGAGCTGAAAATACTGCCCAGATATATAATTTCATTTACTTGTTCTAGAGTTTTATTATCAATCTTTATCGTCACAGTTGTAACCCTTGTGCTTTCAAACACTAGTTTGCTTTTTCTCGCATTCAAACGGAGTCCTTTTTCTGCCCATCCCTCTTTCATTTATAAAATTATGGCAATTTAATTTCTCAAAAGTGCATTCAGACTTTGAAAATGTTGGACGACGCGAGTGAGAAGAATGCAAAGCCTAACAACCATAAAGAAGAAGAAGAAGTGTTGGCACTGGCCAACGAGAATTACAACATAATTTGATCCGGCTCGAAGGACCAAATTACGTTTTGATGGTGATAATTTTGCGCATATAAGGCAACATTTTAAATTAATATTGTTAACACTTTAAAAGAAATCTGTCATTATTGACATAAAAATATTTATTATAGTTATTCTCGTTGGCTAGTGCAAACATTCAGATTGGCTAAAATAAAATGGTAACACTTTTTAAGAACAAATGAATGAACAAAAAAAAATCAATCCCTTAATTATATAATGATGCCACTAAGGACTACTCCGACCTTGATATCTTTAACACTAATCGACACAATAACAGAAAGCAAATAATGTTAAACTGAGATTTAAATACAATACATGTTTAACTAATTTACATCTCATTAATATAATATAATGCACTATGTATTACCTTGTATTATTTTTTAATCTATTTAAATTATTTAAATATTTAAGTATTTAGAATTTAATTTTTAATTTAATTTTGATTTAATTTTAATTTAATTTTTAATTTAATTTTAATTTAATTTTAAATTTAATTTTGATTTAATTTTTGATTTAATTTGAAGTTATATAAATTATAGATTTAGTGCAATTGAGACCCCACAATACCGGCCTTCCTAGTGTGGGTCTCCAATAGAAAACATGTACATAGGATTTTATTGGAAATAAACGATTTATTATTATTATTATTTGTATCATTTTAATTTTATTCCTGTATATACATTTTTATATAATATCTTAGTTTAAAGTACTTTTAAATTGTAGTTTTAATTATTGCATGCACTAAAATTATCTGATGTAAAAGCCATATGTATATGCTTAGGATCACATTCACTTTCTTCTTAGTATCATTACATTAAATGAATAAATAAAAATAGATATTAACATCTTAGTTGATGAAAATGCAACACAAAAAATAGAATACATTAAAAAAAAACACTGGCCGGAAATTGCGCAGCAATCGAATTTTGGTTTCTGATGCTCCGCCCATTTATATAGTACAATCGCGGACACATGTTTTTTGGCTTTGTTATTGTTTACCTTTAGTTATTCTTTATTGGTTATTGATTTCAGCCTTAATTTCAATCTATTCGTTTTTGTTCAAACATGATGAACATGCCAGTGAACAGAGATGAACAGCAAATACTGTACCTGGCAAAAGCCGAAAAAAATCCAATGATCCATATTGATTTGGTAGTAGATAGAACTAGATTATAATGCTAAATTCAATAGTTCATTTTTACCTTTTAGATTTCCCACAATTGAACTTTACAGAGTAAGTAAAGTATTGACAGTTCGCCAACTCTTTCTCATGAGCGTTATTATGAAGATGCATAAGTTATCATCAAATAAGTCCATACACATGACATATACAAATAAAGTCGATAAAAGAAATAAAGATGTTTTTTCTGCCAAGGTCTTTTAAATCTAGCTTTGCGAAAAGATTTATCGGCTTTCTTGGTTATTACATTTATAATAAAACAAATAAGGCATTAGCCATTAGATATAAAAACAAAAGGTTTTGCAAGAGAGCTGTAGCTGAATGGCTCCAGCATCAAAGCTATCATGAGACTGAGCAAATTATAGTCGTAGTGAAGTAGAGTGAATTGTTATTTCTTTTTGTATATTCTAGTTAACTGTTAAAATTATAAATAAGATAACTCTTTATTTATTATCAATGTAAATACTTGCTAGTCCGAGGGGTGTTAACTGGTGACCTGCAATACTGGTATCTTCTAGGTACCCCGTTCAGGCACCAGCTCTCATGCTCGGTAAGTTAATTTGTTTAAAATATATATTTGGTTTTTGGGTACAATATCTAACACATACCGTATGTACCATATTGTAACTGTTGATATTTTTAATATGTATTTTATGAGAGAAATAAAATGTATTATTATTATAGTTATAATACCAAATTTGATAGACTTACGGTATAATGCACATAAGCCGTGTTGCACTCGATGACTATTCGGAGCGGCCATGACAGTAAAAGACCAGATAGAGCCCAAAACAACACTTGCGAAGAGTACCACGCACATCTATCAGAATCCCTGTATTGAAAAAGACAAACTTAAGTTTTTTATTAGAGAAATGGCCCCAACAAAATGTTTTCGCGCCATAATTTCTTTTTAAATTGACAGTTAATATATTGTGTTTATTCATGTGTCAGCATAACGACAATTGACAAAAACTTTTTTTACGTTGATAATTCTATAGTTTAGATCCCGCCGATATAATTGGAGAATTATGAACAATTTGAAATCCATTGTTTTATCTATAATAAAGTACCTGATCATAATAAAGAACCTTATCGTATAATGCTTTGCAACGATTTCATACATAAATTTTAACCAATTGACTATTTAATTAAATTATATTTTAATGCTGTGGTAAAACAGATGTAACTAAATTTAAAAAAGACACAATAAATTGTTATGATTGTTGAATTATATTTAGTTAAGGCACGCTGCAAAAAAGTTGGGGCCTGGTTTTGGGCAATCTCTTTTGATTATAAAGATAGAAAACAATCAGACATAAGTAACATTCGAATAACTTTTTGTGATATTTCTCACCGAGAAAAGTACATACAATCATCGTTATGTATTAAACAAGAACACACATTTCTGCGCATCCATGAATTATCCGTGCGGCTGCAGGGTTCATCGTGTATGGGAAAGAGAGAGGAGTAGAATGGATGCGAGCGACTATAGGCTGGTATAAAACTCACCATCGATCATTCTGCTCCTCTAACTACCAGCCAAATCTATATGATTTCATTAATGCCGTCTTAGAAGCTCGTTCCGTAAATGTATTGACGGCAGACTTGCCTATACCGGCCCAATTTTAGTAAGTGGTGCAAAGATTAGTTGCAATTCCTTTCGCACCAACGTCCACTGAGTAAAGCTACCTGATCATTTCGTCTGTGAGATCACTTCATGTTGTGGTATTTTGGAATATTTGATTCTTACGGTTAATTTAAAAATAATAACTTTGTTCAAGTTCCGCGAAAATACTAAGATGTCTGACCTATAGGCTGATACGGATTGATCATCTGGGATATTTTTATGGTGTTAAGATGAATATTGTACATTAATAATATAAATAAACAATATTGCTGATCATTAATGAGTAGGTACTTTAGTGACATTGGATTTGTAAGCTTTGTGTAAACTTGTCGACCAAATCAAGTCTGTCATCGTGGAATCTGTCTGGTTGAGAAACGCGCGTGTGCCGGCATTTTGGCTCGTGGTGTAAACAGCGACCGAGGGTTTAAAAACCAAACTAATTATTTACTTTACAATCTACTAGCTTGGTTAAGTCAAATAGATTTCATACACAGGAAATATTATCAACTTATTGATATATATAGTTGATAATATTTCCTGTGTATGAAATCTATTTGACTTAACCAAGCTAGTAGATTGTAAAGTTCCAGACAGGTCCCACAGCGCCATCTAGTTTCTTCTTCTTCATTCTAGTTTTAGTGGTAAGCTACGAGGCTTGTGTTACGGAAAATTTATACACAGGAAATATTATCAACTTATTGATATATATAGTTGATAATATTTCCTGTGTATGAAATCTATTTGACTTAACCAAGCTAGTAGATTGTAAAGTTCCAGACAGGTCCCACAGCGCCATCTAGTTTCTTCTTCTTCATTCTAGTTTTAGTGGTAAGCTACGAGGCTTGTGTTACGGAAAATTTATACATATTATACATATAAACACCCAGACCGAGACAAATTATACAATGTACAACTTGCCCCCGGTGGGAATCGAACCCACGACCTCCCGAGTTCACGGCAACGTTTGTTAACACTAGACCACGGAGGCTATAGGCCTATCTCCAAGAGGGGCTGTAATGATAAACACAAATGCGGTTAAAATAGTTACCTGTAAGCGACCATGTATTCCTTAAACGAACTAACTCCTATAAGATCCAGTCCTTCTCTCATTTCCATGAAGTCGTCGAATCGTTCATGCTCTGCGAAGAATCTAGATCTTTGGTCCTCAAATTCTGTAAAGATAATTTTGAAAATGACCTATACAGATTTTACTTTAGACTAACATGATATTCTATTGATAGAAATAACTGTGCCTAATGAAATGAAATTAATAAAATTGGTCCGCTATTTCTAGCATACAAATATTTATTTAGTCACATGACTTTGTCGAGCTTAATGTCTAGGTATTCTTTTGTCGAATAAAAACATTTATTAACCAGCATTTGTTTGACTCTCAATTTAAACAGTTTTAGTGACAGATCACTTATAGTGACTGGAAGATTATTAAATAAAGTAAAGTTTGGCTGTCAGAAATGTATACGGGCATTAAGTCCCTGTACTGTAAGTGTACTGTAATTTAGTAGTTTAACTGATGAGTATTTATTTATTTATTTAAAAAACTTATTGCACAAACTCACTCTCTTGAAATGCGTCTCGAAATATTTTTGACTCCATGTTCCTTTATAAAATATTAAACAATGTTATAGACTCTTCTACACTCTTACAAAATATATCATTACGTGTCCCCACACGTAGCACTCGCAGCAACAACTTATTTGTTATTTCTAATTCATCTACTAGGTATACGGCTAATAGATACTTTTGTCGCTCTCTCGACTACTACGATAAGAAATTGTCTCATCATGACTTATTTAACTCCAGTGTTAATAAATTTAAAAGCGACCTTAAACTACATTATGTTCTCCAAATTAAAATAATATAACATTTCTAATGAGTAGCTTTTTATATATGTAGTATTAGTTACTATCTTAATTTAATTTTGATAATATTTATTTTTTTTTGCTATTTTTTTTTTTTTTGCTTAATTATTAATCTGCTGTGCTTGTTTGTGTTTTAGTTTATTGTATTTTGTGTAAATTCTCGACACTCAAGGTCTTGTTAATGTTAATTATGTTTGTAATATTATGTAAATAAATAATAATAAATAATACATATTTCAGACAGGTCACACAGCGCCATCTAATTTCCGTGGTAAGCGGTAAGCTTGTGTTACGGAAACTAGATGGTTGATAAACTACATATTATACTTTTTTTTTGTAAATATATACATATTATACATATAAACACCCAGACCGAGACAAATTATACAATGTACAACTTGCCCCCGGTGGGAATCGAACCCACGACCTTCCGAGTTCACGGCAACGTTTGTTACCACTAGACCACGGAGGCGCCAAAATGTCTGTTTGCTGTCAAAAAAAAAAAAAAAACTTTATTGCACAAAGTACAAAGGCGGACTTAATGCCCGGAGACATTCTCTGACAGCCAAACCTTAGGGAAAAAGTAACTATAGGCCAATCATGACAAGTGGCAAGCTCGTCGATGTCTCCAGCGTACCAAACTCGAGAAACATCACAAATCAATTAAATATTAATTAAATGTATTTATTTACATTAATAAATATTTTTGTGTCTTAGGGACAAATTTGAACAATTATAGGTGCAATCATAGAAATAATAATAATACTCTAATTATAAAAGTTAATTTAATAGGATTAATATATACTTACATCATATATCTTTATATATATCATATACTACATACTAATAATACACATTGTTATACATAAACATACATATAAGCATTCGTTCGTTTAATTGTAATTTAACCCACCTCAAATTGCCAATAACAAGAATACAGTAATAGGAATTAGGTATTCCTTTGCGAACCATAAACTGCAGTCCAATATCGGAAGTTGGTAATTGGAGTGGAGGTGAAGGGGCTTGTTACTGGTTCAAATTGGAAACCGTTTGGCAAGTTACCGCTATGAGATCTACGTTATATATGAACTAGCTATTTGCTCCGGCTTTATTTATTTAAATACTTTATTGCACTTAAAATCTAATACATAGGCGAGCTATAACGCCATAAGGCATTCTTCACCAGCTAACCTTGGGGATCATGTAAGGTGATGGGCAGGATGAAGAAAAATATTAAAATAACTTAAATTAGTAAAATAAACATAATTATGCATTTATAGCACTCAACAATACATATAACTACGTACACAATTAAAAAAAACAATACACATACTCGTATATACATAAACATACACTATAAATAAATAGATATAGATATATATATAAACGAAATGTGAAACAACTTCGTTAATTCGAGAGATTACCCGTGTAATATAGTGAATAAATGGATGGTGATAGATTTAGCAATTGAATGGTTGACGTCATGTCCAAGTTTGGATTACAAGAAATATCTCTGCTAATTGCTAAAATCTGCTAATTTAATTAGAATCGGTCAAGTAGTTTAGGCGTGAAGGCAAATCTAATCAGCATACTCTGTTTCACCTAACATCCTAGCTGAACGAAAGTAAACAAGGAATTTCTAAGAAATGACATCATTCCTTTTGGGAAATTTTTGTACAACTTTTGCTGTGTACAATGCAGCAGCAGTCTCGACATTTCATAACTTGGCGATTTAAGGTGGCCATTGACGAGCCTTTCAACAGACCAAATCACGTGGTCACTTTCAAAATTTACGTCTACGTCTACGTCCATACTTAGTCATAAATAAAATTAGATCATAAGCTGACACGGCCCTTTTACAGCCACGATTTTAACTTATTTTATTTTTATTACTAATATTATTATTTATTTAGTATGTAAATTGACACAGCTTCCTTACAGCCACGAATTAAGTTCTTATTATTATGATAAATAATACATACATACTTCACGCCAGATCCCTTGCGGGGTAGGCAGAGACAATTGAGCGCCATTTGACACGATCACGACATACCTCTTTCGCTTCGTCGACATTCATTAACCTCTTCATACATGCCCTTTGGTTACGAAGACTTTTTAATGCACCTTCAGTCAGTGTTTTATTTATTTGATCGTGATATGTGAGTCTCGGTCTGCCAGGGCCTCTTTTACCCACAACTTTCGCATTATATATCTGGTTCGTCAATCTTTCATCGCTCATCCTTTCAACATGCCCGAACCATCGTAGCATGCTTTTCCTTATTTTTGTCCCTATGCTTTCCTTCATACCAACCCTTTTCCGTATTTCGACGTTACGTATGCGGTCCGCCAAAGTGACGCCACATATCCGCCGCAACGACCGCATTTCTACTGCATTAACCCTACTCTCATGCGTATTCTGACATATCCACGTTTCGCTTCCATACATCAGTGTTGGTACCAACATGGCATTGTGTATGGCGAGCCGAGCTTTGTCACTGACATTTCGACTGCCGATCAGTGACCCCAGGGCACCGTTAACACTATTTCCCGCGTTCACTCTTCTTTCAACGTCCCTATCGTACTTCCCATCCGCAGTGAAAACACTGCCCAGATATATAATTTCATTTACTTGTTCTAGAGTTTCATCATCAATCTTTATCGTCACGGTTGTCATCCTTCTTCTTTCAAACACTAGTACCTTGGTTTTTCTCGCATTCAAACGGAGTCCTTTTTCTGCACATCCCTCCTTCATTCTTGTGACTAGTGATTGCAGTTGTTGTTCGGACGATGCCATTAGAACAGCATCATCTGCATAAAGCAGGCAGTTCACCACTAGATCACTCATCTTTATCCCACAGTCACTCTCTCTCACTCTTTTTAGGCATTTGTCGAGATATAGAGTGAATAATCTAGGAGAAAGCACACAACCCTGTTTGACGCCCATTTGGGATTCAAAGCAAGGCGACCTTGTACAGGGACTGTATAGCCTGTAGCAGTTTGTCATTCACTCCATACTCCGGCAATATATCCCAAAGCTTCTTTCTTACAACTCTATCAAAAGCCTTTTCCAAATCCACAAAAGCACAGAAAACCTTCTGGTTTAAGGCCAAAAACTTCTCTGTGATATTGCGGAGCGAAAAGACTTGGTCAGTGCATCCTCTTCCAGGTCTAAAGCCTCCTTGTGCCATAAAAGACCTTCAGTCTTCTCTTGCAAGCGTTTCGTGAGAATCTTGCCATACATCTTGCTCGCCAAACTGATCAAACTAATCGCTCGGTAGTTGGCACAGTCCAATCTAGATCCCTTACCTTTGTATAAAGGAACGATGACTGATTGCCGCCAGTCCTCTGGTACTCTTCCCTCCTGCCAGCAAAGGTTGCACAGTAGGTGGAAAGCGTTCCAGACCGGTATACCTCCGTATTTGATCATTTCAGCGAGCACTCGATCTTTTCCCGCTGCTTTGCCACATTTCAGGCTTCTAATTGCCGATTGCAATTCTTGCACACTTATTTCCTCCTTAAAAGTGGACGTTATAGTTGTGGATAGCTCTGGAGGTAAAGTACCCGTCGTAACGTCGTTAGGAGTACTACTAGCATACATCTCGCTAAAATATTCATTCCATCGCTGCAACACCTCATTTGTGTTTGCAAGAATGTTACCGCTTTTTGATTTCACTCTGTTCATTCGACAAGATGACAAGCTACCTTTGGCCTTCCTAACTTCCCTCCAGAAAAGTTTGGAGTTCTCCTTAAAGTTGCTCGTCATCCTATTTTCACCTATTTCCTTACATCTTTCACGCTTCTCCTTAACCAAAACTTTTGTCTCATTCTTGCAGCGATGGTACAACTCTTTTTTTTCTCTTTTTATACTTTCATTCATATTCAGCGAAGCAACGTAATCCATCCAAGCTTTCTTCTTTCTTTCTACCGAATCTTTGACCTCTTGATCCCACCACGCGTCACCCTTGGTTGCTCGCTTTTTTGCTACTCCACATACTTCTCTTGCCGATTCTACCATACCATTTTTTAGGTACTTCCAACACTCTTCTACATCTTTGCTCACATCTTTCAAATTGATAAGTTTATCATTGACGCATTTCATATACTCCTCTTTCACACTATCATCTTGTAACTTTTCACTCTTTATTCTCTCTACTGCTGACAGATTGCCACCTGATCGCCGGTGGCGCCATTTTGTGAACAGGCTACTAATCCTAGTAATTACTAGGTAGTGGTCTGTTCCCAATTCTGGCCCACGATACGCCCTGGTATCCAGAGTCTGTGTTCGCAGTCTTTCATCAACTATTATTAAGTCAATTATACTCTTTTCACTATTCATCGTTCTTGTATACATGTGAATATCTTTGTGAGCAAACATTGTGTTGGACACAAAAATATTCTTTTCTAAACACACGTCAAGAATAAGCTTACCTGCATCATTTACTCTCCTATCTCCAAAATCACCTAGGACCGTTTCGTAATCTGCACGACGTGTCCCCACCCATCCATTCAAGTCGCCACATAATATTATATTTTCGTTCCCAACTGCCAAATCTAGAACTGTCCTGACCTGGTTCCAAAAATTCTCTAGTTCCAGCTGTGGTGCTGAGCTAACAGGTGCGTACACCACGGCCACAAATAACTTTTTAAGGCCTATTTTAAGACGAACCCAGAGTATTCTTGGGCTTTCCAGGCAGTACTCGTACATACTGTCGGCCAAGCGGCCGGATAGTAAGATGCCCACCCCCTGACTACCGCGATCGCTATCTCCCACTCCCGACCAGAGCGCGATCCCCCCTCCCGGCAAGTCCTGCATCTCACTACCCCTCCGCTTGGTCTCGGTCACGCCAATTACATCCAACTTCATTTCATCCATCGTATCTAGGAGTTCATTCATCTTATCATTCATCCCCCCTCGGACATTCCAGGTGCCAAAACGGCACTCATCTGCCCTCAATCCGCGCTTTTTAGGCCATGCGTGATGGGTTGCGGACCCCATCGCCATAAATAATATTATGACATTTATATTATTATGAATATAATTTTAATTTGACTCGGCCACTGTACAGCCACGAAATTAATTTAAGTTAATTTGATTTTATTATAATTAGACATTATATTATAATTATTTTAGATTATAAGTTGACACGGCCTCTATTCAGCCACGAAATTGTTATTGTATTTTTTTTATTTTTTATTAAGTTTACTAGTTAGTTTAATAAGTTAACACGGCCTTTATAAAGCTACAAATTTAGGTTAAGCTGCAGTACTTGTTTATGGCACCAATGTCACTTACTTATTTCGGTCCATCCATAATTTAATTTTTAATTAATTTAAATAATATTTTATTTTATTTGTAAAAATTGACAATATCCGAGTGTTACCTGTGAACCAAATGGAAATAAATAATTTGAATTGAATTGAATTCAGTTTATTTTCCGTTGAGCCGCCGCCAGAAACGACATCACCTTCATAATTTTGTTAAAAATGGCATCACGCAAAATAAACTAAATGGACGTAGAAGTAATTCAAATCATTTAAAAAACAATATACGTTTTCGATAATCTTGAACACATTTTGGAACATGTGGACGCGATTTGGTCCTATCAAATTCAAATTCAAATAGTTTATTAATCAAAAATACTTATTACTAGGGTTTCACAAAAAAATAATCCTCCAGAAGATGTAGGTAGGCACTTTTACAAATAATATCTAAACTTATTAATTTAGACAAATGTGTCGCTGCTAGCTAAACTAATAGTCTTTCTACTACTGTTAAATATAGCTAGCAGGTCTCTTTCCGGGGCACAACATTTTTAGACCTTTAACCTTTGGAAGACTAACAACCTTATTAGACCATTAAAAACTTACCACTAGCAGCTTCAATATTGGCAAAAGCAAATCCTTTACTGAATCGTACTTTTGTGATCGGAGTGTGGATGTCTAGGATGAGGTTTTTGGAAGCATCTCTTTGTCCGCAGCAAGCGTGGGCGAACACCGTACTGGCGCTATGAGTGTTCACCCGTTCGTAGTACACCTGCGTAGAATACTGTTCCTTCAATTAAATTTATCATATTTAAGAACATAATACTTATTACAAATATTTAAAAGTACACGTAAAAGTGAATGTTTTTTTTTTATACTAGCACGACATGTGACCTTGCGCCCACCTGATCATGAGTGGCGCGCGTGGTCCATGAATGTTAGCAACTGGAATCAGACACTTATGTCCGACATAAATCCGTAACACTATGCCGGCTTGACTTGATGCCTTTTCACACTTCGCTTGAAGGACTCCAGGTTATAGGAAAGTGGAAACACAGAGGCTGGAAGAGCATTCCACATCTTTATTGTGCGACAGATGTATGAGTCACCAAATTTACGCGTACAGGTACGCGAAGGGACGGTGACTACGGTATGTGGGTGCATATTCTGACCTGTGCGTGTGGTTCGGTTGCGGAATGAAGAGGAAGGAATTAGGTTATTAATAATAATATGTAAAAGCAAAGTTAAAGAGTTAAAGTAAATGTTAACGTAAAAGTAATGTTAATAGTAGAAGTATAATGTAAACTTGCAGGATGTCAGCAGTGGGATGTTATACGAGACACGTCGATATAGATAATTGAAAAAGACATTTTTTTAAGCATTTGTTTATTTTAAAACTTTATTGTTTTGATAACAAAAGGCGTATGTAATGCCGATTGGCATTCTCTTACCATCAACCTTTAGGACAATGTATCAATTATGGTAGGTTTATAAAACAAACATAAAATAAAGATTATTTAAATAATTTTGATGTTAATTTAAATAACGTATTTATAACTAAATAAATAAATACATAATTTTAATACTTAAACTACATAATAATAATATATACACTACATAAATAATACATATACAATACATACATAAACTACTTAAACGTATATAAATAAACAGAAAACTAATATTTATATTATACAACTACATTACAATAATGAGAATAGAAATGAATTGTGAATATTTATTGCATCTTTAAAAAGTGTGAATATACTTGTCTTTTAAATACTTAAATACTTCTGTCAGCATTCCATGTATTCATCATGCCTGGTCCATCGTGTGTGGGAAAGAGATGAGAATAATGGTGTCTCGGGCTTGCGACCGACAATAGGCTAGTTTACGATTATATAATATATTATATATGTAATATTAGTATGTATGTGTATGTACCTATATGTATATGTATGTGTATTGCTATTTTTTTCAGTTGTTAAATATTATTACTATTGATTATTCTATTTATTTGCACCGTACTCAATATTAAATGATTCCAATGCCCCAAAGGTTAACAGGCAGAGAATGCCTAGGTCGGCTTTACGTTCGCCTTTTCTATTTTTACAATAAATCTTTTAAATAAATAAATATCCAACATTCTGCTTCTCCCGCTACCCAACCAAATATCGTAGTATGATTCCGTTAATGTATGTATGTTGTGACGTATGACGGCAGACCTGCTTAGACACAATTATTTCACTAAGTGGTATTAATTAATTTATCGTGTAATTTTTAGTTATATAATAGTCATGGCATAAATTGCATGACGTACAAAATAATTTGATTAGAGGAAAACCACTTTAATATAATACCAATTTGCGATATTATTAGTGTAGGATGTACGTTATTGACAGAGATGTAAAAACTGGTCAATTATCTGCTGAAAATTGGCCTTTCAAATTCGGATATATTATTTATTATCAGCCTGTGTGTTTCTGCTGAATGATCAAGGCTCGTCTCTGCAGGCGATCTTTTTCAAACCCCGCCAGCGTCCTACTTTGGGTCAACCGTCTATCTGGCGGGGCGACGTCCCACTGTGTCATCATGTACGTGTTCTCCGCTTTAAAACCAGTTTTTTTTTTAAATACTTAACACGACATGTGACATCGCACCCACCTGACGGTAAGCAGTACGCGAGGTCCAAGAATGGGAGCAACTAACGACGATCACCACGACCGACATCAGTCTCTACCACTATGCCGGCCTAACAAGATGCTTTTTCACACTTCGCTTGAAGGACTCCAGGTTATAAGAGTGGGGAAACACACTGGCTGGGAGAGCATTCCACATCTTCAGCGTGCGACAGATGTAAGAGTCTCCAAATTTATGAGTACGCGTAGGGATAGTGGGTAAGGTATGTGGATGCATATTTTGGCCTGTGCGTGTGGTTCGGTTGCGGAATAGAGAAGAAGGGATAAGGTTATGGAGCTCCTCAGAACACTCGCCGCGGTATAGCTTGTAGAACACGCTCAGAGAGGCAACGTCACGGAGAAGCTGCAGTGATTCGAGAGTTTCAGAGACTGAAAGTTTGCCTTATTGGTCGGTTCTGAAGTCTAATTTTGAAAGCTATGTCAATAACTATACAACAGGATATATAATAGGACTAATAAAAAGCTTAATATTTATCCTCAAAGGTACTCGTTAGGAACTGGCTTCAGGAACTAACTTATGAGGACAATAAAAACCTGTTTAAAATCATAAAATAATATTAAAATAAATAGGTTGTTGCTAACACATGCATACTTTCTTATATACATCCACTCAAACCCACATACACCAACACACACACACACAAACATGCATATACACCAACCATACACATGCACACAAACAATTATTTAAGTTTTGCCTTCAGCAAATATAAATAAATATTGTCTGAAGTAATATAAAATGTTGAAAGAGCATACCACGTGTGATTTTACATAGTACTGTATTATCATATCCCTATCAACTGCCCAGTTATAAAACATTAGGTCAATATTGTCAGCATATTGATTTAACAGAGTGCCTGTCACTTTGTGGGGATTAGTGTACACTGAAATATCTACATCCGCATAATAGTATAATATAATTTGATATGCTTTTAAAGTATCATGGATGAAAACATTGATGGAACAATAGTTTTTTTATAATTTTAACGGGTCTTTACGCGATTTACCTTAGAGACATATTTCTCCCGACGTTTCAGCCAAGTTGCATTGGCCGTGGCCACGGGTCGACTGGCGCTATGCGGTGTAGTCTCGTACATACTGGGCGGTAGATGTAAACCTGCCCACTTACCACTTTAAAAGTTTTTAGAAATCACGACACACGACACTTACAATATCCTTAGCGACACCGGGCGATTATTCCCGGCGTCGAAACCTATTGATTACTGGATTCCACGATGAAGATAGCTTATAACCCCTCTCGATTGAAATTTTTGTGTTTCTTTATTTCGATCGCTTCACGTACTATTCTAGGGTAATAGTAACGATCAGTGGAAAGTATCTTTGGGTCATGCAGCTCAATCCAATGGTTTGTGCCACTATCCATTAGGTGTTCTGCTACTTGGCTGAAACGTCGGGAGAAATATGCCTCTAAGGTAAATCGCGTATAGACCCGTTAAAATTATAAAAAAACTATTATGAATGTGGGTAAAGATTTAAAAAGTTTAATTGATGAAACAAGTAACAATAGTGATAATGTTCGTATCATTATAATCACAGCCCCTAGAACACAGAGTACAAGACCTCCGCTGTTAGAGATGGGCCTTCCAGATGTATCTGGAGTATTTGACCTACACTAGCCACGCCTGGGTTGGCGAGGGTCTAATATCAATTTATTAACGATTCCACAAGTTGGTATTAGTGAAACCGGGACCGACGGCTTAAAGTGTTCTCCGAGGCACGGGAACGGTGGTGTTGTAAATATATGACAAATGTACGTAATAAAAGTGTATTTAAAGAAGAAGAAGAAAGAAAGAAAGAAAAATATTTTATTTGCCAAATATCAATAAACACAACTTAAACAAATAAAGACTGGTAGTATACACAAGATGTGTGGTGACAAATAGGGAATCAGCTCAGCATGTAGCTGCGACTCTGGGCCACAGCTGATTTTCGGCTAATCCCTTATTAGGAGTGGTGTTAATGGATAATATATACATATATATAGTGTGGTGTATGTATGTACGCATAAAAGGATAACTAATACATTAAATAAAAATAAAAATTAAATATGTAAAAAAAAAACGTAAAAACAAACTATAAAATATTAAGAAAATATGCTGCTACAGTAGCTGTTGGTATGTCAAAAGAGAGTTTTTATATTTATTTTTAAAAGCAACCGCCGACTGCATGATGCAAATCTTAGTAGCAGCATACCTAAAGCTTCCACAGAACGCTGAGGTCTTGTATCGGGGACGACACAGTAGTTTGAGACTGGATCATGTGCCATATCGTTTAGGATCTTGCGGCCATGTCAGTTTATTATATAAGTACAATAGTGAATAAAGTTTTATCACCCCAAAAAGCAAACATGCCAAATGTACTGTTCTGCGAGCTATTTGTCATTTACATGACGGAGTTCGAACACACCGTTTTTTTTTAGGATGTTATGGAAAGCGTTCTTACAACTGAGCCACCACCGCTCGCACAAGTTTTCAAACCTCAACTATAAATACATACAATACATCATACATTTATTTATTGTAATAATAGGATATTGGCAAATATATTAGGTCTGGATAAAAGCATTTATGTTCAAATTTATGAAAGACACTGACTCCTGAAACACACACAAATAGTTCGGGAGTCAGAGGATGCTAAAATAGTATACAAAGCATTGATCAATTTAAATGTTCCAAATGTATATTGTATAGTTTTTTTTTTTAAACAATAAAGTTTATTATTATTATTATACATCTGTCGCACAATAATCATGTGGAATACTCTTCCAGCCTCTGTGTTTCCACTTTTCTATAACCTGGAGTAGTCCTTCAAGCGAAGTGTGATAATGCAACTAGTCATGTTGGCATAGTGTTAAGGACCGATATCAGTCATGAGTTTCTGATTTCAGTTGCTAAAAATGGACATTGTACGCCGCTTACCATCACGTGGGCGCAAGGTAACAGACATATCGTGTAGTACAGAAGTCCCCCTTCTCTCCTCCCCCACTCTTCAGGGCACCACGCTGGATCTACAGCCTAGCTTCAGCATCCTCGGGGTGGAAATACTCTCAGACCTTAACCACCGGAACTACATTGAGAGCATCACCAAAACAGCGTCAAAAAAGCTCGGAATACTGAACAAGGTGAAGCGGTTTTTCCCGCCATCAATCAGACTGTTGCTGTACAAAGCACAGATCAGATCATGCGTGGAATACTGTTCACACCTTTGGGATGGTTCAGCCAAGTACTTCACAGATGCTCTTAATGTCCTACAGAGGCGAGTTGTTCGAATTGTGGACGATGTTACTATATCTGGAACTCTCGAATCCCTGCAGCTTCGCCGAGATGTAGCTTCTCTGAGCGTGTTCTACCGGCTATACTATGGTGAGCGCTCTGAAGAGCTCTATAACCTAATTCCTTCCTCTCCGTTCCGCAACCGAACCACACGCACAGGTCAGAATATGCACCCACATACCGTAGTCACTATCCCTTCGCGTACCTATAAATTTGGTGACTCATGCATCTGTCGCACAATAAAGATGTGGAATGCTCTTCCAGCCTCTGTGTTTCCACTTTCCTATAACCTGGAGTCCTTCAAGCGAAGTGTGAAAAGACATTTAGTCAAGCCGGCATAGTGTTGGGGACTGATGTCGGACATAAGGGTCTGATTCCAGTTGCTAACATTCATGGACCCTGCGCGCCACTTACCATCAGGTGGGCGCAGGGTCACATGTCGTGCACGTATTAAAAAAAAAAAAAAAAAAAAAAAATATAAAAAAAAATCTACTCAAAATTGCAATCTTGATAAAATAATTTAATTAAAAATGCATATACAAGTAGGTACTCGTACGAAAAACTGAATAGAATTTGTCCGAAATCCCCATACGAGTATATGAGTAATATGTCCTTTCACCTACTTGTCCCAGCATTATCTATTATAAGAATTTTATTAACAAGCATTAAAACGAACAAATGAATGTCCCATTAATTTGAGAAAAAACTAAATTACGCTCAACTTGAAAACAAAAGCAAAGAAGAATTTATAAAAGCAAAAAGACATCGGATAAAACCATTTGCCACGGTTTAAATCCAAATGAAATGAAAAGCTCTTTCATTTACATAATCATCATTGAATTAATATAAAGGCATATATTTATTATTAGAAATTGACGTTTTGAGCTAGTGAGCTTAAATTATTTCCATTCCACGTTAATATTCATAATTTCGTATTGAATACATTATTTTAGTTTAAAAGTTATTGAAGTAGTGTGAAGTGCTTTAACTATAGATAATATCTACAACAGCTGATTATTTTGGAGTGCTGAAATAGTATTAAACAAATTCGACTGCAGCGATGTCGACAAAAGTATTGTTACAAAAAAAAGTGAGATAGCTTGTTTTTATTGTTCAAGAAGATTTCATTACGCTTGTTTGGGTATATCTGACACAAACTTTAAGAAAATTTCCTCAAAATACAAGGATTCCTATAAACCGCTTGTGTGTCGAGTGAGCGGAGAGGTGACAACTCCAATACCCCAGTAAAATCATTGTCAACAACTTCTATAGAGAATCTAGACTACAACAGCTTATTAAAACAATTTTAAGAAATGCTAGACAGGAAGCTGGCTGAGATGAAGTCCACTATAATTACCGAACTAGCCGATAAAATAACTTTGGAACTAAAGGATAACCTCAAAATTTTAAACTTTTGGAGGCATCGCATACCACTCTTAAAGAAGACTAACTTGTGCCTCCAGCAACGCTACACATCACTTGAGGAGACCGTGTCAGACTTGACTGGTTTTATGAAGTCTGTTTCCTTCAATTCTTGGACTAATTAGATTTTGTAAGGCTTTAAAGATGCAAGTCCTTTTTTAAAATCACGTGTAATATTTAAAGTTGTTGCGATCGTTTTCTTTTTGAAAGTGACGGATTTTCACGTACTGCTTGTCTCATTTCTTCTATGGTTTCTTCGTCTCTAACTTCACGCAAATGGCTTCTGTTTGTGATTTAAACCAGTATTCTCGAACATTTCTATGCATTTTCTGACGCTGTTCTCGCTTGGAGCACTGTGTGTTTGATATTCTGCTCGAAATATACGCTGAGCAGTAACGATGGAATTAAGGTTTTGGTATTATGCGCGGACGCAGAAAGCGCGATTACGGAACACGGATATATTGCTATGCTACTAAATCTCCAAGATGTTGCGCACGTCACTTTCTTCTCACCGCCCCCCCCACACTGTCGGATCAACCCCCCCTTCGTCGCCTGTGGCCCTATTCTTTTCTTACTTAGTCGCAAAATTTACTAGTGGCTATAGTTATTTACGTTAGAGGTTGCGTCATAATTACAAAATATGATTAAATTCTTAAATAAGCGCTCGACCTTGACGGCGGCCGTGCAAATATCAACTTTAATAGCGTGATATATATATACTTAACGAATTCCATTATATAACGTTTGCGCTTAAGTAATAGAATAGGGCTGTGGACTCCCTGTATTTACTACATACTGCAGGCCGCTTTGCCTATTTGAATGAGCCATTTAATACCGGGCATTGCTTCATTGTCAATGTTTATCATGAAATCTTTTTGCTTGCGGCTTAATGGGCATAAATTCTTGGAAACAACATGACATATCTTTCTTTATTATACATGAAATAGATGTGGATAATAAAAATCTGAGAATAAAAGAAAGCTAACCACATTATAATTTTTTATTTTATTAAAAACCTTATTGCACAAAATATACAAAGGCGTGAAATAATGTCGCTTGACATTCTTTGCTTGTCAGACTTTCGGGGCAACGAGAACATTCATGTAAATGCAATATGTATATTAAAAATAAATAGATGTGTTACCTTTGGACTGGTCCATAAGTAACATGTTTATTTATTTATTCGAAGAGAAAGAACAGAGACAGGCAGTATAAGAACAATTAAGAAACGATACAGTAGGAGCCATTAGAATTATACCCGCCACCAAAATATTTCCCACTGTGGACAATAGTGCACCATTTATATTTTTAGATACGTTAGTACTACATATGTATACCTTGGCCAGGTATAATGGATAATACAATTGCAGTGTTCGAATTTATGGAACTATCAATGAACTCCAAAGCAAACCCCACCCAGCGAGCTAAACCGACAACAATAGCTTCTTTATTTTGGCCTTAAATGCGGCGCGAGAATTGCTAAATATATCGACGTCTAATAACCGACTGTTGTACGGCTCGCACATTCGGCGTACTGGTGGTGGTTATTTACTAAACTAATAAGATACCTACTAGATTATATATAGTATAAGATTTTTCAAAAAAATATTATGATCTTAGATGTTTAAACTATATATAAACCTACATTACGGAGTTTTATTTGAATTTTAATAAATAATAGTATTGTCATTAATACGACAATAACATGATCGTTGGATTTTCTTTTGTAAAAAAAGAGAGAAATAGGGGCTCGGACCGAGAGGTCGACAGAGCGAGTATTTTTTATAAATATTAGGAGGAAAGTGTTTAGTTTTCTGTAAATTTGTAATTATTTCGAAAATATAAAATATAAAAAGTTCAACAAACATCTATACATCCATCCTTTCAAACATTAGCTTTTATAATATTAAAAAAGATATAAAAGTTACCTGCGTGGTGGTGTAAGCATCGCCATTCCGATATCGCGTGACCTGCCTTTTCCTACGCACGTAATGGTAGCAGATGGCTTTCCACCTAAAATAAAAAAAAGTATTATGAAACTATGTTTGGCTAAGATTCTATCTGTCACAAAATATTTATTTATTTAAAAACATATTTGTAATAATATGACTTGTATATCATTACAACATCGCGCCCGGCTTCTGGCTTCAGTAGAAAAGGAATCCGGCCACTGGTTACACGCACTGCCTTCTGCGAACCTCGGCACACTGCTTGACGACGAAAGGGCCCCTGGAAAGGAGAACGTGCTCTGGTCTGGGACGCCACGTGCGTCGACATCCTCGCCGCGTCGCATCTCAGGGGGACAGCGCATAAAGCGGGAGCCGCGGCGGTAAATGCTGCTGTAGAAACTCTGGGCCCATGGAGTCCAAGCGCAAAAAAGTTTTTAAAAGACATAACACTGCGTCTTGTCGCCTCCTCCGGTGACAGCGGGAAAATGCAGCCAGGGTTCTTGCCACCATTCCAGGCGGACGGGACTTATATCCCTATCCTTAGAATTTTAGAAATTAATTAATATTAATAAATAAAAATATTTATTTAAAAAAAAGGAATGCTACGAGAACTTTTTATTTATTTATTACTACTTTTAATATTTTATGTATATTATTTAGTTATATTTATTATATGTATTGATATTGCGTTTAAGCTTATCCCTATTATTAACTTTTTTTGCAAAATCTATGTTTAATATTTAAGTGGAAACTTTGCTGGATTGTATACCTTTTAGAATTGTTGTAATTTTGTTTTATGATCTGTATGTTTCCTTAATAAATAAAACAAAACAATATAAATAAAATTAATATTATTTTATATTTTGTAAATATTTTGTTTGAATAAATGTTAATAATAATAAATATTTCCAGACAGGTCACACAGCGCCATCTAGTTTCCGTGGTAAGCTACGAGGCTTCTGTTACGGAAACTAGATGGTTGATAAACTACATAATATACTTTTTTTTTTTGTAAATATATACATATTATACGTATTACATGTATTACATATAAACACCCAGACCGAGACAAATTATACAATGTACAACTTGCCCCCGGTGGGAATCGAACCCACGACCTCCCGAGTTCACGGCAACGTTTGTTACCACTAGACCACGGAGGCGGTCAATACAGTATGTAGGTTTAAAAGTATACAAGTATGGTTACGAACGTTATAATTAAATACTTTGACTGTATGTTCAAGTTGATGTTGATGATAAATTTCAAGCGATAATCTTTCAAGATCATTCCTATCCTATTGCGGTAGAAATGCGGTATCCACGAGATAAAATTAAAAGGCCGTTGTGATAGTAACAAATGACAACGATTTATCTTCTCTTACCTTTCCTTACGAAGACGAAAATGTTCCCAACTTATCCTGCTAAATCAATACAAGCTTAAAACGGGAATCTACTTATTTGAAAGTTTTGGTCTATCATCAACTGCATCCGTGGTCTAGCGGTTAAGTCCGTCGATTTAGACTCGGAGGTACCGGGTTCGATTACTGGTCGGGACACAAAAATATTTATTAATGTAAATACATTTAATTTATTTGTGATATTGTTCGAGTTTGGTATGCTGGAGACATCGACAAGCTTGTCACTTGTCATGATTGGAATCTCTACTTATTTGAAAGTTTTGGTCTATCATCAACTGCCTTCGTGGTCTAGTGGTTATGTCCGTGGATTTAGACTTGGAGGTACCGGGTTCGATTCCTGGTCGGAACACAAAAATATTTATTAATGTAAAAGTCTGACGACGGAGACGACAGACGGAAAAGTCTGGAGACAGGACAGCTGGCAATTATTTCTGCCAGCGTATTAGCTATCATCATCATCATCATCATCATCAGCCTGTATCTCTCCACTGCTGGATGTAGGCCTCCCCTAAGGCTCGCCACTTAACGCGATCTTTCGCTACCCTCATCCAACCCCCACCAGCGACCTTCTTTAGGTCATCTGTCCATCTGGCGGGGGGTCGTCCCACTCTGCGTCTTCCCGTACGTGGTCTCCACTCTAGAACCCGTTTGCCCCATCGATCGTCGGTTCTGCGGCAGATGTGTCCGGCCCATTGCCACTTCAGCTTGCTAATTTTAAAAGCTATGTCTGTAACTTTCGTTCTCTGACGAATATCAACGTTTCGAATTCTATCCACCAGAGATACACCAAGCATAGCTCTCTCCATGGCTCGCTGAGCGACCTTGAATTTATGGACCAGACCCACTGTTAGTGTCCACGTCTCTGCTCCGTACGACATTACCGGGAGGACGCACTGGTTAAAGACCTTAGTCTTTAAACATTGTGGTATAGACGATGAGAGGATGTGCCGGAGTTTCCCGAATGCCGCCCATCCTAGCTGAATGCGTCTGTCGGCTTCTTTGCTGAAGTTGGCTGCTCCTAATTGGATAGTCTGCCCGAGGTATACGTAATTTTGCACAACTTCGAGAGTGTCGTTTCCTATGCAGATTGGCCTCGGCTTGACATGATCATTGAACATGACTTTCGTCTTGTCTAAGTTCATTTCGAGACCAACCCGCTGGGATGCTACGTTTAAGCCGTTCAGCATTCCGCTAAGATCCTTGAGTGAACTGGCCATAATGACTATGTCATCCGCAAATCGGAGGTGTGAGATGAATTCTCCATTGATGTTTATGCCGCAGTAATTATTAGCTATACAGAGGGGAAATGTTGCCAGTCTTCTTGGGACTATTCCTGAAGGGTCGTCTCTAGAGAACATCTTTTACTTATAGTTTATTTTTTATTAGGTTTAGTTTATATTTATTTTAATTTTTACTTTTAAGTAGTTTTAATTTATATTGTAATTATTTTATACAGTTTGTATATTACTTCAATAAATAATATTTAAAAAGTATTGCAAATAAATACATCTAATTAATATTTAATTTATTTGTGATATTTCTCGAGTTTGGTACGCTGGAGACATCGACGAGCTTGCCACTTGTCATGATTGGCCTATAGTGAAGTTAGCTAAATGTGAATCCGCTTATTTATAAGTGTGGTTTCTGACCACCCCGAAAGGGAAACGGTCGTGATGATACTTTACTTTAGTCTATGATCACAGCCCCTGTAACACAACTAGACCAAGACCTTCACTATTGGAGGCCCTGCCTGCAGGCCTATTCCATTTCTTAAGAGGGTTCAATGGATACAAAAGCGTACCCTTTATGGGCCTTCAAAAACTTATTTTTGGGGAATTATAACTTCTCTCGTCAAGCCTGGTCGCCGTCCGTCTGATGGTTAACGAGATAAAATTATATAATTTTATGTAAAATTTGTACTACACCCGACTATTTAATTAGAGATCACGTCTGGTACTTAAACCTCTGTTTATAGAGCGTTTCCAAAAGGGTCTTGGGGCTATAGCGTAACCGGAAATATTTTCAGTCGGGTCCAAAATAACAACATAAAAGAACATTATGGAATCAATGTGCGGGTGTCGGGCAGAGACGAGAAGAATTGTGTCCCTTGTGAACGAACAAGGTGGGTATAGGGGCGACTTTAGGCGACTTTTAGGAAAGAACAATGGCGAGCGCGATAATTGATTTACATAAATTAAATTTGCAACAAATATAAATATATAATATTAATATTAATTAGGTTTATCTTTTAGTTTATTTAATTTAAGGTTTTGTTTAATTTATTTTTAACTTTATTGTTTAGGTAGCTTTAATTTATATTTATTGTTTGTATTTGTGTATCTTATTTAAAGGAATAAACATTTTTGTGTTTTCATAAAATATATATATATATATATATAATATAAAAAGGTGCAGTAGTGTTTTGTTATTCGGATAATAATTTTTATCTTTAAAAAAATGTAAACTTTTTTATTTCAAATTCAGGTTCTACAAATGACATCTGAAGCCTAAAAAAAATATTTGCTCTTTTGACAATTACACGTGGTGTAGAGGTCCTTCGCGCCATTTTGCGCGGACTTGTCAAGTGCAAGTTTTTGTTTTGTAAATTGTTTTACTGTGGATATTATTGGTCAAAAGTGGTGTTGTTATGTTTAATAATGTGCTACAATGTGAATAATTATGGAAAACGATAAATTGGACTTTAAATATGGGGCACAAGTTGCAGTTGATTTTTTAGGTTTTCCCGCGCTGTCAACTCCCATACTTTACCCGACGTGTTTGAGCAATGGTGTCGCGAGTGACTAAGAAAAGCATCAAATTCTGCAGCATCTGGAATTTGATGATGACCTCATTAACTCATAAAAAAGAAAGATATATTACGTCAGACTTGGCTTTATGGGCTAGACCCTTTGCCTTCCTTATCACCTCATTCAAAAAAAATACACGTGGTATATGACAAAATTAATATTTAGAATACAAGATGGTACCAAGTGGTCCTAGACAAGAACGCAAAAGATTGAGTAATGTTGCCAGAAAAAAAAAAACATGTCTTACCGTAAATATTTTATATGGAAACATTTACCTATGCCTTTCGAGGTTTAGAGATTTTACAACTAAGAACAACCGACAACCCGTTTGACAGCTTGAAGGAATGGGTGAGTGGAGGATCCGTTGAGGAAACGTCTTAATAATAATAATAAATTATTTATTTTACAAAACCAAAACAAGTGCAGGTACATGGGCGAGTTTAATGCCGTAAATGCATTTTCTACCAACTAACCTTTGTGACTGAGAGCTGTAATAAGCGGGTGCAGAAGGTTACGAAGAAAATAGATAGTTGAAATTATTTATTACTATATAAAACACAAAATACGTATCTTAGACTATATTAAACATTTCCCATCGTGTCGATGTCGTATGTTACCCTTATGTTACCCATAAGGGTAACATGTAGATACGAAATTGCCCTTTTGAAATGTTGAACTAAACTTATAATCTGGTTTAAGGTTATCGTGATCAAACTCCGCCGGTTTTGTAAATTTGCCGCCCAAATCCGTTTAGGCATGATCTTAACTCAATGGAGTCATTAAAAACTTTCAAGAGCAAATTAAAATATTGTAAAGGTTGATCCAATTAGAGTTTCCTATACTTTAATTTAAATTAAAACAAATAATCAGTTAAAAAAGTAAAAAAGTTAAGTATCATCACAACCGTTTTCCTTTCGGGGTGGTCAGAAACCACGCTTATAAATAAGCGGATTCACATTTAGCCAACTTTACTATAGGCCAATCATTACAAGTGGCAAACTCGTCGATGTCTCTCCAGCGTACCAAACTCGAGAAATCTCACAAATAAATTAAATAATAATTAAATGTATTTATTTACATTAATACATATTCTTGTGTCCCGACCAGGAATCGAAACCGGTACCTCCGAGTCTAAATCCACGGACTTAACCGCTAGACCACGGAGGCAGTTATTATAAGCTAAGATAGACACAATTCAAAATACTATTCGATAGCCTGCGATAGTGACACCACTTACCATACCCTTGGAGAAGCTGTCCTCATGGCTTGGACCCTGGCGCTGACTGCTGCCACATCCACTCTTCTAGCCAGCTGGATCCTGGCTGTGCTGTGGTAACATTCCACCAGGTACACCAAGTACAGAAGTAAGACAAAGGCAATTGGAATGTAGGCGTACCCGACGTCGCATGGAGACTCACGAATTGTACGCTTGATGGGGTATCTACAAAAATAAATATTTTATTTATTTTATTTTATTTAAAAACCTTATTGTTATTCGAACAAAAGGCGGACATAATGCTTATAGGCACTCTCTTCCAATCAACCTTCGGGACAATGGAAACGTAAGAGGTAAGGTTAGCAAACAAACAACAAATATAAAAAGAAAAATAAAATACATACATTATTTACTTACAACTACAATATAAAATTACATATATAAATGGGTATACACATTACATAAATACAGTTTCTTTAAAAGTTATAGTAAAAGATCCGTATTAAGAACGATTTTCACCTATCAAGTATCCGTTTAATATCAACTCTACATTTAAAAAAATACGCCTACATAAGCAACGGTGATGTCTAACATAACATGTCCAGTGAATTTTTGAAGTGGGCGTAGATAGCTTTTTATACTTTGAGGAATATCGAAAAATGCTGAACAAACAAAAAACTGAATAATAAAGGACTTTCACCATTTTTTTTTTTTTTTTTTTTCCGAGCATATGCATTTTTAGATATATTATTCTAACAAGATTACAATGAAAGAAGATAAATACTTTAATTTTACACAGCACAAGCAGGCACCCATCATTTGTTAGCATATTTTATTTTATAAAAAACATTTTATTTGGATATTTGATCACTAAGGTATTTGATAACTATAAGGGTGGTTTTTTAACAATAAAAAAAAAATTGGTAAATAAATCAACGACTGCAATTTAAAATACCGAATCTAAAAACATCAAAGTTTACATGGGACAATTTAATTAAAGGTAATTTTGTTTTAAAGACAAAAGTTTTCAACCAGTGCGTTCTTCCAGTAATGTCGTATGGTGCAGAAACGCGGACACTGACGGTAGGTCTGGTCCACAAGTTCAAGGTCGCTCAGCGAGCTATGGAGAGAGCTATGCTCGGGATTTCACTAAAATATAAAGTCATAAACGTTGACATCCGTCAAAGTTACCGATATAGCTTTTAAAATTAGCAAGCTGAAGTGGCAATGGGCTGGACACATATGCTGCAGAACCGATGAACGATGCAGTAGACGGGGAGACCACGTACTGGAAGACGCAGAGTAGGACGACCCTCCGCCAGATGAACTGAGGAAGGTCGCTGGTGAGGGATAGATGAGGGTGGCAGAAGATCGTGTGAAGTGGCAAGTCTTAGGGGAGGCCTACATCCAGCAGTGGAGAGACACAGGCTGATGATGATGATGATGATGAATTTTGTTTTAAAAAAAGTGGCAGAAACTAAAGAAGCGGATTCACATTTAGCCAACTTTACTATAGGCATTATGACAAGTGGCAAGCTCATCAATGTCTCTTATAGCTTACCAAACTCAAGAAATATCACAAATAAATTTAATAAATACCAGGGATCGTACCCGGTACCTCCGAGTCTTAATCCACGGACTTAACCGCTAGTCCGTGGATTTAGACTCAGAGGTGCCACAAAAAAAAAGAAAATAAATACATTTAATTATTATTTATTTATTTGTAATATTTCTCGAGTTTGGTACGCTGGAGACATCGACGAGCTTGCCACTTGTCATGATTGGTCTATAGTAAAGTTGGCTAAATGTGAACCTGCTTATTTATAAGCGTGATTACTGACCACCCCGAAAGGAAAACGGTCGTGATGATACTTTATTCTTAACCGCTAGACCACGGTGCAGTTTATTAACGAATAATACAATGATTGGAATCTCATTGTATTTAGTAGAAATCTAATTGTAATGATTTTATGTAATTGTATGTAAATGAGGTCGTTGCGTCGGATATGGATATATGGATATGAGTCACATTAACGGACCGCGAAATACGGAAAAGGGTTAGTATAAAAGAAAGCATAGGGTCAAAAATAAGGAAAGGCATGCTACGATGGTTCGGGCATGTTCAAAGGATTAGCAAAGAAAATTGACGGACGAGATATAATGCGAAAGTTGTGGGTGAATGAGGCTCTGGCAGACCAAGACTCACATATCACGATCAAATAAATAAAACACTGACTGAAGGTGCATTAAAAAGTCTTCGTTACCAAATGGCATGTATGAAGAGGTTAATGAATGTCGACGAAGCAAAAGTCTCTGCACACAAGGGTTCTGGCCTGAAGATAAGTATGTATGTATAATTATTGTATGTATGTATGTACCTCTATATTATTATTTTTGAAACCTAATATTTATGGGATATGTCTAAGTAGTTATATTCGCACCGAGTATGCCTACTTAGAAATTTCTTAATTAAGAAAATATATTTTATGATATTGATTTAATATACTACGTGGAATTTATTGAAGATCAAATATTTTTATATTATAATCTAGAATAAAAATAAAGAACTACGTATTTTTTATTTTAATTATTTAGTAATAAAATCTTAAGTTACGATGCAGAGAAGTTGTCCTAAAAATATCACCACTCATACTGAGCCTAATCATATAAATATATGTTGAGGACAATGCCATCTAGCGATATTATTGTGAATCATTACCGATTAATTGCAGACTAGTTGCCCACTAATTGCACAACTTTATGGTAAACTAACTAGATGGCGCTCAACCGGAAGAGGGCGCTGTAGTCGGCCCAACTGACACGTTAAATTTTTATTTGTTAATTTTAAGACGAGACATTTTTGAATCGCGAAACGAGACGCATGTATTTTTTTACCCGATTAAACACATTTTATGGAAAGAAGACGAAGTCGTTATTATTTGAGACCTGCCTGCCCATCTGCACAGCATCATAACGCAAACAATATAATAAAAGGTAGGTATTTGTCTATTTTGTCTCTCGGCTGTGGGCGAGATCAATTAATAATAACACTACCCAGCTTTTAGGTATTTATCACGATGGACATCGCGATATTCAGACGCGGCCTTATTCACCATTCAGTAGTGTTTTGTTTTTCGGAAAATGATTTTATCTTTGAAAAGAGTGACCTTTTTTATTTGAAATAGTGGTTCTATTAATGCACCTGAAGCCTAAAAGAATATTTGCTCTTTTTTACAATTACACGCAGTATACACATATTATTTAGTTATTATTATATTAGAAGCGGCACTTGTACGAACGTGGACGAATAACAACATGATCACGTTTCACAATACAATGCACATCATATCTTACTCTTGGCTTCGTGTCCAATAAGCATCATAATACGTCGACCTGAAAATGGTTATTAATTTCATTTTCTCACAATAATGAAATAAACTAAATAACTATCGTCACAGCCTCTACACACACACAACTCAAATAACAGAGTTTTCGACTTTTTTTATTATACTAGTATGACATGTGACCCTGCACCCACCTGATGGTAAGTGGCTCGCAGGATCCATGAATGTTAGCAACTGGAATCAGACACTTATGTCCGACATCAGTCCCTAACACTATGCCGGCTTGACTAGATGCCTTTTCACACTTCCCTTGAAGGACTCCAGGTTATAGGAAAGTGGAAACACAGAGGCTGGAAGAGCATTCCACATCTTTATTGTGCGACAGATGTATGAGTCACCAAATTTATAGGTACGCGAAGGGATGGTAAATTCCACTGTTGGAGATGGTCCTTCCAGATTTTTCTGGAGAATTAAGCCTACAGTTACCACGCTCGCGCTGGTCAGGGGGTTGGTGAGGGTCTCATGTCATTTTTAATAACAATTTACTAACGATTTCACAAGTTGGTATTAATGCAAATGGGACCAACGGCAAACGTGTTCTCTGAGGCACGGGAACGGTGGTGCTGTAAATCTATGGCAAATGTACGTAAGAAAATTATATTCCTCATTATATACCATTTTAGGATTTTAAGGAAAGCATTCTTACAAACGAGCCACCACCGCTACTTTATTATTAAAAGAAGTAGCATTCGCTGCACGTAACAACGGGCAGGGCGTGTGGAACCTTTATTATAGGTTGCACGTAACAACGGGCAGGGCGTGTGGAACCTTTATTATAGGTTGCACGTAACAACAGGCAGGGCGTGTGGAACCTTTATTATAGGTTTATTGTTACGAACTGTCGAGGAGCGTCGGGAGGTCTGACGTGCAGAGGTGCCAAATTCCTCACAAGTACAAAATTGCTGTTTGACCGTGCGAACATTCCCAAGACTAGACGACGCACGAATTCGTTCAGTGTTTCCATCCGCATATCACGGAATATGACATCGTTTCTCACGAATCGCGTTGCGCCGCTTTACACACCGCATGCCTTTGTTGGGCTTGCAGTCAACCTCGTACACCCGTATTCCGAAAAAAAATCTTAACGGCTCCTCCAATTAATCATTACTTCCAAATGGCTGTCAAATGGTTTCCCTCAAGGGATCCTCAAAATCGCTAATCTTAGTTATAAACTCTCTTAACTTCGAAAGGCACAAATGTCACTTAAAATATTTCTGGTAAGCTAAGTTTTTTTTCTGGGAACATTGAAGATCCCGTATTCTAAATATTCAGTTTTGAATGGGTTCTTCAAGCCATTTTGCGCGGACATGTCTAGTGCAAATTTTCGTTTTCTAAATTAATTTACTGTGGATATTGTTGGTCAAAAGTGGTGTTGTTTTGTTTAATAATGTGCTATTATTTATTTATTTATAACATTTTACAACAGACTTATTTAATCGAAATTAATAGATATATATATACATTTATAAGACTCACGTATTAAGGTCAATGACCTCTCGGTCTATCTCTGCGGTGTTGCACCAAGCCACGGAGCCCAGACAGCCGCCGATCATCAGCGTCAGCATAAAGCATTTCCAGTTACCTTCGCGACGGAGGACCCCGCCCAAACTCTGCTGCTTCGGGCGCTGAAACAATACAAAATAATCATGAATTAATTAATTTAAATATTAAAGAACACAAGTACAATTAGTATATAGTAAATTCTAGATACTTATAAACTAAATAAAATTCTATGTGGAAAAAACTGCATCAGTGGTTGTTGCCTCTTAAGTTATCAGTATGTTGAAGACCTATTAAAATCAGAACCTAATTTGTTGGCTATTTCTGTATTGTCTATTAAATGACTATTTTTAAATTACATTAGATCAACTTTCATAAAATAAAACATATAAAATATATTTTGCAATAAGTTTATTTACCTAGTATAATATCATATCTATTAATTATATCATATCTTATCATATCATATCATATCATGTCATATCATATATTAACATATTATTTCTTATCTTACTATAGGTTTGTATAATATAAAAATTGTTGGCAGGATGGATACTGCACTGGATGACACCCAGCGACTACATTAAATTCCATGCAGCTTTCTCTCATCATATTATTGACTGACCCCTGTAGTTCAGGTTCACCTAATTTAGGGGTCTTAGTACTTTATATTTTGTTTACACATATAATTGTTGCTGTACTGTTATTTGCTAAATTAATATGTTCAATTCCAGTGAATTGTGTTTATGTTGTTCAATAAAGGTTTTTTTCATTTCATATATAAATATAATACATATTACATACAATATTATACCAATTTAGAGAAGTTATATGGACTCGTCTTGCCTTTTGTAAAGTGTAAATTTTTATTTTTTTTAAGTGAGGGTGCTTTTTGAACGTAAAGTGGAAGCAGGTTCCACTGGCGATACTGTAAAATAATCTGAACATTTGCTGGAAGAATGTGTCGGACACAACTGTGTGTGTCGCATTGGAAACGATCTTTCAGGTAAGGGGTTGCATTTGGGTTATAAAGGACAGGAAGGTAAGAGTAGACCTCCGATTTCGGATATTGAACCACTTTAACTCTTTGCGAAACTGAGAAACTTAATCATATTTACGCAAACCATACATAAGTACATAGCGGATGCATAAGTTGAGAAGTCGATCGAGTTTATTTAGTAGCTCTTTAGTGAGGACGGATGATGAACTGCTGTACAATTGCCATCTCCAGGTAAGGTAATATTATTATTAACATTCTGAGAACCAGAGCAAATAAGAGCTTTAATAAAACCACATTATGAGGGTAGGTGTAAATACGTAATATTGTTAACGAAAAGAAACACACAACTCCGGGGACTCAATTTAAACAAGACGCGTTTTGTTTGACAAGAACGAGTAATATAATATTAACATATAATTTAATTTTCATTTTCAGCAAGTGATGGTGGCTCGGTTAGGTTTAAGAACGCTTTCCATAAAATCCTACAATGGTGGGTTCAAACCCCCGGTATGTACCATTAAGAAAAACACTTTTCTTGCGTACAATTGTCATAGATTTACAACACCACCGTTCCCTTGCTTCGGAGAACACGTTAACCCGACGCGTCGGTCCCGGTTTCACTAATACCAACTTGTGGAATCGTTAACAAATTTCGCAGTTGTCTCGATCCCATCTATTTTAGAACCAACCGGTCTGAGTCGAGACGATGGCAAGCGTCTAGACGAAATGACATTAGTTCGTTGGAGATTGGGTCAATCCCTGGTGTGGGATATTACCTGTTGGGATTCCCTAGCCCCTTCCCACCTTCAAGGCACTTCTGTTAGAGCTGGTGTTGCACCGGAACAAGCTCAGATCAGCAATAGTTACTTTTTTTTCGACGTTTGCTGTAGAAATGATGGGCCCGTGGGGATCGGAACTAAAGCATTCTATAAATAAATTGTTCCAAGGCTCATTGACGTCTCTGGTGACAATAGGGCTGGCAGTTTCTCTCACAGAAATTAAGTATCATAATTCAAAGGGGAAATGCTGCTACTATATTGGGCACCATGCCACAAGACAGCGATTTGGAGAGCTATTTTTTTTTTAAGTATCAAATTTTTATTTTCTATATATTTTTTTTTAGGTTAAATTTAAATTTTGTTGTAATATAGTTTATTTATTTTAAGGTTTTGTATGAAATAAATAAATTTTACTCTGTTAATAAATTGACATCAGATTCTCGACAAACATATTATGTTATCCCATTACCATTGCATTTATTAGCCTAATTATGTTAGGCCGAGGCCAATCTGCGTGAAAAACGCCACTCCCGGAGTTGTACAGGAATACGTCTATCTTGGACAGACCATTCAGCTAGGCACTGCCAACTTCAGCAAAGAAGCCTACAGACACATTCAGGAAGAATGTACAGATTTCCGAAAACTGCGACACATCCTTACATCGTCCACACCACAGTGTCTGAAGACAGTCCTCCCCGTAATGTCAAGACCAACCCATCCACAAATTCAAAGTCGTTCAGAGAGCTATGGAGAGTATGCTTGCTATTTCTCTAATGGATATAATTCGAAAGGTTGATATACGTCAGAGAACCGAAGTCACTGACATAGCTTTTAAAATTAGTAAGCTAAAGTGGCAATGGGCCGGACACATCTGCCGCAGAACCGACGACCGATGGGGCTAACGGGTTCTAAAGTGGAGACAACGTACAGGACGACTCCCCGACAGATGGACAGATGACCTGAAGAAGGATGCTGAGTTGGATGAGGGTTCCACAAGATCGCATGCAGTTGCGAGCCTTGGGGGAGGCCTACATCCAGCAGTGGAGAGAAACAGGCTGATGATGATGATGAACCGATCGGTGAAGGTTGCTTAGACGTATCTTAGACTATTGGCACTTGGTATGTAAAAAAAAACATTCAATACTAATGTAGTAGAATTGAGTTAGGTATTTAATGTCCGTAGCAGATATCCATCATTTATTTGCCAAGGTTTGTGACATGCCTTTGTATAATATTATTTTCCTTAATCCGCCCACGATGGGTGATCGATGACGACCGGTCGCCTTTTGACCCTATAAATAGAGAATATTTTTTGCAACATATTTTAAGGCGCGTTCAATATTTTACCCCGGAAGGGACACGGACGTGATGATACTATAATATTTTTTACTTTGATTTGCTCAGACTTATTAATTAAATATTAGTTGTTTGTCCCGATGTTGCCCGTGTAATAAAGATTTTTTTTTTAAATTAAGAGAATGTAGGGTCACATGCCATTTTCAGATTATGACGTTTTAGATCCCATTTTACCACACTTCGCTGATTAGTCTTCCACTAGCAGGAGTAGAATCATTTAATATAAATAAAATAATGACGTGTCGCAAATGCCTGTAATTAGTTTAGGTGAATAAAGATATTTTGACTTTGATTTTAAACCCGCCTGGCCAGCGTGGCGAGGTAGGCCAAATTCTCCAGATTTACGAGTATGTTCTGGATATAACTCTATCAGTAGAGGCCTAGGACTCTGTGTTCTAGGGGCTGTGATAATGATGACAATAGAGTAGAGATTTGTATTTCCTTTACGTCGCTCGGTCGAACCACTGTTATGCTAGGCAAAGTCCAAAAAGCACACTTCAGTGTTTAGCCCTAGAGTAAGTAAAAAAAAAAGAAGAGTCCTTCGCGCCATTTTTCGTGGACATGTCCAGTGTAAGTTTTTGTTTTGTATATTAATTTACTGTGGTAATATTATTGGTCAAAAGTGGTGGAACAATTATGGAAAACGTAAATTGGACTTTAAATATGGGGCACAAGTTGCAGTTTATTTTTTGCGGTTTTCCCGCGCTGTTAACTCCCATATTTTACCCGACGTGTTTGAGCAATGGTGCCGCGAGTGACTCCAAGAAAAGCATCAAATTCTGCAGCATCTGGAATTTGATGATGACCTCATTAACTCATAAAAAAGAAAGATATATTACGTCAGACTTGGCTGTATATATATAGCCCCTTTGCCTTCTCTAACATCTCATTCATCATCCATCGGGAGAAGACAACAAAATATATATATATATATATATATATATATATATATTACTCCAAGGAGAAATAAAAATAAACTATTTCGCCGTTTGAGTTCCCAAACGGCCAATGGAGATAACTTAATCAAAGAATTCGGGACTCCAAGCTGTCTATTCGTTTATTCGATAAAAATAAATTGGATTTGGGCTCGGCAAATATTTTTCTGCTTTGTCCAATGGTATATTAAAATTTATTAATTTACATATACAAGCTGTTTAGCTAGCGTGGTTGTTTTTCTTAGTATTTTTTTTATGTATAGTGTTTCGGAGTTTACCATTACAATTATATTTATGTATTATAGTAGTTAATAAAGCAAACAACGTTCATAACCTTACTGATATATGCAATTAAAGATATATTATATAATCTTTAATTATATAATTATTTTAATTATTTTTGGGGTTCAAGCGCAAAAACATTTCTATAAAACATCACCCCTTGTCTAATTGTCTGCTCTGAGGACAAGAGGGTGGGTTCTTTCCTCGCCCAGAGAATCAGCATAGCGATTCAGCGAAAAAATGCGCCCAGCGTTCTTGCCATATTGCCGCGCAGATACGATTTATACTATTTAAATTAGGTTTTGTAAGTAGATTTTTTTTTGTAAAAACAAACATATTAACAAAATATATTTTTTATATATGATAAATACTAACATTGAATTGAGGCTGAAAAAAAATATCTTTAATTATAGTTTTTTATCTTATGATAATATTTAAATATATATATATAATAAAGTATATAAATAATATATATATAAAGAATTTTATCACAGCCCCCTAGAACACAGAGTCCTAGTGATATATATCTGGCCAGCGTGGCGAGGTAGGCCAAATTCTCCAGATATACGAGTATATTCTGGATATATCTCTATCAGTAGAGGCTGTGACAAAATTCTTTAAATATATATATAAGATCTCTTTAATTGCATATAAACCTGTCGACCATAAATTCTTTAAAGAGTAAAATACAAATTAGAGCCTTATGCCAATTGAGGAAGGACAATATTGAAATGATAATTTGCTAGCTTTAATAATGGCCTATATTGAAGAAGGCTTTTCACAGCATTTTTTTGATCGCAACACGCAAGTGTCAAAACATGTTTTTTTTTAAACTGTTATCCATAAAAGCTAGAAGTTTTACTAGTGGCCGGCCGTTAGGTGGGTTAAATGGCGTATATTTGACCTCATTGCTGTAATTGCAACAGCTTTTGTTGTCCGAAAGTTTGACTGTCATGGAATGCCTAGCGGCATTAAGACCGCCTTTATACTGTGTAAATGTAAATAATAAATATTAAGTATATACTAATACTAATTGTATTTTTAACGCCCGGACATAATAAGTCAATAACTAACAAATTAGTTGGTACGAAATCGTAGATTCTCGGGAATAAATGGATTATGACTGCCTTGATTGTTCTCACTGTTCATCCCTGCAGAGTTCAGCCGGCCATTGATGGACACTTTTATAATAATAATAAATCTTTATTTTCAGGCTTGATGCCTATACATAAGGCCCATAATAATAAAATATAAATATACACTACACTACAGCTTCCGCATCTTCATTTTATAGTGGTTAAAGTAATACTCATTGGCTACGGCGACCACCTCCTGATGAAAACAGACTGCTGCAGTGCGGGTCGCGTCGGAGTCCTCTTAGATTTTTCACGAGGGGTCGGTGCTGCGGTAGGCCTTGTCGCATCTTTCACTCAACCAATGTACCGACGAAACACAACAGTTTGCGGTCAGAAATCTTTTATTCATGATTCGGGTTCGATTCCTGGTTGGGACACAAGAATTAATTTGTGATATTTCTCGTGTTTATTTTTTTATTATTATTATTTTTTCCCTTCAGAATATTAAAAATAACGGACACGACGCAATTACAATTTATTCAAAACAAAAATCTTAATAAAAAAATAATCATTTATGGCAAATATAAAAAAAAAATCTGAGCATATAAAGTGATAGAGCATAGTTTATTAGTAATATATTAATTGTCATTAAATTAATTTGTTTTATTTTTCGTAGTTTTATAAAGCAGACAACGAATATTTTATGGCAAATATATTTTTAATAATGTCAAACCCAACGTGACATTCTATAACTAGAAATCATTCAAACGAAGTGTTTTATTAAGCCGGCATATTGGTAGGGAATGATGTCGGTCATAGAGAAGTTGGGTGGTGTCAGTATAAAAATTCACTCAATTTCGGGAGGTTCTATGAATCTTTTTATTTGTTTGATACCTATTCGTGTATGGCCACCCTTAGCGGTAGATCGAATCCAATATCGCCACTATTTGAGGGTAGGCTTGTTCTTTATCCACAACCATTAGCAAGTCATTATAAATATATTTTTTTACTATTTTAGATACTCGTAGTTTATTATTCCTCCTCCGCCTTAGTCGATACCCCACTGTTGGGGATCGTGACTCCGTCCATCTACTACCTACTGGATGGCATGATGTACTGGGATGTTTATGCATGTATGCGTGTGTGTGATGTTTTTCAAACTTTGTGTCCTCAATCGTAAATGCCAGGTCTGAAAGGTTACGTAATAAATTACGTCACAAACTGTGTTAGCACAGAGATACAGCCTCACGATAAATTAACCCAGTTTTCCGTCTTAATCCTGAATTCAAATGCAACTTTACCGCTTAACCGAAGCTGCACTTGGACAATTGAATTAACTAGATGGAGTCAAACAATATGGGCAATTAAATATTATATTATTAAAAGGGCTCTAGCCACCATCGAGGTTCCAGCTCTTCTAGAGCCTGTTGGAGTTATGCGAGATGATGGCAAGAGACCCGATGGTATGACGTTGGTCCCCTGGGAACGGGGACATGCTCTGGTGTGGGACGCCACGTGCGTCGACACCCTCGCCGCGTCGCATCTCAGAGAGACATATAGACATTATGCGCATAAAGCGGGAGCCGACCGCGGCGGAAAATGCGGGGTCCAGCAAGCGGCTCAAGTATGTAAGTATATTAAAAGATTTACATATTTATGCCGTTTGATGTAGAAACTCTGGGCCCATGGAGTCCAAGTGCAAAAAAAATAACACCGCGTCTTGTCGTCTCCTCCGGTGACAAGAGGGCTGGCTCTTTCTTCGCCCAAAGAATTAGTATTGCAATTCAGCGGGGAAATGCACCCAGCGTTCTTGCGACCATTCCACACGGACGGGACTTATATCCCTATCCTTAGTGTTAATATTAATTTTATTTTATATTTTATAAATATTGTTTTCGAATAAAAAAATAAATTAAATATGGGCAAAGATGCTAGGACAACAGTATCAGAATTAATTATAAAATATTACATTCCATTCCCGGTTTTTGTGGTGTTTGACGTTTCACTTTCAAATAGTTTTTGTGGTTTCACTGACAATATGCCGACCTGCATGCTACATCGACAAGAGAAGAAGAACAAAGTACATGGCGTAAAAAAGAGGCTTTTGCATCCATCTCGCTCGCACAATATAATATTTTTAAAGATGTTTCAAGTGTGAGTGAACTTTAAGGAATGTAATCCATCAACTTTCTAGCATATTTTGGACTAATTTAAAAAAAAAAAAAACCTTTAAAATTTTCAAAACAAAAAAACTCAATTTTACTTTCATATACCTAATTTTAGACAAAGAAAACTTCTTTATCTTTTATAAAGATTTTACTAGAACCAAAATATGATCGAGAAACTAGTATATCTGTTAGTAAATGTTCTAAGAGATCTAGATCCAGTTGTTGTAGAACTTTAAATAAATTAATAGTTGCTTCTTGTTTTACTGAATTACATAACATATATATATATATATATATATTGATCCGTTCTAATTAATGTTATATATGTATAAATGCTAAAGAAACTTCTCTGTGTGTCTCTATGTATGTACATTTGTCTCGCCTTCACGTCTATATTACTGTACCGATTTTATGAAAAATTTGACAGAATTATTTTTTAAATTTAACAGAAGTGTTGAATTGGAACCCCTGGAACACAGAGTCCTAGAACTCCACTGTTGGAGATGGGGCCTTCCACATGTTTCTGGAGAATTTAGCCTACACTCGCCACTCTGGCCAGACGGGTTGACGAGGGTCTGATATCATAATTTTAATGACAATTTATTAATTCGCAATTTGACGGCTTAACGTGGTCTCCGAGGCACGGAATGGTGGTGTTTTAAATCTATGACAAATGTAAGTAAGAAAAGTGTATTTCTCATTGATACATGCCGGGGTTCGAACCCACCTTTTTAGGATGTTAAGAAAAACGTTCTTACAACCAAGCCACCACCGCTTGTATAAAACCTTCTTAAATATATATTTAAGAAAAATCCCCAATTTCTGACAGAGATAAATGGAGGATACCAATCTTCTTAGGTTTTTAGGTTATGAAATACATGTTTTCGGCATAAACTATTTTGCGAGCGTATTCACAGAGATAAGAAAGCGCGAGTTTGTGAATGCCCTAATGACAGTATACATTAATATTTACTGGGGAACCCAACCATCTATGAAGCATTAGCTAAAGTGCCTTGACCATCGACGTATATGTGCGAGTTTATATATATTTTTAATACATGTATTTTTATTATTGCTCCTTATGTAACTGGTACGTGTAGGTTAAGGATTTTTTATTTGAATTTTAATTTAATTTGAGAGTGCACGTCGAGCACGTAGATTGCCTCCGTAGTCTAGCGGTTAAGTCCGCGGATTTAGACTCGGAGGTACCGGGTTCGATTCCTCGAGCATATTTCTCGAGCTTGGACGACTTGCTTGCACTTGTCTGATTGGCCCATAGTAATGTTGGCTAAATGTGCCTGCTTTAAAAAGTGTGGTTTTTGACTACACCGAAAGTTAAAATAATATTATAATTGTTACAGTGGTCTAGCGGTTAAGCCCGAAGATTTAAATGCGGAGAAACCCAGTACAATTCCTGGTAGGGACACAATAATATATTTAATTTATTTCTCGAGTTTGGTACGCTAGATTCCTGCATCTACTAGATTGTCACTTGTCATGATAGGCCTATGGGAAAGTTGGCTAAATGTGAATCCGCTTCTTTAAAACCGTTGTTTTTGACCACCCCGAAAGGGATACGGTCGTGATGATACTTTTTACTAATATTATAAATGTGAAGGAAGCTTTATCTGCCTGTATGTATGTATGTCTATCTGTCAGTCCGTCTTTCACGACTATATTAATAGGCCGAATTTTATTATGCTAATCAAATATGTTCCTTATTTTTAACCTCCACTGTTGGAATACATTTCTGGAGGATTTAGCTAACACTCGCCACGGGTCATACAGCTAGTAAAATTTGTAAGCCCTCAACTACGGTGAATAAAATCTATTGTTAGGCCAGTCTGTCTAACTTATGTCTATGCCCTCCATCCAATGACGATCATAAAGAGTTATTGTACAAATTCTAAACATTCATAGCCCGTTTCGTCTTTTCAATATAAAATCTTTACTAATATTTAACCCTTTATAGCTGAACGAGTTATGGGTGTTAGAAAGTAAGGGATTTATTTATTATTTTGCAGTAAGTCTTGTTTCAAGCGGTGTTATTTTAAAATAAATATCACCATGGCAAGCTTACAATATTAGTTCTCATTGAAAGAAAAAATTAGCATTTGACATCATTGGAAATGGCACATACTCGTTGTTCACTCTCAACTGTACAGAAACTGTAAAAGAACTGAATATCTGCTGGAAGTGTCAGGAGGGATCCTAAGTTGATTGGTTACAGTAGAGCGAAAAGGAAGGTTGTCACTGTCTCCAAGGAACCGAAAACGAGTCTTAGGGTATAGGGGAGTTTTAGGGTTGTGGAGAATGCCATAGAAATAAGTGAGAAGATGTGCAGATCTGCGGAAACAGATATTGAGCCACATTCATTCCGTATTCATCCGTTGAATACCGTATTGAGATACATGGTCATACTTACGTAAGCCGAACACTAAACGAATTTAGAAGTTAAGCAGACAATCTACAACGTACTATAACTTAATAACAACTTAACTAATGATTGTTCGTTGTGGTGTAGTTCTGTATATGTTTTATTTTGTAAATCTGATATAGCTGAGTTTTCCTTGTAGATTCCTTTCTCAGTCAGATTAAACATTAACAGGTTACTGGAATCTGCTAAGCTGCTGGTTTTCTGCTAACAGCTTACTTATTGGACCACTTTGCTGCTTAGTCTTCTACTAGCATGAGTAGAATCATTCAAAATAATTAAACTAATGACGTTTAATAAATGCCTCTAATAGGTTTACGTGAATAAAGATATTTTGACTTTAAGTTTGACTTGACTACTTTAAGCATTACGCAAAAGTCTAAATTATGCAACGCAACGAGCGAGATTTTCTTTCAAATGCAAAACATTTCCCATAAAAGGACATGAATATGAATTTTGGCGCCCCAAAGGAATTCTCAGTTACAATTTTGCCACACAAACTCAGTACTTTAGTAATACAAAAAAAAATATCTATACTAGTTGTCGTTTAACATCTGTTGGAACCTCAATGAAATAGGTATTTTTAAAAAGTGTTTTTTTTTGTTATATAAAGTGTGTTAGATGTGTTTCTTACTTGGTAAAATATATAAATTGAAGCTATAAAATTTTATTGCCATATATTTTGCCTCTCTTTGGAGCGGCGTCATCAGTGACAGTGGCTGAAGGTCTTTGTCATAAATTTTGAAAAACTAATTTATTATTTTTTTGTTATATAATGTAGGATTTTGTTAATTTTAGTTTTAAAATAAAGAACAAAACTCACCTTTCATAATCAAATAAATTTTAAAATAGCTGAAGTTGCATCGAAACAAAAAGGCATGTATGAAGAGGCCTCTGTGGTCTAGCGGTACCGGGTACCCGCGATCCTAGAACCCTCTGGGATTGCGCGGAGCGATGGCAAAAGTCCCGACGGCATGACGGCAATACACTGACCATGGCGGTGTGCCTTCGTCTCGGAGCCTGGACTGCTCACCCACACCAGTGTCGATGTGGAGAGCCCGTGGAACATCTAGGACACCATAGGCTTTCTTGCGCTAGAAGTGCTGGCCGCATTCCTCGTCACGCTGCTTTGCTGCTTCATTCGAAGGGCTTTTGTCACTGCTAGAGTACCCGCGATCCTAGAACCCTCTGGGATTGCGCGGAGCAATGGCAAAAGACCCGACGGCATGACCGTTGGCCCGTGGAAACTTGGCAGGTCTCTGGTGTGGGATGCGACATGTATAGACACATTATCCCCATCACCCATCCAGGCGACCTCGTCAAGCGCGGGAAGTGCGGCGGTTTCTGCTGAGAACCTCAAGCTGCGCAAATACGCCAACCTCAGTACAGGTTACGAATTTGCGCCGTTTGGAGTCGAGACGATGGGCCCATGGGGACACTCAGCCAAGCGTCTGGCCAAGGAGTTGTCCAAACGGCTAACGGAAAAGTCTGGAGACAGGAAAGCTGGCAAATATTTCTGCCAACGTAGTCTTCTTGGGACTATCAGTGAAGGGTCGTCTCTAGAGAACATTTTTTACTTAAAGTTATTTTTTTATTAGGTTTAATATTAATAATAATAAAATTCTTTATTGCACACAAAATATACAATATAAAGTGTTGTACATAGGCGAGCATAATACCATGAAGGTATTCTCTACCAGCTAACCTTTGGGAGAGTGATACTAGTTTATATTTATTTTAATTTTTACTTTTAAGTAGTTTTAATTTATATTGTAATTCTTTTATACTTTTTGTATACGTATATATTATGTATATTCAATATAAATTAATATTTAATTTAGATATGATATTTCTCGAGCTTGCCACTTGTCATGATTGGCCTATAGTAAAGTTGGCTAAATGTGAATCCGCTTATTTCGACCTCACACTTCGCGGCAGACGGTCGCTTAATGAGAGGAGCTGCGATATGAATGTCTCCGACACGCCATAGATACATAGATAATAATGGTACAAACATCGATTAATTAAAAATTTCATTAGTATATTTTCGTTTTTACTTTTGCCATATAAAACATCAATTTCATAAGTAAGGACCTAATATTATATAATGTTAACTCAACATTGTATATAGGTAACAAAAGGAAAGTTCCATAAACGTAATTATTTATTTCAAAATCAGCATACAATTAGTAATAATAATAATAATAAATATTTCCAGACAGGTCACACAGCGCCATCTAATTTCCGTGGTAAGCTACGAGGCTTGTGTTACGGAAACTAGATGGTTGATAAACTACATATTATATTTTTTTTTTTGTAAATATATACATATTATACATATAAACACCCAGACCGAGGCAAATTATACAATGTACAACTTGCCCCCGGTGGGAATCGAACCCACGACCTCCCGAGTTTACGGCAACGTTTGTTACCACTAGACCACGGAGGCGGTCTTTAGTCATTTAAAAAATGCATTATTTATTCGAAGTAGATACAAAAATATTAAAATAAAATAGATTAATAAACGAATTATAAATAAAACTAAACTAAAAATACCTATGAAATTAAAACTATTCGACAAAATAGGCTAAAGGGAGGGTACCTAAAACGCTCGCCGCATTTCCTAGTTGAATTATAATGGAAATATTATGTTTTAGGTAGTTATGGCATTTGGGATCGCCACACTCTTGAAAAATTCGTTTACCCAGCTTCTATATGAATTATTATTATTACATTAATTATTCTTTCCACAAAGATACCAAATATAAGCTAGAGCGTACATTATTTTAATAGAAATTGAAAATGTTAGATAAATACGCTTTTCTAATAATGTTATTAACTGCACCGTCCTCCCTTTGGGACAGTCTCGGATTATATTGGATTACAAGGCAATTTCAAAGCTATCTTCTCTATAAACGATTTGCCGCACTATAATTAGGAGGCTATGTATTTTTATGAAGGTGATCGCGTGGTAGTAAGATCTTCTTACGGTGCCATCTCCTATTGGAGGTCGGCTATCATTAAATGATGATATCATTATCAAAAAGATGACTTCTTTGCTATAAGACGCAAAACCACTGCATCATTGCTTAACAGAGTGAGGACAAGCACTAACAGTATCCTGAAGATGATATCTGAAAGATATGGTACGCCGTGCATTGGCTGCTTCGTGCGGCTGCTGGTCTGGCGGGAGTGAGGTCAATCCTGTCAGACTGGTGGGGGGCGGAGTGGTTACTGCACGGTCATATTGTTTTAATATTGCCATATTTTATTTTCTTTTACTTTTATTTTCACTTTATATTAACATTAGTTGTAAGGATTTTGTAGCTAACAAGTGAGCCTAGTTGCTTTAAATAAACGTATATTATTATTATTAAAGCGATTTTGATTTTGTTGGCCGCTGTCCGGAACAAGGATCTGGTGCTTATCCCGAACCACTCCCTGAGGTTTTTGAGCGAGGAAGTCCGTCTTCTCCCCGGTCTTCTGGAGCCTTGTATCTTGCCTTGCATGACGAGCTGCAGCAAGCTATACTTTTAATTGCGCATGATGTGTCCCAAGTACTCCAACTTCCTTCGCTTTAAGCGATTTCCTTAACCATAGAAAAATAATGCGCCTCGGAGGCGCTCGCTAAATTGTTTTATCGACATACAAGCTTGTGCTTCCGAACCAACTTAGCCATCATTCAACATGGTCGCGCCGCAGCAAAAGCTACCGCCTGCTAGTCTTGTTTGTGAGAACCCTTTACAAGGCTAGCTAATGTGTGTTGATTCCATGCGCCGTCATTTAGCTAGATGGCGCTACGATCGACACTTCCGGGGTGAGAGAGCCCTTATACGCGCCGAGCTTGTCATATTTCGTCAGTGTGCTTCGGACTATAGCTCGTGAACGGTGGTATACCTTGTCTCCTCGGAAAGACCACCACGAAGCTCTCTCAGACCGCGCCGCTCATTATATTTACTCGCATCCGCTGATATGAAGTGAAATTACACCCGCGACATTAAAACCGCACCTGGATCGTCTCGCAGCTGACCAGAAGGCTGATGCTTGGCTATTGGAGTCCTCGTCATTGCTAGTCAAGTAAGTGGATTCTCTACAGATAATTCTAGTTTTGGAGTAGCTTTGTACTGCTGTGACCCGACCAGATTTCCCACTGCTGGAGCTATAATCGAAGGCCGCGAACCAGCATCCTATTTTTAAAACCCGCATAACTGCCATACCACAACACTTAGGTTCGGATTAATAGTCGTTGCTCCGTCAGTATTTAGCACGAGAGCACTCAAGACTCTCATACAGACAGTTTTTTAGAGTATAATCTGTCATTTTGATAGTTCTGAGCAATGGCTCGTGCTAAGTACTGACGGAGCAACGACTATTAATCCGGACCTTAGATTACCTACCGCTTATATCCGAAAATAAAAACAGCAAAGAGTGTATTAAGTTTATTGCGAATTAAATTAGTGCGTTTAGACCAGTTTTTTAATTTAATAATGTTTCAGGAATATCCACCGGTAACTGATTCCAGAGATGTACAGCTACAACCAGTTAGTTTCAAAATTTAAAATAACAAACTGTGGTTACAGTTTGACGGGCTATTTAATAAGTTATATGTATTGGAAAGTAAATAAATGATTGATTTTTTTTTTGTTTTTAACCGACTTGTAATCAAATGCGGTTATTATGTGTGGGGAAAAAAGCGTGTAAAGTAAAGAAAAAAAAATTTATTGCTTAAAAAATATCTAAAATAAAATAAGTACGCGAGCTTAATACCTTAAGGTCTAACAGCTAACCTTTGGGAAAACGACAAAAGATATTATGCAGGGTTAAAAGGAAAAATGTACAATAACTAATAGCAATAAATATATACTTAAATATATATACACATATGCACACAGCGCCCTATACCTGCTGGAGATGGGCATATCTGGAGAATTTGGCTTACACTCGCCACGCTGGCTTGACGGCTTGGCGATGTATGAGGGTATGATGTCAATTTTTAATGACAATTTATTCACAATTCCACAAGTTGGTAGTAGTGGAACCGGGACCGACGGCTTAACTTGCTCTCCGAGGCATGGGAACGGTGGTGTTGTAAATCTATGACGAATGTACGTAAGAAAAGGGCATTTCTCATTGGTACATGCCGGGGGGGTTTGAACCGACCTTTGTAGGATTTAAGGAACGCGTTCTTACAACCGAGCGGCGACACATTATAAATACATACAAATATGAGTAATACATAAATAATAATCCATGTAGTGTTAACCAATAAGTTTAGAAGTGATGTCTCATTTTGCTTTTTAAAGAAAATTATAGATGCCTAAATATGTTCAACGAAGGTGCCAGTGTAATTGATAGTGGAAGTTTATTCCAATAGCGAGCTGCAGAAGTAGTAAGAGATTCTGAATATCTGCTAGAAGAGTGGAAAGGAATCGCAAGTTGATTGTTGTGCGAAGAACGAAGAGAACGGGCGTGGGAGTCACAGATGCTCTCAATGTCCTACAGAGGCGAGCTGTTCGAATTGTGGACGATGCCACTATATCTGAAACTCTCGAATCCCTGCAGCTTCGTCAAGATGTGGCTTCCCTGAGCGTGTTCTACCGGCTATACTATGGTGTGCTCCGAAGAACTCTATAACCTCATCCCTCCCTCTCCATTCCGCAACCGAACCTCACACAGAAGTCAGAATATGCACCCACATACCGTAGTCACCATCCCTTCGCGTACGTATAAATTTAGGGACTCATACATCTGTCGTACGATAAAGATGTGGAATGCTCTTCCAGCCTCTGTGTTTTCACTTTCCTATAACTTGGAGTCCTTCAAGCGAAGTGTGAAAAAGCATCTAGTCAAGACGGCACAGTGTTGGGGACTGATAGCAGTTATGAGTGTCTGACTTCAGTTGCTAACATCGACCTTACGCGCCACTTACCATCAGGTGGGCCCAGATCACATGTCGTGCTAGTATAAAAAAAAAAAAAAAAAAAAATAAGGAATTGGAAACGATAACGCAGGTAATGGGGTGTTTTCGGATTGTTTAGAATACCATAAAGAAAGGAAAGGATATGTTTATATCTACGAAAACGGATTGTCAGTAAGTGTAGGTTAAATAGTACTATTGTACAAGAAGTGTAATTGGAAGAAGAGCGTAAAATTCTGTCATGAATGACATACGTGAGTTACATTGCTAATAAATCATTTAAATTTGAAAAAAAAAAATTTATTAGGTTTAGTTTATATTTATTTTAATTTTTACTTTTAAGTAGTTTAAATTTATATTGTAATCATATATATCAAAAAAATAAAAAATAAAAAAAATAATAAAATGTTGCGATGCGATAAATTCTCCCGCCTGGATAGGAATAATCAAATGCTAAAGCGTATTGATTTATTTCTACAAAAAAAATGAAATTTTATCGAAGTCTTTTTTAGATTCCGGAGAAATATTGGTTTGGAATCGCATTTGTGATAACATCGTTCGCATTCTATTTCTGATGTCGAAAGAGGAGGGGAAGTAATTTAATTATTCATGGCATATTCCCTTCACAATTTGCTTGAAAGTGGTAGCAATTTTACAATTTACTGTGTCAATGCGAAAACAAGAAACTTCATACTAATATTATAGGAATGTATATTTGTCGGTCTGTTTTATGCAAATAAATATTTTCATTCTGTTCCGTTCCGTTCCGTTCCTGTATTGAGCTGAATGGATTTTAGTTTAGTTTTTATTTTATTTTATTATTTAGGTAGCTTTTTATTTATGTTACTAATTAGTTCAAAAAAAAACCACAATAAATTAAATTAATTACAAGTACAAAACTTAAATAAGGTGTACCAGAGCTGGCAACGTCAAAGTTACAAATTCCGACATGCCACCGAATTCCTGTGGCTAAACTTCTACGCCAGACTTATTTATATTCGACAGTCAACTTCCGAAACCCAAACTTTTCGCTAATAAACAAATGCCGACTTAGATCAGCATCCTTTTGAGAAGCGAATCCACTTTGGTTTTTTTGTGACCTTGCGACCACCTGATGGTAAGTGGCGCGAACGGTCCATTAATGTTAGCAATTGGAATCAAACTTTCATGACTGACATCAGTCCCTAACACTATGCCGGCTTGACTGGGCATGACGGTAATTTGAGCCGAATCCCGAAACGTGTGGAGACACTTTACTAGGTTTATAATAATAATAATATTTTTTTGCACAAAGTTAAATAACTTAAGACTAAGCACATAGGCGAGCTTTATGCCTTAAGGCATCTTCTACCAGTTTATCGGCACGAACGGTGGATACTTCCCCGCCCCAGCAGACTGGGCAAATTACCACCATCAGTCCGTCTACCACCTATTTATAAATAAATAAATAAATATTTCCAGACAGGTCACACAGCGCCATCTAGTTTCCGTGGTAAGCTACGAGGCTTGTGTTACGGGTACTAAATGGTGGATAAACTACATATTCTTTTTTTTTTTTGTTAATATACACATATTATACATATAAACAAACACCCAGACCGAGACAAATTATACAATGTACAACTTGCCCCCGGTGGGAATCGAACCCACGACCTCCCGAGTTCACGGCAATATTTGTTACCACTAGACCACGGAGGCGATCAAATTTGTTGTTTCCGTTGAAAGTATGTATGTGTCATTTGCAATAATGTCAAATGCCAATGTTTATTTAAAACGAGAACTAATATTGTAAGCTTGCCATGGTTAAATATAACCAATAAAAATATCACCGCTTAAAACAACACTTACTGTAAAACTGTCCTGGTTCCACTTATTAATACTAACATAATCGTTAATAAATTGTCATTTAATTTGTTGACATATCGTCATGATCGTAGAACAGTGACGGATCTGCTATATTTTCATGGCGGCCATTCAACTGTCATTTCAACTGTTTTTTTGTCACTTTTTAAGTCTCATAATAAGTGCAAACCTTCTAGATTTCATTTTGGAACCCTTTCTAATATTTGCACTATAAATTACAGACCACAAACAATATAAAACTATATATAAATATATATGCAAAATTATGGGTATTTTTTTAAATCCGACACTGTTCTACGATCATGACGATATGTTGTGACATCAGACCGTCGCCAACCTGTCTTATTTTATTTATTTATTTAAAAACTTTATTGTAAATCTATACAAAAGGCGAACGTAATGCCGCAAGAGATTCTCTTCCCGTTATCCTTTGGGACATTGAAACACTTAAATATGAGTACCGTGCAAATAGAGAAATAAAATATTAAAATGAAACATAAATAATATTAAAAATTAACATAATTAGACAACTATAATATATATATACATATATGTAATATATACACATACATACTAATACTACATAAATATAATACAATAAAATTATATAATAATACATAAATACCTTAATGTTAATAATAACTATCTACAATGGATTAAAGTCAGTAAAAAGTTAGGCTAGTGACTTATAAAAATGACTGTACACTCTTTTCTTGAATATTGGTCTGCTGGGTGCTTGTACTCGTAATCGTGGTAATTTTAGCCCAATTTCTCCTGAAATATGTCCTGGAAAGCCCATCACCAGCAGCGTAGTTCTAGATCTCTGTCTTCTTCATCCGATCACGCCTAATTAATCAGTTTAGTAGTTTATATACTTTTAAGGAATATTGTGAATTTACATTTAAAATTATGATTTTTATTTTTTTTTATTTAAGCTATAATTATATTAAGTACTATAAAACTGCGATGCCAAGTATGCCAATATAGGTGAATCATAAAAATATTTAAAATGTGTTACATACTTAAGTATCATAGCAAATAGCCTAGTGGCATTAAGACTGCCTGTGTACCTAGTGTATAAAGATTTGAAAAAAAAAAAAAAATGTCATCTCATTTCATCTTATTTATTTATTCATTTTGGAAAACCAACAGTTGACAATTTCAATTAGATAAGTTATATTAAATATTCTAAGAACTATTAAAGGTTTTCACATATAGGTTTTAAAAATTGAGTACAATAGCAAAAATAAGAACACATCACTGCAACACAATAACAACACACTCGTACAAGATAATACACAAAGTCACTAAATTATAAGAACTTCATTATTACATAAGATATAAAGACATAAGCTAAATAAAAAAAAAATAAAAAAAATACATATGACTGATTCGACATAACGAGCCACGTCTGATATTTGTTGCTTTGGAGTTGAAAAGGTCAATGTCCAACTCCTCTGCTCTAAAATTCGTTACAAACTCTCAAAAAATAACTATTCTGCCTGTCCTAGCATGCTGGACAAACAACAACAACAACAAAGGACAGCGGAGATTAAACCTGGACCAGGACAATCAACTGTACCGTTGGCTATATAAAGCAAGTAAACAACATCACATTCCATCTCACTTCATCTCATTTCATATAATTTCATTACATTATATTTCTTTAAGAATTTAGCCTAAAAAGCAACATTAAAAATGTACTCTGTTGTAATAATCGGTTTATTAAAGATTCAAATTTGTTTCATTCGAGCAATTTAATTACAGATCCCAGAATAACAATCCATAATATCTAAAAATAGATATTTCTAAATTAAATTATGTCAAAGAAATATTTACAGACATTTTAATTGATGTTCTTCTGCAGATAAAACGATTAATTTTCAAATTGAAAGGAAATTCATGATGACTAACTGCCTCCATGGTCTAGCGGTTAAATCCGTGGATTTAGATTCGGAGGTACCAGGTCGGGACACAATAAATTATTTAATTTATTTGTGATATTTCTCGAGTTTGGTACGCTAGAGACATAGACGTGCTTGCCACTTGTCATGAAGGATAAAGTTGGCTAAATGTGAATCCGTTTTAATAAACTATAAAAAAAGCTTGGTCAGACACCACCCCGGAAGGGATACGGTCGTGATGGTGGTTAATAATAATAATTATTATTATTATTTATTGCACAAAGTTAAATAACTTAAAACTAAGCGCATAGGCGAGCTTTATGCCTTAAGGCATCTTCTACCAGGTTATTTATTTATTTAAAACTTTTTGCACTATGTACAAAGGCGGACCTAATGCCGCTAGACATTCTTACTCGGTCAACCTTAGGGACATTACGAACATTGTATGTGGAAGGTTCGCGCAAATTATAGAATAAGGGAGAAATTAAAATACTACTAAAACTAAACTACTTACTAGTAAATAATATTAATATACTAAACACTAATATACTTATAATACTTAATATATACATAAATACAATATATACATACTTACAGTTGTTGGGATCTATTTAAGAAGTGTGTGAAAACCATCCTTTTAAACAATGTTCTATTTGGCGCCTGTCGGATATCTAAGGGTAGGTTGTTCCACAGATTTGCGGCAACAACTGCGAAGGAGTCCGACATAAAACTAGTGTGATGAGAGGGAATAGCAAGGGTAGAGTTATGCGATGATCGCAACGACCTGTCATGAAGAGAAAAGAGAAAAGCAAATTTGCTCTTGAGGTATTTCGGTGTCGCAGGCTCATAGAGAAAAGCAGACAAAGAATTCGTAGATTTCTACGACAACGAATTGGCAGCCACTTCAACTTATTTATTTTTTATTTATTTATTTATTTATTTTTAGGAAAATTTACAGCCTCTACAATAATACAATAGAAATATAGCAACTTAAAGCCTTACAAATTTTCACTGATAGCATTAAGTTAGTAGTAAACACAGCAGACAAAACGTGTTAAAATAATACAATTCAAATACAAAGCCACCACCAATACAATTAAAAGAACAATTAAAGACTAAACCAGTATAACTATTAAACAAAAACAAACAATTCCATCGAGAAAAAAAAAAAAAAAAAAAAAAAAAATTACAAATAATATTAAAAATATGGTTGTATAATTCCTGAAGACGCAAAGACACAAAACCAGCGAAACACAATTAGTAGTGAAGTAGACCTATCCAAACTTGATGTTAAATATAGTAAATATAGTAAACTGCCACACAAAGCAAACAGTGTAATTTGCGTTGTCGAACCTACTCAAGATGCTCATCACAGTACTGGGCAGTCATCAATCGTCTAAGAACTTAGCTCGATTAGTTATTCACTTACTGAAAGAATTGGGCCCAGATATGTTGACTGTATATATATCGACTCGTATGTGAGTATACTCGTAACAAGGTATAAGAAATTAGGTAGCGTTTGTTATTTCAGTTTAAGCCACTTTGGGTAGCCATAACTCACTGGGTGCGGTCGGTCTCAGAAATTTGTCTTCAACATTGACGCGAGTAACGACCGGGCCATCAATACATAAAACTACAGATTGACATGCTCATTAATAGCACGTAAGCATGCTATAGTGTAGTGGCGTTCGTTATTTCAGTGTAAGCCAATTTGGGTAGCCATAACTCACTGGGTGCGGTCGGTCTCAGAAAATTGTCTTTAACATTGACGTCACTAACGCCTGCGAAATCCATACATAAAACTACAGATAGACATGCTCATTAATAGCACGTAAGCATGCTATAGTGTAGTGGCGTTCGTTATTTCAGTGTAAGCCATTTTGGGTAGCCATAATTCAATGGGTGCGGTTGGTCTCAGAAAATTGTCTATAATATTGACATAAGTAACGACTGGGTAATGTACACATAAAACTACGATAGACATGCTCATTAATAGCACGTAAGCATGCTATAGTATAGTGGCGTTTGTTATTTCAGTGTAAGCCATTTTGGGTAGCCATAATTCAATGGGTGCGGTTGGTCTCAGAAAATTATCTTTAATATTGACATAAGTAACGACTGGGTAATGTACACATAAAACTACGATAGACATGCTCATTAATAGCACGTAAGCATGCTATAGTGTAGTGGCGTTCGTTATTTCAGTGTAAGCCACTTTGGGTAGCCATAACTCACTGGGTGCGGTCGGTCTCAGAAATTTGTCTTTAACATTGACGTAAGTAATGACTAGGCAATGCATACATGAAACTACAGATTGACATGCTCATTAATAGCACGTAAGCATGCTATAGTGTAGTGGCGTTCGTTATTTCAGTGTAAGCCACTTTGGGTAGCCATAACTCACTGGGTGCGGTCGGTCTCAGAAATTTGTCTTTAACATTGACGTAAGTAATGACTAGGCAATGCATACATGAAACTACAGATTGACATGCTCATTAATAGCACGTAAGCATGCTATAGTGTAGTGGCGTTCGTTATTTCAGTGTAAGCCACTTTGGGTAGCCATAACTCACTGGGTGCGGTTGGTCTCAGAAAATTATCTTTAATATTGACATAAGTAACGACTGGGTAATGTACACATAAAACTACGATAGACATGCTCATTAATAGCACGTAAGCATGCTATAGTGTAGTGGCGTTCGTTATTTCAGTGTAAGCCATTTTGGGTAGCCATAATTCAATGGGTGCGGTTGGTCTCAGAAAATTGTCTATAATATTGACATAAGTAACGACTGGGTAATGTACACATAAAACTACGATAGACATGCTCATTAATAGCACGTAAGCATGCTATAGTATAGTGGCGTTTGTTATTTCAGTGTAAGCCATTTTGGGTAGCCATAATTCAATGGGTGCGGTTGGTCTCAGAAAATTGTCTATAATATTGACATAAGTAACGACTGGGTAATGTACACATAAAACTACGATAGACATGCTCATTAATAGCACGTAAGCATGCTATAGTATAGTGGCGTTTGTTATTTCAGTGTAAGCCATTTTGGGTAGCCATAATTCAATGGGTGCGGTTGGTCTCAGAAAATTATCTTTAATATTGACATAAGTAACGACTGGGTAATGTACACATAAAACTACGATAGACATGCTCATTAATAGCACGTAAGCATGCTATAGTGTAGTGGCGTTCGTTATTTCAGTGTAAGCCACTTTGGGTAGCCATAACTCACTGGGTGCGGTCGGTCTCAGAAATTTGTCTTTAACATTGACGTAAGTAATGACTAGGCAATGCATACATGAAACTACAGATTGACATGCTCATTAATAGCACGTAAGCATGCTATAGTGTAGTGGCGTTCGTTATTTCAGTGTAAGCCACTTTGGGTAGCCATAACTCACTGGGTGCGGTCGGTCTCAGAAATTTGTCTTCAACATTGACGCGAGTAACGACCGGGCCATCAATACATAAAACTACAGATTGACATGCTCATTAATAGCACGTAAGCATGCTATAGTGTAGTGGCGTTCGTTATTTCAGTGTAAGCCACTTTGGGTAGCCATAACTCACTGGGTGCGGTCGGTCTCAGAAAATTGTCTTTAATATTGACATAAGTAACGACTGGGTAATGTACACATAAAACTACGATAGACATGCTCATTAATAGCACGTAAGCATGCTATAGTATAGTGGCGTTTGTTATTTCAGTGTAAGCCATTTTGGGTAGCCATAACTTACTGGGTGCGGTCGGTCTCAGAAATTTGTCTTTAACATTGACGTAAGTAATGACTAGGCAATGCATACATGAAACTACAGATTGACATGCTCATTAATAGCACGTAAGCATGCTATAGTGTAGTGGCGTTCGTTATTTCAGTGTAAGCCACTTTGGGTAGCCATAACTCACTGGGTGCGGTCGGTCTCAGAAATTTGTCTTCAACATTGACGCGAGTAACGACCGGGCCATCAATACATAAAACTACAGATTGACATGCTCATTAATAGCACGTAAGCATGCTATAGTGTAGTGGCGTTCGTTATTTCAGTGTAAGCCACTTTGGGTAGCCATAACTCACTGGGTGCGGTCGGTCTCAGAAATTTGTCTTCAACATTGACGTAAGTAATGACTAGGCAATGCATACATGAAACTACAGATAGACATGCTCATTAATAGCACGTAAACATGCTATAGTGTAGTGGCGTTTGTTATTTCAGTGTAAGCTACTTTGGGTAGCCATAACTCACTGGGTGCGGTCGGTCTCAGAAATTTGTCTTTAACATTGACGTAAGTAATGACTAGGCAATGCATACATGAAACTACAGATATACATGCTCATTAATAGCACGTAAGCATGCTATAGTGTAGGGGCGTTCATTATTTCAGTGTAAGCCACTTTGGGTAGCCATAATTCAATGGGTGCGGTTGGTCTCAGAAAATTGTCTTTAATATTGACATAAGTAACGACTGGGTAATGTACACATAAAACTACAGATAGACATGCTCATTAATAGCACGTAAGCATGCTATAGTATAGTGGCGTTTGTTATTTCAGTGTAAGCCATTTTGGGTAGCCATAACTCACTGGGTGCGGTCGGTCTCAGAAAATTGTCTTTAACATTGACGTCACTAACGCCTGCGCAATCCATACATAAAACTACAGATAGACATGCTCATTATTTAAAACTAATTCACATAGTTTAATAAAAAATCGAGAGAACAATTCCCTTGAACCACAGAACCCTAACTGAGTGCTCCCTCTTTCTGTGGTTCAAGACAGGGGCTTGGTGCTAAAGAACTAAGGTCCGGATTAATAGTCGTTGCTCCGCCAGCACTTAGAACTCTCAAAGTGACTCTAAAAGAGTAAAAACTTTAACATTTCTAATACTATTAAGCCGAACCTAAGAGAGCGGTTAACTAAACTGCTCAGTTCTGGTCAGGATCTACTATGTGCAACTTTATTAAGTAGGTCCTAAATAATTTCAAATATAAAACTAACTAAATGAGTTTGTTGGATACCCCTGGGGGAGCGCCCTATGCAAAAACTCTCGCTGCGACTCCCATAAAAAAGTTAATAATTAGTTTTGAATTTTAAAACGAATTGCGAGCGACCGTCGTTTACCAAATTTTTCTCGTTATTAACCCTATTAATTATCTAATGAAACTTCGTAATAATTTGCTTTTATTATAATATCTTTGATATTTTTTAAAACTTACATTAATATCATATCATATACATAGTTCGTAGATTTAGACTCGGATTCCTGTTTGGGACACAATATTTTTTTTAATTTATCCTCCATGTCCCTTCGATTAGAGCAAAAAAAAGTTCTGCTATCACTAGACACAGAAATGAAAGAAGGATGTGCAGAAAATTTAGTCCGTTTGAATGAGAGAAAAACCACGAAAGACAAACGAGGCGATAAAGATTGATGATGAAACTCTAGAACAAGTAAATTAAATTATATATCTGGGCAGTGTGGTTAGGAAGGGTTGTTGAAAGAAGATAAAACGCGGGAAATAGTGTTAACGGGATCACTGATTGGCAGTCGAAATGTCAGAGACAAAGCTCGGCTCACTATACACAATGCCTTGTTAGTACCAACACTGATTTATGGAAGCGAGACGTGGATATGTCAGTCAGAGTAAATGCAGTAGAAATGAGGTCGTTGCGTCGGATATGCGGCGTAACTTTAACGGACCGCATACTTAATGATGAAATACGCAAAAAGGTAGGTATAGAAAAGCATAGGGACAAAAATAAGGAAAGGCATGCTCCAATGGTTCGTGCATGTTGAAAGGATGAGCGAAAAGAGATTGACGAACCAGATATATAATGCGAAAGTTGTGGGTAAAAGAGGCCCTGGCAGACCATGACTCAGATAAATAAAACAATAGCTGAAGGTGCATTAAAAACCCTTTAAAACAAAAGGGCATGTAGGAAGAGGTTGATGAACGTTAAAGAAGTAAAAGAGGTATATATGTCGTGATCGTGACCACTCGCTAAGATTTCTGTGAAAACGAATAGGCAGCCATTTCAACGTATAGTCACGATAGTCAGAGATGTGGTCGTATTTGCGCAAACAATAGATGACTGACGAACCAAATATATAATGCGAAAGTTGTGGGTAAAAGAGCAAGACTCACTTATCACGATCAGATAAATAAAACAATAGCTGAAGGTGCAATAAAATCGACAAAGCGAAAGAGGTATGTCGAGATCGTGACAAATGGCTCTCAATTGTCTCTGCAAGGGATTCGGCGTAAAGATATGTATGTATGTGTAACTCGTATAAGAACTTGATCGATCACAAAAAGTATCGGTATCTATCAAAGAAAATCCTGAAACTAAATGTTTGTTGTCTTTACTGGAGTTGCGAACACAAAGCTAGGTAATAACACGTAATACAGGAGCCCACTGCTCAATATTAAAAATCATATTTAAATCAATCTACAATTTTTACTATAATAAAACGTTATTGGTTTGAATACTTCTTCTAATTATTATTTTTTGAATCATAGTTTTAAGTTGGTCTAGTATATATATATATATATATATATATATATATATATATATATATATATATATATATTTTTTATTTAAAAAACTTTATTGCACAAAGTACAAAGGCGGACTTAATGCCCGAAGACATTCTCTGACAGCCAAACCTTAGGGACAAATTTGAACAATTATAGGTGCAATCATAGAAATTATAATAATAATACTATAATTATAAAAGTTAATTTAATAGGATTAATATATACTTACATCATATATCTTCATATATATCATAATATCAATATACTAAATACTAATAATACATATTATTATACATAAACATACATATATACTACTTACTAACACTGTCAGGAGCTATTTAAGAAGTGTGAATACACCAGTTTTTTAAAAGATGACCTGGTAGTTGCTTGCCGTATGATGACAGGAAGATCGTTCTATAATCGCATTATTGTTTGCAGTATGTTCACATTTTGTCTGTGGTCCAGATTAGTACCTAGCAGATTAATTTATAATAGTAGCAGGCGTCGACTGCAACTTGGAGTGAGCATCTTTGTAAATAAATAAATATTAAAATATATATATTGACCAAATCTGCATTTTTATTTTGTAAGTGGCAACATTTTTTACGACTTATCGACTGAAATCGCTAAGATAGCGATAGCGCGGCGTATGGAAAGAATGACATCTTTTGCTTGTGCATGTGTTTTGAGATCGGGGTGTACACACACGGCTTAGATGGATAACTTTTTGAATAATGTAAAAAAATTATCCATTGCTAGTTTTACATACAGTAAGAAAAAAAAAATAACGGGTTATCTATTACATACATACATATCTTCACGCCTGGTCCCTTGCGGAGTAGGCAGAGACAATTGAGCGCCATTTATCACGATCTCGACATACCCGTTTCGCTTCTTCGATTTTATTGCACCTTTAGCTATTGTTTTATTTATTTGGTCTGCCAGGGCCTCTTTTACCCACAACTTTCGCATTATAAATCTGGTTCGTCAATCTCTCTTCAGTCATCTATTGTTTTGCGCAAATACGACTACATCTCTGACTATCATGACTATACGTTGAAGTGGCTGCCTATTCGTTGTCACAGAAATCTTAGACCGATCCCGAAATACCTCAAGGAAAGCTTTGCCTATCTCTTTTATTTCCACGACAAATCTCTTCGCTCCTCTCACAACTCGCTTCTTTCTGTCCCCTCACACCATACTGGACTTGTTTTTCAATTTCTTTGTAGTCGCTGCAACAAATGTAGGGAACAATCTCCAGACCAACATAAGGCAAGCTAATACAAGGTCATCTTTAAAAAAACTAGTATATTCACATTTTGTAAATACTCATATCTCCAAACCACTGTAGTAAGTTTTATAAACATACAACAATGGACTCCTGGACTAGCCTAAATATAGACAAGACACAACATAGGCATCTCTCGTCGCATTTGCTATGCATTGTTCTAACGTAGCGCCAGCCACCCGTCACTTCCAGTCCTTGCAATATTCAGGTGGCCTTTACCTCTATTTACACTCGAAAGTAATAAAAGCGGGTCAAGGACAAAATACCTAGAATTATTTTCTACACGTGCCGAACTAGATTTGTTTAATCTTGACCCTTTAGCATTTAGGGGTCAGGTAACCATCCTATTTATAAATAAATAATTATTTAATTTGTAATTCGGTGTAAAATAAAAATTGTTATTTGATTCCGTGTTAAAAAAGGGCACTATATATGCGAGTATGCCAAAAAAATAGGAACAGTAATTTTACTCAGATGGCGCCACCAGCATCTACGAGTATAGTTGTAAAACAATGGTTGACACCTGTTATCCGACTAGGTACAGGCTAAAAAGGATGTTTAAGGTTTTAAGGTTATGTTTTTACTGTTTGTGCCTAAAACAATAGCTTTTAGTAATGAAACAAAAAACCCCTCCGCATGATGACTTTGCGATATGCGTGTATGTGTGCTTAGTTATCTACCTACAGACCTTAACTAATCAGGTTGGTTGTAAATAGATACTAAAGAAGTTAGACGCAATAAAGCATATTTTTTTTCAGTCGCCACACTCTTGACAGAGTCGTCGTGACAATCTAACAATCCGTCGCCACTCCTCTCGGACTGCAGCTTTTCTGGTGCACACATGTGCAATGGATCATCGCAGCCGTCACCTGGTCAGTCGATCTCATCGGAGCCTACCACGCATCGTCATGCCATCGACTCGTTCCCCTAGACTATTTATTTATTATTATTTAGCGGACTTACATTCTCTGACAGCCAAACTTTAGAGACAAATTTGAACTAATATAGGTGCAACGAAAGTGACAGTCACAATAATATAATTATTGTATAGGATAATTTAAAAACATTATATCTATTGTTTAGATTTATAATCTCTCTAATAAACGATATCTGTAATGTATATTAAAATAAAATTATATAAAAAAGGTTTACAAAAAATATTTAAAAAAAAACGAACCAATAAACATTAGAGCTCTCTTTAAAAATTACATAAAAGAAAAAAAAAGTTTTATACATTTCATTCACCCTCCCGCACTCCCCCTGACAAAGACAGACAGACACCACCCGCCTTTGGAATTTACCATTTCTTGTACATTTAACGATAACCTACCTAAAAAACATGTTCCAAAATATAATTTCCCTAAAGGCGACTATGAGACTATATGTAATAAACTAAACGCTACAGACTGGCCATCAGAATTAAGCCATCTTGATTCGAATAAAGCTGTGGCCAGATTTTATAAACTACTGTATAAAATACACACATCAAAAAAGTCTAGGGATCAAGCATGTTTATGCGGATTTCTTGTGATTGAGATGTGGCTTTGTAATAAATTTATGATTTTATAAATTTATATGGATCCTTTTTGGTGCATTTCATAATTTAAAACAGGAACTGTCAATCAAATTCGAGTAAAAGATGAAAATCAGCTGTCAATATTTTCCCTATAAAAACATAAGACGCATTGAAGACATTATTAGTGCTACTGTTTCCCTACTACTGATTAAAACCAACGTTATTATGGAGCGGCGACGTCATTTAAGCAGGGAAGAAATGATCAGAGCCGTGGGAATGATAGAAGCTGGTTCCCGGCAACGTACTGTGGCTTTAGCTCTGAATACAAGTCAGAGTGTTATCAGTCGACTTTGGACACGTTACCGAACCACTGGTACCGTGGCTGAGCGCCATGGAGGACGGTATCGCTGCACCACACGGAGACAAGACCGATACATTCAAATCACAGCTCGAAGAACTCCAACAATAACCGCCATGATGTTAGCCGTGAGCCTTCATCGCTCTTCAGGGAACTTAATTAGCGACCAAACAGTCAGAAACCGCTTGCATGAAGTGAACCTTCATTCCCGAAGACCGCTACGGGTACCACCTATAGCAATGCACAATCGTAGGACTCGATATCAATGGGCTCTTGAACACAGAAATTGGACAGAAGAACAATGGCGTTTCGTGTGCTTTTCTGATGAGTCTCGTTTTGGTATGAGGCCGGATACAAGACGTATACGACACTGGAGAACCCCTGGACGCCAACAGCGATTAAAATCCTGCCAGGAAGTCCATCCTTATAGTGGTGGAACCATCATGGTATGGGCGGGTATTTCGATCGGCGGAAGAACTGAGTTGATTTGGATCAGAGGCAACCTCAACGCTCAAATTTATGCTGAGACGGTTGTATCAGACGTCATCGTTCCTCTACAAGTGCATATCGGTCCCTTATTTCAGTTAATGCATGATAATGCACGACCGCACACCGCAAGAGTTGTAAGACAGACTCTCGCCGCAGCTAACATCAATGTCCTGCCCTGGCCTGCTCAGTCGCCAGACTTGAACCCGATTGAGCATGCATGGGATATTCTTCAGAGAAGAGCTCTGCCGAATATGGAGGGTATCCAGTCGCAAGAAGACCTTTTTTTGTTGTTGCAACGAACATGGGCGGCCATTCCACAGCGTGATTTGGATGAACTCATTTTGAGTATGCCAAACCGATGTTCTTGTGTTGTTAGTGTTCGCGGTAGAAACACGGATTATTAATTGTTTAAGTTACCCAATAAAATTAAAAAAAAAACTGTTATTTCAGTCTTTTTTTCGAACTTTAATGTTAGTGGTTCAAATGTCAAAAATCCCTTTATTAGGAAAATGGCAATTTTTTTTACTAATGCAAAGGTGACTTGGTTTATCGTTACTGTAGACAAACGAAAACATTTTATTTGATCAATCCTTAAAGAAAATTTTAATGAATATCAATCAGGAGAAAAGTTATTGCAAAAATATATGTTGATCCCTAGACACTTTTGATGTGTGTAGTTGACTCTCACGTACCGTTGAAAAAGACAAGTTCGCAAAAATATCCCGTTTGGTTTTCCCAGGCCCTGATAAGAACCTTAAAAAGGAAGGAGCGAGTGTGGCGCAAATGGAGAACATATGGCGGCTTAGCGGACTACTCGGAATTCTCTTTGTTAAGAGCCCGAGCCAAGAAACAGATCACACAGTGTCACAGATCTTATATAAGTAATGTCGAAAACTCCCTGACCACTAACTCAAAATTCTATTGGCAATATGTGTCCTCCTTAAAATCTACCCCTTCAGGATACCCTAGAATCATGACACTGGGTGATCGCATAGCAGATAGCCCGTCGACAATAAGTCAACTGTTTTCCGAAAACTTTGCTTCCGTGTTTGAGCCTCGCTCTTCTATCGACTATAATAATCTAAACTCAATTCAACCAAAAACGAGTGCTAATCTTATCTGTGATATCCGCATCCACATTGACGACATATACAAAGCTCTGACAGACATTGACACGACAAAGGGACCAGGACCAGGCAAAATATCTCCATTTTTTTTTAAATATACCAAACTTTACATAGCCCTTCCACTTTGTCTACTATTTAATACATGCCTTCGCGAGGGAGTATTTCCTGAAGTGTGGAAAAATGGCCATATCTGTCCTATACATAAATCGGGTAGCACGAAGAAGGTGGAGAACTATCGTCCGATCTCCATCCTGTCTACGATTCCCAAACTTATGGAAAAACTGGTGCACGGTTACATTTATCCAGTGGTTGCCAACAATATTACCACTCACCAACATGGGTTTGTGCGGGATAAATCGACAGTGACCAACCTGATGGAGTTCTCTAACTTTATCTTCCAGAATCTGGATAAAAACCAGCAAATTGACGTCATCTATACCGACTTCCGGAAAGCTTTTGACAAGGTCGACCATCTATTATTGTTACAAAAGCTAGCCTTTAATGGCATAAAAGGTAATCTATTAAGATGGTTTATATCCTACCTTACCAACAGGCGTCAATTTGTAATAATTAATGGCTATATGTCCGAACCTACAATTGTTACATCAGGCGTGGTCCAAGGATCCACTTTAGGACCCTTACAATATGTGTTATTTATAAACGACATTACAAGTTGCTTCCATCATTGTAAGTTTTTAATGTTTGCAGACGACCTGAAAGTGTACAGCACAATTACATCGAAATTAGACTGTGAGAGGGTGCAACAGGATCTGGACCGACTTGACGACTATTGTCTGACCAATAAAACCTACTTAGCCTACGACTAATGCCAGCAAATCACATTTACCAGGAAACATAATGTAATAAACCATAATTATAACATAGGTATAGGCAATATTCTAAAATCGGTAAACGTAGTACGCGACCTGGGAGTGTACTTTGACAGCAAATTAATTTTTGATAAACACGTAGAGCACATATGTACTAAAGCTTACCAGATGACAGGTTTTGTATTTCGGACGTGTAAAGCTTTTAGAAAGGTATCTACATGTAGGATTCTTTTTTGCACACTCGTACGATCGCAGCTGGAGTATGCGTCCTCTATATGGGACCCATACTACAACGTATACAAAGACAAAATTGAGATGGTGCAGAAGAAATTCCTCAGAGGTCTCCATCGTAGATTCGGATCCGAATACATATCCTACGAAAAACTGTGCACACACTACAGACTGATGTCGCTTACTGACCGAAGACTTGTGACTGACATGACAGTGTTGCATGGCATTTGTCGTGGTCTATTTAGTTGCCCGACTTTGACTGAAAGTATATGTTACAGTGCCCCCTCGAGGCAGACTCGTTCCAGGGACCTTTTCTATATCACCCGCACACGCACAGTCGCCGGTCTCCGCGCACCAGTACGCCGAATGTGCGAGACGTACAACAGTCAATTATTAGACGTCGATATATTTAGCAATTCTCGCGCCGCATTTAAGGCCAAAATAAAGAAGCTGTTGTTGTCGGTTTAGCTCGCTGGGTGGGGTTTGCTTCGGAGTTCATTGATAGTTCCCTAAATTCGAACACTGCAATTGTATTATCCATTATACCTGGCCAAGGTATATGTAGTACTAACGTATCTAAAAATATAAATGGTGCAATATTGTCCACAGTGGGAAATATTTTGGTGGCGGGTATAATTCTAATAGCTCCTACTGTATTGTTTCTTAATTGTTCTTATACTGCCTGTCTCTGTTCTTTTTCTTCGAATAAATAAATAAATAAATAAATAAATTTTAAAATGGTTGACAACGTTTCAAAACGAAAACAACCGATTTAGACAGGGCGGTTAAAATCGCCAATAATCGCATCGCATAACTCGGGCAAAGCGTAGAGTGGAGCGCATAAGCTGCAAGTAACCCGATTTTATTGCTCTCTTGTGTATCCTAACTATAGTAGTTTTGTAACAAGTTTCAACCCTATATTCAGTTGCGTAACATCTACATTGCCTCTACAGTAATTCTACAATACCTACATACACGTATAGAAACATTGTTAATACCTATTATATAACATTCTACAACACCTATATGTTCATACACTTGTTTAAAATATCTGACCATCCGTTGTTGCGAGCAAGGAAAATACTAAATGAGTGGCTGCTGCCACTGAAGTACAACTCCTGTGAGGCACTGTTTTTGGCATTGTCCTAGCATGGCAAAAGAATTTTAGACATCACATGAACAAGAACATTATACTCACCACAATAACATCACAAACATATAGATTTACACACGTCTACGCACCGCCATACACACCCTCATAAACACACTCACACACAAACTGTTATGATTTTAAATTTATTATTTTATTTTAGATTTTAATTTTGTAGTTTTAAATAATTTTAATTAGCACCTTACAATACATAACTTTATGTGAATTGACAGTCAGCACACCCACCGACCGCTGCGACACATCACTTTGGTGCAGTGGCTGGGACGTAAACCAAAGTCCAATCCTTAGTAGGTACACTGGGTGTTTAACTTTGAAATCAACAGAGACGATCGAAAGACCATATAGTAAGCTGGGTCTTACTGCTAAATGTTGAATGATGCAGACTAACCTTACTCCTCTATAGACTAACCTATTTTGTATCAATTTTGTATTTTTTCATTTTTGTATTACCAGTGTACTTCTCAAATAAACGTATTAATTATTATTATTATGTATTGTGACGTATATTTATATAAATAGTATAGACCTATATTTTTATTTATAATTACCGAAAAATAAACACTAATAAAAACATTTTTTGTTGTATTCTAAAAAAAATCCTGAGTAAAACCCAACTCGAACCCAACCAAATTGCGAAAGCCACAAATGAGATTATTCTTTTTCCTTATTACATTGCATTAAGGTTTATTATTAAACTAAATGTTGTAGTTTCATTGATAATGATTTTGTGAAGAGAAATTGGCGAACAAACTTCCCTCAAGACCCGAAACTTTCACGAACTTAATTATAGTAGACAAATTTTAACTCTAAGTACTTATTTTGTTTTTTATTTTTGTAAAAATAAAAAGTAACGTATCATCACGACCGTATCCATTGCAGGATGGACAGAAACCTTAGCCTACTTAACTATAGGCTATATGACAAATGGCAAGTTCTTCGATGTCTCTAGCGTACCAAACTCGAGATATATCACAATTTAATTAAATAAATTCCGAGACAATGGCAAGAGACCCGATGGTATGACGTTGGTCCCCTGGGAACGGGGACGTGCTCTGGTGTGGGACGCCACGTGCGTCGACACCCTCGCCGCGTCGCATCTCAGGGGGACAGCGCATTAAGCGGGAGTCGCGGCGGAAAATGCAGAGTCCGGCAAGCGGCGCAAAAATGTTAAAAGATTACATATTATGCCGTTTGCTGTAGAAACTCTGAGCCCATGGAGTCCAAGTGCAAAAAAGTTTTTAAAAGACATAACACCGCGTCTTGTCGTCTCCCCCGGTGACAAGAGGGCTGGTTCTTTCTTCGCCCAAAGAATCAGTATTGCAATTCAGTGGGGAAATGCAGCCAGCGTTCTTGCCACCATTCCACGCGAACGTGACTTATATCCCTATCCTTAGTATTAATATAATCAGACTTGAATTGCCGTCATGTCCATTCAAAGCCATAGTGTTAGGGACTGATTTCTGTCATAAGTCTACCATCAGATCGTGCTAGAATAAAAAAAAACGAGAGGGATCCGATGTGTACAAACTTCTTAAAAGATTGTACGGAGTATGATTGCTAATACATGCCAAATCCCTATACAGGGGATGTATTGTTATATGCATAAAGGGTTCGTTGTGGTTACGTAAGACGAGGCGAATGTTCTTTTGTTTCCCTACGCTCTTCTTATTCCAGCTCCATTGCCGAGTATGGCAAAAGGATGTAAGTATTTGCACAACACAAAACGAAATATTTTAATACCTACCTGCTATTTTGTATGCTTCTTGAATTAGCTATTATTATTATTATTACAGCTCCTAGAACATAGCGTCCTAGACCTCCACTGTTGGAGATGGGCAATATATCTGGAGAATTTGGCCTACACTCGTCACGCTGGCCAGACGGCTTGGCGAGGATATGATGTAAATTTTTAATGACAATTTATTAACGATTCCACAAGTTGGTATTAGTGGAACCGGGACCGACGGCTTAACGTGCTCTCCGAGGCACGGGAACGGTGGTGTTGTAAATCTATGACAAATGTACGTTCCACTTCTTGGGAGTGTGGTAAATGATTGCGGGGTGCATTGTTATAAATATACAATTACATAATAATAGTTGCATACTATTACTTAAACAAGTAAATATATATATATATATATATATATATTTCTCATTTTTTTTTTAGAATAGCTATAGGTAATTTGAAGTATTTTTCACAGTTTCTTAATACCTACATCTATTATACTATTTGTATTGTGTGTAAACAATTATATGTACTTACCCATTTTCGTATGTATATATACATTATATTTATTCCTTGTTTATATATTGTTTTGTAACCATTTTAATTGTTGCGATAAATAAAGTATCTTTTTTCTTTCTTTAAGAATTAATTACTAACACAAAACTTCAACGCGTTTTTAAATTTAAACCAAAAAAAGTTTATACATTTATAAAAAGTAGAGCATATACACATACTATCATGCGTTTTGCCATCACGACTCTAGCTATTTGAAACGAGAAAGGTATTGTTCGATTTTAGCATAGAGCTAAGAATCAACTAGAAATGGTGATTCTAAAAAAAACTACTCTTCTAGTTAGTCTTAACGTAACTCATAGACAATAGCAGTGACTGTTAAAATTTTGTATTTTTTTTGGTTAATAAAAAAAGTTTATTCATTGTGGACATTTCTGAAATCTTTCTAGTATCTATGGGCTTTAGCTTGCATACGAGTATTTCCCATACGAATACGTATGTATTAGTTATAGATTCAGTTCTATTTAGTTCATAGTTGCGTCCTTGTTTAACCAAAGCATTATGCATGGGTGTGAGAAGGATATAATTTGAAGGCAAAATTATCTTCATCGATTACCTATGATTCAGGCAACTTCTGTTTTTGTATACGTTATATAAAACAATTAGGTATATAGCTAACAAATACTTACTGTCAATTTATACCGCTATTAAATAACATTAACCATGTGTTTCACTGCGGATGGGAAGTATGATATGTATGTTGAAAGAAGTGTGAACGCGGGAAATTGTGTTACCGGTGCCCTGATTGTCAAAATGTCAGTGACAAAGCTCGACTCGCCATACACAATGCTATGCTGGTACCAACACTTATAATTATTTTCCACGAGCTTGCCACTTGTCGTGATGGGTCTATAGTAAAGTTGGCTAAATGTGAAACCGCTTTAAAAAAAAACCTGGTTTCTGACAACCCCGGAAGGGATACGGTCGTGATTATACATTTTTTTACCTTATCTTATGAGACATGTCATTGGCCGAAATAACTAAAGTGACAAACGAACTACCAATCACGTGATATTAATTATTTTAATCATTCTTTCTGCAACTGGCTGTTAGTCAAATTTAATTCAAATTAACATTTAACTTAAAATTTGAAAGCGGATCGTCAAACATATATATCTCTTTATATTTTTTGATAAACTGGATATAGGAGAGCTTTGTTTAAGATTAGTTCTGACTTTAGGTGGACGTAGTAATGCAGGTCGGTTTGGAATCCGAATTCTAAATAATTGTAATACTTGTGGACAGTCTATTTGGTTTCTTAATATTTTTCTATTACATCAAATAACTCCGTGGTCTAGCGGTTAAGTCCGTGAATTTAGATTCGGGTTACCGGGTTCGATTCATGGTCAGATCACAAAAATATTTATTAATTTAAACAAATACAATAATAATAATAAAAATTATTGCACACAAAATATAAAATATAAAAACATGTACATAGGCGAGCATAATACCATAAAGGTATTCTCTACCAGCTAACCTTTGGGAGAGTGAGAGAAGAATATTATGGGTGCAGAGTAAGAAAAAATTACACAAATATTATTATAAGTTAAATCAATAAATATATGGGTACGTAGGTAAGTATATGGTTTAAACATCTAAGATGATAATAAATATATACAGTGTATAAATAATAAATAAAATACGTGCATATTTAAAATAAATAAATAAATAATAATACCTATATGTTAAAGAAAGGAGATTAAGATGCATTTTGTTTTTTAAGAAGGTGAGAAATTAAGAGTTTTTTAAATATATTTAGAGACGGTGCCTGTCGGATAAATAAAGGCAACCTGTTCCATTGACGGGCTGCAGAAACAGTTAGTGAATCTGAATATCTGCTGGAGGAGTGAAGAGGAATTGAGAGTTGGTTGTTGTGCGAGGAACGAAGAGAACGAGAGTGAGTCGCACAGATATTCGAAACGATCGCTCAAGTAGGAAGGTGTATTAGGATTATTTAGAATGCCGAACAATAAAATAATATTTAGTTTATTAGTGATACTCTCGAGTTTGGTACGCTGGAGACATCGACGAGCTTGCAACTTGTCATGATTGGCCTATAGTAAAGTTGGCTAAATGTGAATCCGCTTTTTTATAAGCGTGGTTTCTGACCACCCCGAAAGGGAAACCGGTTGTATAATACTTTACTTTTACTTTATCAAATATTTAATAACCCACTTTTGCCAGTAAGGTTTAAAAAAAATGTTTGAAAATTTTACAAAATAGTTATTTTACGTATAAATTAAGCCTAAATAAATAACAGGGTGTTGTGGCATTTTGAAGTGTATCTTAAACATGGTAAAATGTCAAAGGTATAGTGAGATGTTATTTCCACCTTACCTACACTCTGAAACAATGATAACGGATCACAATAACAAATGACTTTTTGGAACTTTGCACACACTGCCAAACGAATTAATAGCCAGTTTATCGAAAGTATTTTTGGTACTTAATTTTTTCTTAAGTAAAATTAACAGGTTAAAGTGTAGATGCTCGTAAAAAAATAATCATGTTAATTGTCGACTTATAGGCAAAGTCTATTATAAGATTTTATTTATTTATTTGTTTATTCTCCAACAAAATAAAAGCAATATTTCAATTTGAGAGTACATGCATACATATTTAACAGGGTAAATGTAATTTTAATTAAAGGAAAAGACGACCTGCTCATAATTACCATTAAGTATAAATTTAAAACTAGGCGTGCAATAGATATTATACGAGTACATTATGTGGACAAAAAAATTAGGTAGCACTCCAATCTATTAAATTAAATTAAAAAAAAACTAATACCTACCTAAATAAATGTCAATAATGTCAAATAAAAAATAATTACATAAAAATTACAATAAAAAAAACTAAAATCTTCAAAAACTACCGATTTTGTTTATTTTTAATACCTTCTTAAATAAAAAAAAAAAAAAAACTCAAATTTAAATTAATTTTTATTTTAGATAAATGTTTTTATTACTGACAAAAATGCCTGATAAATTTTATTTTATTTTCGACACGTTTTATTGTTTTGTACTTGTTTGTTGAACACAATGCTGTTAAACTAACTCATTTTATTACTATCACGATACTCGAGGTGCTGGTAAAAAAAAACATAACGTTTCAAGAAAAAAATACCTAAAACCAAAGACATTACATACATACATACATATCATCACGCCGGATCCCTTGCGGGGTAGGCAGAGAAAATTGAGCGCCACTTGACACGATCACGACATATCTCTTTCGCTTCGTCGACATTCATTAACCTTTTCATACATTGTGTATGATGAGCCGAGCTTTGTCACTGACATTTCGACTACCGATCAGTGACCCCATGGCACCGTTAACACTAAGACATTAAATAATAACAAGACCCATTTTTATTGCCTCTGAGTGTATTTTCCTTTTCCCTCCTACATTTCTTTTTGTAAAACCTTTCCTTCCGCGTTCTCCGCATTTCTTTGATATACAACCCAAAGGTGCAAATATTTTACTATTGCCAGCAAATTTTGCGTTCAGAAAAACTTTTTAAGAAACATTACTGCCTCCGTGGTCTGGAAATTACCGGGTTCGATTTAATTAATTTGTTTGTGATATTTCTCAAGTTTGGTTGGCCAGAGACATCGACGACCTTGTCACTTGTCATGATAGGCCGATTGTAAAGTTGGCTAAATGTGAGCTTCTTTATAAAGTGTAGTTTCTGACCACTCCGAAAAGGAGATGATGATACTTTACTTTTTTTATTACTCTAATTTGCAATTTTAAAAGTTATCCGCTAGGAGTTATCACAAAAAAGATGAAATTAATTATAAAAGTTGTTTGTTTTTAAAAAAATATTTTCAAGGCGAATGATAGTCTTATATGTAGATACAGCAATGCGACAGACGTTAATTGCACTTCCACAAATTCGTGAATGATGGAAAAATAAATAATACATAAGACCTTCGCCAACCGTTCGTGCCAGCATGGCAATAAAAGGCCTAATTCTCCAAAAATATGTTCTAGAAATAAAAACTATTTACTAAGGTTATTTTTAACTGAAAATCAAATTAAACCCGCGGAGCGATGGTAAGAGAGTCGACGCGGCTTGACGGTTGGGCCTTGAAAACTTGGCAGGTCTCTGGTGTGGGTGCGATATGTGTAGACACAGAATTCTAATGAAAACCTCAAGCTGCGCAAATACGCCAACCTCGGTACAGGTTATAAGTTTGCGCCGTTTGGGGTGGAGACGATAGGACCGTGGGGACCCAGCCAATCGTCTGGCCTAGAAGTTGTCCAAACGGCTGACTGAGAAATCTCTATACAAGAAGGCAGGCAATTATTTCTGCCAACGTATTTACCTTGATAGACTTAAAATAATTTTATTCATATGTTATTTTTTTTATCTGTTTTATTAAACTATACTGGTAGGTACGAGGTCATCACTTGTCGCCGACGTTATGTTATTCAGGAGAGACCCGCGCTCAGCAGTGAGATAAATTATGTTAGGTAAAGTATTATCACGACCGTTTGTCTTTCGTGTTGGTCAAAACCCACGCTTATAAAGAAGCGGATTCACATTTATCCAACTTTACTATCCAGCCAATCATGACAAGTGCCAAGCTCGTCGATGTCTTTACCGTACCAAACTCGAGAAATATCACAAATAAATTAAATATTTATTAAGGTTAATTAATATATATATATAATACTGTTTCCCATCTAGGAATCCAAGGACTTACCCACTAGATTACCGAGGCAGTTAATAAATTATGTTAAGTGGGAAATGTCTACGAGCAACTACGAATATGCTACAGTGCTACGAGTCAGCTACGAATATAAGTAGTGAATTATGTGGCAAAACAATGTAGTTCACAACCGAGCTACCACCGCTCACTAGAGAGAACTTATAAGTACGTTTTTCTTAAAAACTTAAAAAGGTCGGTTCGAATTTTCATAAGTACATTTGTCAGAAGACAAATTTCTAAGCATACCATTGATTCACCATGCGTGTGCCGGGGCCATCGTGTGTGGGTAAGAGATGAGAAGAATAGTGGTCGGAGAGCACGTTAAGCTGTCGGTCTCTGGTCCACTAATACCAACTTGTGAAATCGTTAAAAAATAATAATATAATAATTTGGAAAATAAACAATAAAATAATATTTATATATTTGGCAATGCTGCCAGTATCCTTGGCACCTTGCCCATTGGCAGCGATTTGGAGCAAATTTATTATTTATAATAATTTTTATATTGTTTTTTCTTCATTTTAGTTTTTAGTTATATTTTTATTTATTAATTAGGTTTATTTTTATTAATAGTAATTTATGTTTTAAGTTGTAAGTTTTTAGTTTAGTTAATATTTTATTATTATTTTTTTATCATTGTACCTTATTTCCTTCGAATAAAAAATATTTAAAAAATCAAAATTATAAATACAAGATAACGCTTAAAATTATAGCTGCTGTAGATAGGCATTGTCACACTATAAGCTAAGACAGACAGCTGCTGTAAAGAGGCATTGTCATACTATAAGCTAAAACATACAATAAGATTATAGATTATATATGCATATATTATGCAAAAATTATATTGTTAGCTTGATAACGACTCCTTTTTGTCTAAAAATAGCGCAGCAGTGACCAAGCGCTTAAAAACGTGGACAGTTGGTGCTACTATAGGTACATTATATATTTTTTTTCCGCCTGAATTATTGGGAGTAATATTAATTAATGTATGAATTGTGTTTATGATACCCGCAACGGAGCCAATAGTTTAACATACGTAGAAGACTACTACTACACCGATCTGTTATCCGAATGAAATTCACTTTTGTATAAGAAAATACACTAATAAAATTAATGGTGGATGCCCAACGAAATATGGTCAAAGATTTTTCATTTTTATATAATAAAACCATCATGTATTTACTCGTATAATGGTCAAATTTGTAAGTAATGTCAAACATCAAACTTAAGGATCTGCACTAAATAACTAGTTTTTTTTAAAGTTAATTAATATAAATTAAAAGCTTCCTAAATAATATAAATAAACTAAACTATAAATTAAAAAAATCCCCTAGAGACGTCCCATCCGAGATGGGACTATCTCTAAAGGATACTGGCAACATTTCCCCTCTGTATAGCGAGGCTAATACGTTGGGAGAAATAATTCCCAGCCTTCCTATCTCCAGACCTCCGGACAAGTTCCGTTTGCGTGTATGGGTGGCAAGAACGCTGGCCGCAATTCCCCGCTGAATTGCTGGTTCTTTGGGCAAAGAAAAAGCCAGCCCTCTTGTCACTGGACGAGTGATATTTGTGCCTTTTGCCGGACTCTGCATTTTTTTTTTTTTATTTTTTTTTTTTTATACTAGCACGACATGTGACCTTGGGCCCACCTGATGGTAAGTGGCGCGCAAGGTCCATGAATGTTAGCAACTGAAGTCAGATACTCATAACTGCCATCAGTCCCTAACACTATGCCGGCTTGACTAGGTGCTTTTTCACACTTCGCTTGAAGGACTCCAAGTTATAGGAAAGTGGAAACACAGAGGCTGGAAGAGCATTCCACATCTTTATCGTACGACAGATGTATGAGTCCCCAAATTTATACGTACGCGAAGGGATTGTGACTACGGTATGTGGGTGCATATTCTGACCTGTGCGTGTGGTTCGGTTGCGGAATGGAGAGGGAGGGATTAGGTTATAGAGTTCTTCGGAGCACTCACCATAGTATAGCCGGTAGAACACGCTCAGAGAAGCCACATCTCGGCGAAGCTGCAGGGATTCGAGAGTTCCAGATGTAGTGGCATCGTCCACAATTCGAACAGCTCGCCTCTATAGGACATTGAGAGCATCTGTGAGGTACTTGGCGGAACCATCCCAAAGGTGAGAACAGTATTCTATACATGATCTGATCTGTGCTTTGTACAGCAACAAATTTTCTGCTGCGGCCCCCGCTTTATGTGCTGTACCCTCAGCTGCGACGCGCGTTGCGTCCCACACCTGAGCACGTCCCCGTTCCCATATAAAAGTTCATAATAATTAAACTTACCAAATCTTCTTCATCCCCAGTAAAAATATTGACCCGCTCCTGTGTAGTCATGTCTCAGATCGCTCAAAAACTCCAAATAGCTGCATGTTTCACTATAATACATTCACATCACTTAACTGCATCCAAATTCTCAACGTTTCCCTTAAAATTTCACATTTTAACCTTTAACTGGTGATATGGGGCCTCACAGGTCAACTGCAAAACGTCTATTTGTGATTATTATTATTTTTTTTATAAATATTTCCAGACAGGTCACACAGCGCCATCTAGTTTCCGTGGTAAGCAACGAGGCTTGTGTTACGGAAACTAGATGGTTGATAAACTACATATTATACTTTTTTTTTTAGTAATCATCATCATCATCATCAGCCTGTATCTCTCCACTGCTGGATGTAGGCCTCCCCTAAGGCTCGCCACTTAACGCGATCTTTCGCTACCCTCATCCAACCCCCACCAGCGACCTTCTTTAGGTCATCTGTCCATCTGGCGGGGGGTCGTCCCACTCTGCGTCTTCCCGTACGTGGTCTCCACTCTAGAACCCGTTTGCCCCATCGATCGTCGGTTCTGCGGCAGATGTGTCCGGCCCATTGCCACTTCAGCTTGCTAATTTTAAAAGCTATGTCTGTAACTTTCGTTCTCTGACGAATATCAACGTTTCGAATTCTATCCATCAGAGATACACCAAGCATAGCTCTCTCCATGGCTCGCTGAGCGACCTTGAATCTATGGACCAGACCCACTGTTAGTGTCCACGTCTCTGCTCCGTACGACATTACCGGAAGGACGCACTGGTTAAAGACCTTAGTCTTTAAACATTGTGGTATAGACGATGAGAGGATGTGCCGGAGTTTCCCGAATGCCGCCCATCCTAGCTGAATGCGTCTGTCGGCTTCTTTGCTGAAGTTGGCTGCTCCTAATTGGATAGTCTGCCCGAGGTATACGTAATTTTGCACAACTTCGAGAGTGTCGTTTCCTATGCAGATTGGCCTCGGCTTGACATGATCATTGAACATGACTTTCGTCTTGTCTAAGTTCATTTCGAGACCAACCCGCTGGGATGCTACGTTTAAGCCGTTCAGCATTCCGCTAAGATCCTTGAGTGAACTGGCCATAATGACTATGTCATCCGCAAATCGGATAAATAAATATATACATATTATACATATAAACACCCAGACCGAGACAAATTATACAATGTACAACTTGCCCCCGGTGGGAATCGAACCCACGACCTCCCGAGTTCACGGCAACGTTTGTTACCACTAGACCACGGAGGCGGTCAAATTTTAACATGACCCCGTGATTGCATGTTGCGAATATTTATTTAAATTATTATTACAATCTATTCTATTTTGCAACGAGCTTCTATGACGGCATTGCGTCTGTGAACTGGAAAATCACCATTTAAAAAAAAAACATTATATATAATATATTATAACAATAATAAATTATTATTAACGTAAATGTTTCATTGGCATGCTATGAAAGTATGATTCGATGTCAGTACCATATAAGAGTACATTAAAGGGTACTTAGGCACGTCAAAGAATGTATGTAATGCCAAAACTGAAGGTAATTTTATTTATTTTAAAATATCATTTATTTAAAGTGTACAATTCAGGCAAAACTCGCACAACACAACACACAGCCGTAAATTACTTTTTTAAATTTAATTATAGGTAATTATGGAAATATAGCAGGTATTTTTTTTGTACAATCTTTGTGTCAACTTTAACATAAAAATGGTAAGTACTAGTACTATTCAATAAAAAATAAGTCAATAAACGCATATTAAAAATATACGAATTTTTATATTTACCTATAAGTTATCTCTTAACAATAATTAGTTTTTCTTTGTCTTAAAAAGTTGGTTGGGACGAATTGCCAGTTCACAGACGATTAGCAAAATCATGAATATTTGATTGGACAGAGAAAAGATCCACAAGAGAATATTATTGCGCAATGCATAAAGCCAGCCTTTGTCGGTCACAAACAAAACATTATATTTTATTCTCCTCTCTTGCCCGCATACGAAGGACTCGGCACCCGCAAGGTAAATCGATTAACAATCTAAGCAATTTTTCTTCTCCGAGTACACAAAGTAGTCTTAAATTATACTTTTTAATAGTCCAGATAATTATTTAAAACAAAAAATCTATAGCCGTGCAACGTGGGAATGCACTAGTGTTCTTTGTACTTTTAATCAAAATTTTTTTCTTTAGCAGACTAAAAAATATAAAAAAACTATTATAAATATTTTTGCAGTAGTATCAGTATTTTCACGACCGTATTACTTGGCGGGGTAGTCGGAAACTTTGTTAACTATGTAAGGAGCGAGTTTACATTTAGCTAACTTTACTATAGGCCCATCATCAAGGCAAGCTCATCGATGTCTCTAGCGTACCAAACTGGAGAGTGTTCCTTTTTTTGTATTCTCGACCAGTTATCAAAGCCAGCATCTCCGAATGTACTATTTTTTATGAATGTGCTTTAATTATAGCCCAGATATGATAGTGGCCTGTGGGGCCCTATGTTACCTGTTATGTTACAATAAAATAAGTCACCAGTCAACGGTTAAAAAAGGGTTGTCAATTCTCGAATGTAGAATTTGAGAATATATAATTAATTAGGTGTGTTCTCTTGTGTTCTTCCGCAAGCTTGGTAAAAAACTCCACTTGGCGACGGGTGACCCTTGGAGTAGAGAATATCTTGTTCAAAGGGTCAGCCTCGCTTATCAGCGGGGAAACGCAGCGAGTGTCCTCGGCACACTACGCCCATCGAATAGTCGTAATTTTATTTATTATTTTTTATAATTTAGTTCTTAATTTATTTTATTTTTTAATCTTTGTACTTTACTCCGAATAAAGATATTAATAGGTATTTAAAGGTTAAAAAAAAAAAGTATTTTATTTTAGTTTGTACTGCTAGATCATATTGACTAGCATGGACCCGGCTATAGTTATAAAATATTTAAGCCACACATAGAGGTTTTTTTTTATACTAGTACAACATGTGACCTTGGGCACATCCTGATAGTATGTGGCACGCGAGGTCCATTAAAGTTAGCAACTGGAATCGGACACTTGTATTATGTTCCTTGCAGACACTCATGACTAACATCAGTTACTAACACTATGCCGGCTTGACTAGGCTTTGTTAATATTTTTATAAGCATATAATTTTATATTATTATTATGATTATTTAATTTAAATAAAAAAATCACAGTATTATATAGAAGTTTTTTATTGCTACTTTTTTACGCATCACAAATATGCCTTTTTACGTCAAAGGGCAAATTTTATAACACTCAAATTCTACAACGAAATGACACACGCGTGACTAATTTAACGTTCTACACCTTTTTAGTTACAAAAACAATAGCCCGGTCCATGTTCGGGTTAATTTGAATATAACAACCTTCGCGGGAAAATTATATTGTTCGTAATAATTTAGTCGATATTTTGTTTAAACTCGCTACACGACCGTCCCGGGCCGAGGTTGGAAGAGGACTGATGAAGTAGCGGAGGGTAATGCAGCGTCCAGTTGTCATAGCAACGTGTAGCTTTCCATTCCCTCTTCAGTAGAAAGCGCTTACGAGTTGATTGGATAGTCGCAAGCAATGGAACGCGATATATACATTATACAGTATAGAAATATGTATTAGATTTGTGTGCTGGGATCAGAGATATATTTTATAATAATATTACCATGGCAAGCTCACAATATTAGTTCTTCTTGAAAGTTAAAATTGGCATTTGACATCATTGCAAATGGTGGACTGATGGTGTTAAATTGCCATTTTTTTTCTATTGCGATGCTATTAAACTTTCAACGCATAATGTATTAAATGAGGTTGTTACCTGAAAGGTTAACCAACTGAAGGAAAATCGATATAATAGATGGGACTAGGATAAGAATTCTATTGGATTTCCGATAGGAAAGGAATCGGCACAAGTATTGAGCGTTGGACATTGTCAATTTTCTTTAGTTAAAGCATTTGATATTGGCATTATTTATTTTAAAAAATATTGCATAAAGTACAAAGGCGGACTTTTAGAGACATTTTCTGATAGCCCAACTTTGGGGACAAATTAGAACATTTATAGCTGCAATGATAGAAATATTAATAGTAGGATAAATTCAACAACATAATTATATATACTTACATAATATACTTTTATATATACTGTAATATCAATATACTAAATACTAATACATACACAATAATATAAATAAATATACATATATAAAGTATCATCACGACCGTTTGTCCTTCCGGGGTGGTCAGAAACCACGCTTATAAAGAAGCGGATTCACATTTAGCCAACTTTACTATAGGGCCAATCATGACAAGTGGCAAGCTCGTCGATGTCTCCAGCACGTGCAGCGTACCAAACTCGAGAAATATCACAAATAAATTAAATATTAATTGAATGTATTCATTTACATTAATAAATATTTTTGTGTCCAGACCAGAATTCGAACCCGGTACCTCCGAGTCTAAATCCACTGTCTAAGTCTAAATTACAATCCATATACTAATTTTATTTTCAATCGATTTCGATCGATTTTCATACCATATTTCATACAAATAAATATTTTCATTTCATTTCATGTCGAGCTAGTATAAACAAAAAAAAACCTTGTTTAATAAAAGGTCATAATTAAAGAAAGAAATAAACTTGTAAAAAAAAGTATCATCACGACAGTATCCCTTCCGGGGTGGTCAGAAACAACAATTCTTTTTTTTGATATTTACCCAACTTTACTATAGGCCCATCATGACAAGTGACCAGCTCGTCAATGTCTCTTGCGTATCAAACTCGAAAAAAAAAACACAAATAAATTAAATATCTTGGGTGTCTCCACCAGGAATCAAACCTGTAGCTCCGCGTCTAAAGTTGGGTTATACCAAAACTGAATCTTAGTAACCCATTAAAATTAAAAATACCGTCAAATGTTGACCAGCTGATCTTCACCATTTTTAACTTTAATCGATACAATTATAGAGAATTAAAAAGTAACGTCAAGTATCATCACGACGGTTTCCCTTCCGGGGTGGTCAGAAACCACGCTTATTATATGAATAGGCGGATTTTAGCATTTATTCGAAAAAAATATTTACAAAATATAAAATAAAATTAATATTAATACTAAGGATAGGGATATAAGTCCCGTTCGCGTGGAATGGTGGCAAGAACGCTGGCTGCATTTCCCCGCTGAATTGCAATACTGATTCTTTGGGCGAAGAAAGAGCCAGCCCTCTTGTCACCGGAGGAGACGACAAGACGCGGTGTTATGTCTTTTAAAAACTTTTTTGCACTTGGACTCCATGGGCCCAGAGTTTCTACAGCAAACGGCATGAATATGTAATCTTTTAATATACTTATATATTTGCGCCGCTTGCTGGACTCCGCATTTTCCGCCGCGGCTCCCGCTTTATGCGCTGTCCCACTGAGATGCGACGCGGCGAGGGTGTTGACAGATTAGGCGGATTCACATTTAGCCAGAGAATATATTTATTAAACCCAGCCATGCTAAGCTAAGTCCATGGAATTAATCGCTAGACCATGGACTAACCTTGTAAACTAACATAATATTATCATGACCTTCGAATCTAATGCCGTAACTTCCGTGCTTCTAGGCCTAGTTTGTAAATTATTGGGCAATGAAAAAGTTGTTTTAAAATAGCTTAAAGGACACTGGGCAGTATTTACCATATCTTCACGCCAAATCCCTTGCGGGGTAGGCAGAGACAATTGAGCGCCACTTCTCACGGTCACGACATACCACTTTCGCTTCTTTGACATTCATCAACCTCTTCATACATGCTCTTTTGTTATAGCCCATAGATCACAGCGTCCTAGACCTCCACTGCTGGAGATGGGCCTTCCAGAACATATAACTGGAGAATTTCGCCTACACTCGCCACGCTGGCCAGACGGCTTGGCGAGGATATGATGTAATGTTTTTATGACAATTTATTAACGATTCCACTAGTTAGTATTAGTGAAACCGGGACCGACGGCTTAACGTGCTCTCCGAGTCACGGGAACGGTGGTGTTGTAAATCTATAACGAATGTACGGAAGAAAAGTGTATTTCTTATTGGTACATGCATTGGTAGATGTTGCTCAACAAGATGGACCGGTTACTTAACGCATGTATCCGGTTCATCTACTGTTTACGTAAATACGATCACATCTCTGAATATCGTGCTAAGTTGAAGTGGCTACCTTTTCGATGTCGCAGAAATCTCAGAGTTCTATGTATGCTTTTTTCAGTTTAAAACGAGCCTGCGACACCGCGATACCTCAAGGACGGTTTTGCCTATCTCTCATCTTTCCATGATAAAATTCTTCGCTCCTCTCACAACTCACTTCTTTAAGTCCCCTCTCATCATTCCGGATTTGTTTCAAATTCTTTTGTCGTTGTCGGCACAAATTTATGGAATGATCTTCCTGTTAACATAAGACAAGCAACTACCAGATCTTCGTTTAAAAAACTCGTATCTACACTACCTGAAAAGCTCCTCACAATATTAGTAAGTGTATATATGTATGTTTATGTATAGTATTATGTATGTATTAGTATTTAGTATATTGATATTATAGTATATATAACAATATAATATGTAAGTGTATAATTAAGCTGTTAATTTTTCTTCCTATTTTTTTAATATTTCTTTCATTGCACCTATAATAGTTCAAATTTGTCCCCAAGGTTTGGCTGTCAGAAAATGTCTACGGCATTAAGTCCGCCTTTGTACTTCGTGCAATAAAGTTTTAAATAAATAAATAAATACATGCCGGGTCGGTTTGAACCAACCTTTGTAGGATTTAAGGAACGCGTTCTTACAACCGAGCCACCACCGCGCTATTGTTCACACTGAGAAATATTCTGCTTGCGGGTATAATTTTAATTGCTTCTACTCTATTGCTTTTTTTATGTTTTCATGTTGCGTGACTCTGTCTTTTTGTTTTGGATAAATTAGTAAACATATATACACCAGTATTTACTATTTATTTATTTACAAAGATGTAAATAAATAAATAAATAAATGATGAATCACTACAAGTTGCAGTCGACACCTGCTACTATTATAAATTAATCTGATAGGTACTAATCTGGACCACAGCTCAAAATCTGAACATACGGCAAACAATAATACGCTTATACTAGACCAACTTAAAATTATGATTAAAATAATAATAATAATGTCAAGCAAAATCATGCAAAAAGCTAAAACAATAATAATAAAAATAAAAACATGCCTTAACATTTAAATAATTCATTTACAGTTTACACCATCAAATAATAAAATAGAACATTCCAAGTAAATTAAATTAAAATTAATACTATTTACAAATATGGTAATAAATAAGATTCAATACAGTAAACAGGTTAAAACGGGCTACCAACAATGTCTCGTTTAACAGCCCACTACTACGTATGTGTCGTCGTTACAATGATTTATGTTTAACCCAGAGTGAAATAGATATCTTTAACTGTACATATTCAATGTTTAAACACCACGTACATAAGATGAACCAATAAGTATGCTGATTTTATTGTTTGATTTAATGTTATTAAGAATACTTATTATTACTACTATATTATTATTGTTTTTGTGTTTATATAAATATATATATTTTTTGTTATATATAAGATATGTATGCCAAATTGTTTACTTATATGTTTAAATTTAGATATTAATGTCTTTCTGTATTTTATTCTTAATATTGTTTACTGCATGCTGTGTACAAATATTAGGTTGGCAAACTTACTACTTATTTATATCACTGTATTTTGTCAAATGTTTTGTCTGTTAACTGTTTTTTGTACCTTAATAAATAAATAAATAAAAAAAACATATCCATTTTATTTATATCAGAATAAATTTATTATATGTAGTTTGAATTGGTTCTAAGGATGTCCTGGATGCTTCTTTTCAATTTAGGTAACTTTGAGTCAAATATGTCTATTAGGTCTCTGTGACTATTGGCTCTGTCATTCACTTAATCTAAGCATTCATAATCTGATATGCCTTGCCCTGCATTAGGAAAGTGAAAAACAGATAAGAATTAAACACCGCGTATTATTTAATTAACTCGGCCAAAACAACACGAATGTGTGGCCTACATGATTGCGATTACTAATTCCGGACAACACTGTTTAAAACATAGACTTTAGAAATATAGAATAGATTTTTGTCTCATCCTGATAAAACATTATCAGGTCACTAGAATCTACTAAGCTGCTGGTCTACTGCTAACAGCTAACTCATTGGATAACTGTTTAGTCTTTCACTAACAGAAGTAGATTATTATAATAGTCTTATGCTACTTGTAGGTATTTATTTTTTAAATATTGATATTTTTCTTTACATTTTTTATATTTTAGTATTTTACCCATTTTTTTGGAGAAATTAACTGTATAAGTGATATAATATCTTTTTGGCTTAAGATCTATTTATAGATAAAATACTGTAATTTTATGTCGACGAGCTTGCCACTTGTCTTCATTGGCCTAAGTAAATAATAAAAAAAAATAAAATAAAATTCTTACAAAATATAAAAACATGTACATAGGCGAGCATAATACCATAAATACATAGAATACCCTACCAGCTAACCTTTGGGAAAGTGAGAGAAGAATATTATGGGTAAAGTTGGCCAAATGTGAATCTGCTTATTTATAAGCGTGGTTTCTGACCACCCCGAAAGGGAAACGGTCGTGATGATACTTTACTTTACTTTTTTTATATCCTAATTATAAACTGTGATTTTTTTGAACATAAATAAATAGAACCATTCAAAATAATAAAAATATTGACGGGCCACAAATGCCAGTAATAGGTTTACATGAATAAAGACTTTAACTTGTTGATAAATGAATTGTAATTAAGTATAATGCTGTATGACACTGTCTTCGTGGTCTAGTTAAGTCCGTGAATTTTGACATGGAGTAATCGGGTTCAATTCCTGGTCGAAATAAATAGTTAATTTATTTGCGATATATCTCACGTTTGGTACGCTAAAGACATCGACGAGTTAACAATGAATAACACACACAAAACATGTTATGATGGACCTATAAAAAGTTTATTTTTTTAAATAACATATTTTCTGCCCGTTGTATTGTGATGATACTTTTGCTGTAAGACATTATTTATAAATTTTCCACCTTCCTAATTGACAAATGCATTTTATATTTATATATGTCTTAAGTTGGGATGTGGAAACTTGGCAGGTAACTGGTGTGGGATGCGACATGTGTAGACACATAGCCCCATCACACATCCAGGCGACCTCGTCAAGCGCGGGAAGTGCGGTTTCTGCTGAGAACCTCAAGCTGCCCAAATACGCCAACCTCAGTACAGGTTACGAATTTGCGCCGTTTGGGTCGAGACGATGGGCCCATGGGTACACTCAGCCAAACGTCTGGCCAAGGAGTTGTCCAAACGGCTAACGGAAAAGTCTGGAGACAGAAAAGCTGGCAATTATTTCTGTTAACGTATCACCTTAGCTATACAGAGGGGAAATGTTGCCAGCCTTCTTTGGACTATCACTGAAGGGTCGTCTCTAGAGGACATTTTTTACTTTTAGTTTATTTTTTATTAGGTTTAGTTTATATTTATTTTAATTTTTACTTTTAAGTATTTTTAATTGTTTATACTGTTTGGAAATTAAATATTTCAACATTGTGTTAAGTTACTTTAAGGTTAGGTTTTTAAGTGACAAGGCCTATCTGCCGCTGCTTTTTTCATATGTGTAATACTCGTACAAGTATTCCCTATCCCTGCAGCTTCGCCAAGATGTGGCTTCTCTGAGCGTGTTCTACCGGCTATACCATGGTGAATGCTCAGAAGAGCTCTATAACCTAATCCTTCCCTTTCTATTCCGCAACCGAACCACAGGCACAGGTCAGAATATGCACCCACATACCGTAGTCACCATCTTCCGTACCTATAAATTTGGGGACTCATACATCTGTCGCACAATACACAACATCTTCCACATGTCGTGTTAGTATTAAAAAAAACTATGGTGGGGCTGTAATGATGATGATATTCTAGAAGGCTAATCTTCAGCGGTGATGGTCAATAACTCCGTATTATTGATACTATTATGATCATAAATTATTTTGACGAAAATATTAGAATAAAATTTTAATTTTTTTTTTGGAAATAATTTTAATTGTATTTGTGCCCTCTAGTCTTTTTTATTTATTATATCTGTGGTCTCAACACAGGCGAGGTGAAAACGAAAAATAATTTTAATAAAGCCGGGTTTGTATAGTTAAGGTGGCGATTGACGATGCGATCTCGAAACTACCGATTTATTGGTATTCTACCGAAATGAAACTGTTTTTTCGTAATACCAATTTTCTTTTGAGCAGGTTTAAAAGTGTGTGTGAAAGAGAAAGGAGAAGAATGGGGTCTCGAGCTTGCGAACTATATAGGCTGGTAAGCTCGTTTTATTGCGCAACAAGACGATCACCATGCACCATTCTGTATCTCTCCCTACACAACCAAATACTGTATGATTCCGGTAATGCCGTCTTGGGAGCTTGTTCCATAAATGTATTAACGGCAATCGTGTTAGGCCAAATTTGTACAAAGTGGTGCAAAGATTTTGCACACGCACCAAGTTCCAGTGCGTAAAGCCGAGTCTTGGATTCGTTCTTCTGTGAGATCATGTTTTTAAGAACGCAGACCCGACATAAAACAATACTATATATAATGTGGCTCCAATGTAAATAAAATGGGGCTTAGTTGTCAACTTACACTCTGCAGGCAGATTCTCTAGACATCAAGCTTTAAATGATTTTATAAAGAGAAGCTTATGGTCTGAACCATCAGATCTATCACATAGTGGTGGTAAAATGGTAAACCGGATGGTATGTATCTAATACCATGTAGTGAGGAAAGATATCTTATCTGTGTGATACTTTTGCCGCTTGCCACATTTCTTCTACCTCAAAATGGCTACTCATATAGCAAGAATCTTAAAAGCACATATTAAAATTTTAATTTTGTGGTATTTGGGGTTGAAGCAATATTCTCTATACAAATTCGTGAAAGAGCTGGGTAAACAAATTTACTAAGAGTGTGGCAACCCCAAATGCCATAATTACCTTAAACAAATATTTCCCTTATTATTCAACGAGGAAATGCTGTGAGCGTTTAAGGTGTCCCAGGTGGTAAGCCCTTAGTTTATTTTGTAGAATTTTTTTTAATTGCTAGGTTTTTATAGTTTAGTTTTATTTATAATTAATTTTCAATAAATATTTTTTAAAGCGTATATATTATAATACTATTGGTAATTGTTTAGACTGGGCAAATAATGGGTATGTAGCCACCTTTAGGAGAATGGCCGACTGGATCAATGGTTGTGTATTGTAAAAATTTGAAAATTGCGTTTCGAGGTTTTGTATGAGGACTCCAACTGTATTGTTTTCAATTTATTTGGTTGAGTTTGTTTTTAGATTTTCTGATTGAAAACAAACATTGGAAATGTACACCTATATTATATTTTTATTTATTTAGATATTTAACCAACCAACTTTCAATCCGTCGTCACTCCTCTAGTAGATATTCAGATTCTCTCACCGTGTCTGCAGATCGTCAATGGAACAGGCTGCCATTAACTATCCTACAGGCACAATCTCTAAATATATAACTTCTATTTTTCACCTTCTCGAAAAACAAAATTTAACCTTGGCGTATATTATTTTATTAGAGAGAAGCCATTCCATAGATTCACCGTGCGGGTGCCGGGTTCATCGTGTGTGGGTATTTATTACATAAGTATAAGTATGCGAGAGGAGTTCCAGCAAAATCTTTGCACCACTTACTGAAAGAATTGGGCCTAAGCAGGTCTGCCGTCAATACATTTATGGAACGAGCTTCCAAGACGGCATTAACGGAATCATACAGTATTTGGTTGGGTAGGGAGAGGAGTAGAATGGTGGATGGTGAGCGTATTAACGCGCAATAAAATAAAAAAAGGGAGTCCTCCTTTTCTTAAACCAGTCTATTGTCGGTCGCAAGCCCGTGACACCATTCTTTTCATCTCTTACCCGCACACGATGGACCCGGCACCCGCACGGTAAATCCATGGAATGCTTAGAAAATTTATCTTCTCTCTGATCCAATTTATCCCATAGTTTATTAATTATTATTATTTTTCTCTTATTTTATATATATATATATATATCATTTTATTTTTCTGACTATCACTCTCCCAAAGGTTAGCTGGTAAAGAATACCTTTGTGGTATTATGCTCGCCTATGTACAACACTTTATATTATATATTTTGTGTGCAATAAAGGATTTTATTATTACTATTATTATTTATGTCCTTTTTATTTATTTTTCGTTCAAGTGTTTCTTTTTATTTAATGTTTTTGGCCATAATATATAATTATTGTCCCTCATCAACCTGGCCAGCATTGGTTTTTATTGACTTATCGATTGCAATATTTTATCAAGTGGTAATTTACGATTTTGATCCCAAATTCAATTAAGATTTCGACAGGAATATGTTATCGAGGTTTAGGATCAAACATATTTTATTTTAAACATTTAAATTTTAGTATTTTAATAACTATACTGCCTCCGTGGTCTAGCGGTTAAGCCCGTGGATTTAGACTCGGAGGTACCGGGTTCGAATCCTGGTCGGGACATAAAAATATTTATTAATGTAAATAAATACATTTAAATAATATTTAATTTATTTTTCATATTTCTCCAGTTCGGTGACATCGACGAGCTTGCCAATTGTCATGATTGGCCTATAGTAAAGTTGGCTAAATGTGAATCCGCTTATTTATAAGTGTGGTTTCGGACCACCCCGAAAGGGAAACGGTCGTGATGATACTTCTATATGTATATGCCCATAATACAAGTGGCAAGCTCATCGATGTCTCCAGTGTATTTGCATGTAGTTTATGTAATTGCTTGGTATGTAGTGCATTTATAAATTAGACTATTATTATTAGATTGTTGCACCCTGCCTATAATCTCTCACCATCCCAAAGGTTAGTTGTCAGAGAATGACTAACAGGCATTAAACTCGCCTATGTACCTAATTTGAAGTTTTGGTGCAATGATTTAAAATAAATAAAATAAAGATATATATTACGTCAGTCAGGCTGTATGCCCTTTGCTTCCCTGGCACATGATTCATCATCCAACACAACAAAAAAATCTCGAGTCAAAGCGAACCAATAATATTGTCAAATGATTTTTGTTGAGAGTAATTTTGCATTTGACATCGTTGTTCAATTCAATGAGCGTGAAAATACCAATTGAAAAAGCTTTTTGTCTCAAATTGGGGCGGTTTCGTATTCTCAAAGGAATCAGATTCATTTATTCAGTTAGAAGGCATTTTAACAAGCGCTTTTATTCGACAAATAATATTTAATCATCAATCATTACAGCCCCTAGAACACAGTCCTAGAGTCCTAGACCTCCATTGTTGGAGATTCATCCATGGAATGCTAAGATTTTATTTTTTTTATTTTTTACGTTGGCAGAAATAATTGCCAGCCTTCCTGTCTTCAGACCTTTCTGTCAGCCGCTTTGACAACTCCTTGGCCAAGCGCCTCGCTGACGGTCCCCATGGGCCTATAGTCTCGACCCCAAACGGCGCAAATTCGTAACCGATAAGGTTGGAGTATTTGCGCAATTTGAGGTTCTCCGCAGAAAACGCCGCACTTCCCGCGCCTGACGAGGTCGCCTGGATGTGAGATGGAGCTAAAGTGTCTATACACGTCGCAACCCACACCAGAGACCAGCCAAGTTTCCACGGCCCAACAGTCATTCTGTTGGGTCTCTTGCCATCGCTCTGCACAATCCCAGATGGTTCTAAGATTGCGGGTACACCAGCAGTGATAAGAGCCCTTCGGATAATTAAGTTAAATTTCATAATGTAAATAATTCAATAGGTTTATGATGAAGGCATACAATAAAACTGGCACATTTTACAGTATAATTATCCTAAATAAAGTCTTTAGAATTATTTAAACAATGATAACAATGAAAATGCCGGCCGCCCAGAGGGATCGTGCATTATTCCAAGTACATTAATTATCCCAGGGCGGACAATTTCAGTATAATTAAAATTATACAAGTAATATTATAGATGGCAGTCAACACCAAGAAGCAATGAAAGCGAGTCACCAACAAGATATATGACTCTACGCCAAAGGACTGCAGTAGAAGCGAGGCTGGAGAAGGCGAAGACTATCAGGTTAGTTAGTAGTCAATAAACAAATTCCAGGCTGTGCAATATTAGTTTAATATTATATAGCAGAATTCCAGCAGAATCTTTGCACCATTTAATTAGAAATAGTCCTATAAAGGTCGGTTCAAACCCCCCCGGAGAATACACTTTTCTTACGTACATTTGTCATAGATTTACAACACCACCGTTCCCGTGCCTCGAAGAGCACGTTAAGCGGTTCCACTAATGCCAACTTGTAGAATCGTTAATAAATTGTCATAAAAAAATGACATTATATCCTCGCCAAGCCATCTGGCCAGACTTGGCGAGTGTAGGCCAATTTCTCCAGTTCTGGAAGGCCCATCTCCAGCAGTGGAGGTCTAGGACGCTGTGTTCTAGGGGCTGTAATGAGGCCTATGCAGGTCTGGCATCAATACATTTATGGAACGAGCTTATAAACGAACGTAACCATACAGCTTAGATAGGGAGAAGAGCAGAAATAATAGGTGGTAGGCGGACTGATAGTGGTAATTTACCCAGTCTGCCGGGGCGGGGAAGTATCCACCGTTCGTGCCGATAAACCACACGTTTCGGAATCAGGAGTCAAGCCTGCATAGTGTTAGGGACTGATGTCAGTCATGAGTGCCTGATTCCAGTTGCTAACATTGCGCGCCATTTACCATCATGTGGGCACATGGTCACATATCGTGCTAGAAAATAAGAAAAATAAAAAATAATGGTTGATGGTGAGCGTCTTGTTGCGCAATCAGCCTATATTCGGTCGCACGCCTAGTACCCGCACGGTGAATCCATGGAATGCTAAGAAATATGTCTTCGTACTGTCAAATTTCTCAAAACTTAATGAACGTGATAATTATATTAATAAAGACAGCTTTAATTCGGTTAAATTGTCTCTACTTTTAGAATGACAAAGTTCTACACCTCTTAATAATGGCCCTTTACATAATTCTGTGACTTTTAATTTATTTATTTTAAAATACTCATTCTTCCCGCTCTAATTTTACACGGAAATATCAAGTACAAGTTATTGTTTTGTAAATTACTTAACTGTAGACATTTGTTAGTCAAAAATATTGTTGTTTTGTTTAATAATGTGCTACAATGTGGATAATTATGGAAATCGATAAATTTGACTGTAATTCGTTTTTCCCGCGCTGAATATTAAATCCGACGTATTTGGACGATATTGACGCGAATTACTCCATGAAAAGCATCAAATTCTACAACACTTGTAGTTTGATGATCCCCAACTCAGTTATGAACAAATATTTTAAATATATTACGTGTTTAGGACTGATGTATTTTGTACAATGTCCAATTAAACATTTTTAAAACTAGAGTTTTTAGGGCCTTTTTTTACGGAGTGCAAGGCATTAACGGAATCATACAGTATTTGGTTGGGTAGGGAGAGGAGTAGAATGGTGAGCGTATTATCGCGCAATAAAACAAAAAAGGGAGGCCTCCTTTTCTTAAACCAGCCTATTGTCGGTCGCAAGCCCGAGACACCATTCTTCTTATCTCCTACCCACACACGATGGACTGTGGGGTGCAGAGTTAGAAATAGAGAATAAATATTAAACTAAAAATATAATCGTATATAACGTCAGAGTTACTATGGGGTAGATTCTTTTGTCTTTCCTATCACCTCATTTATCATCTATAGAAAAAAAATCCAGTAAAAGTGGTATAAATAACTTATGTTGTGAGTTTTGTGTGTCGTAATTTCTAAAAACCAAGTAATAAGTGTGTAATTTTCATCTAACGCTCTTTATGGACAAGGACTACATCTATAATAATATAATATAATATCTTTATTCAGTAAAAAAGTTACACGATATGAAAACAATAACATATTTCATTATGCATGTACAGAAAAACAGACATTTGCAGCCGAACTAAGCCTATATGTATAGGTCTGTCCGTCGGCAGTCAACGCCCAGACACCCTTTTAAATATATTACTACTTTTAATTACAAAATAATAAAAGAAACAAAATGTACACAAAAAGAAAAATAAAATTAAAAATTGTGTGGTTGAGATTTTTGTTTATGATGTAAGTGTGTGAGTGTGTGTAAACTTCACATACTTTGTTATTATCGCATTCCTACTTAGTAATTCCTCAGTTATATTATAGTCAAGAGACTGTAGCCATTGTGTGACATTCTTTCTACATATCACTTTAGTGCATTGATATATAGCTATCTCTTTATTAATTTTATTATATAAATATGGACCCAGGAAACAGAAAAATCTGCTAGTAAAGACTTTTCGAAAAGCTTGAGAGCTTCCACACACAAGATCATTCCTTCGTTTACTAAAAACTTCAGGACTAAAGATGAAGAGATCTGCGCAGCTCCAGTGAACCCGTGACTACGGTCATTGCAACTTGACCGAAAAGTCGGAAATGACTCGGAGGTAAACAACGTAAATACCAGTTTAAAAATAAAAAAAACTTTCAAGTATATACAACGAAACTTTATGTAAGTTAAAGTCGAATCGAAGTAACCCCCAATTAACAGAATCGGTGAAGCCCTTTGTTCGCCAAACCACAGACTGGGTACCAAGTACTAACGTATTTAAGACACGGTACTAGGCTGCAAAATTACTTTTTAAAATTAAAAGTGCTACTAAAATTTTGTGCTATAAAATATTTATAACAATTTTTTTTACAGGATTATAAGTACCAAGTATACTGGCTGCATTCCCACGTTGCACTACGATTTTTTTTTTTATACCTACTAACTTCAAACAACTTTGTGGAGTAACCACAGAGTGATGTTCATTTGTTAAATAGCCAAACATATAAAGAATTAAAATTTGTGGGTCTCTTACCACACTTTTGTGGGGTCGCATCATTTTAAATATACCAGGCATACCAATAACAGGACACAATTTTCAAAACTCACTGCTTTTCGTTCCTTCTCATCATTTCGGATTTGTTTCAAATTCCTTTGCGGTTGTTGCTACAAATCTGTAAAACCATCTACCTATTAACATAAGGCAGGTATCTACCAGATCATCATTTAAAAAACTAGTGTACTTGACATTTTCTAGTTAGTACCAAACAAAATTTGTAAGTTGTATTTTATGTATGTTTATTATTTATTTATTTATAAACTCTTTATTGCACAAAAACCTTAAAAGTAATGTACAAGAGCGAACTTAATGCCTTAAAGGCATCATTATTGTATTATACTTATTTTTTTCATATTCTTTACTCATATCTTTCTTTACTAATTGTTGTTTAACTTTACTATCTGACGTTACCTATTTATATAATCTGTGGTTTACGTCGCTGGTAACATACTTAACAATTTGTTTGTTTAAATGTTATTATATATATATATATATATATATATAATAACATTTAAACAAACAAATTGTTAAGTATGTTACCAGCGACGTAAACCACAGATTATATATTGATTTATATATATATATATATATATATTACTGTTTGTAAACCTAAATAAATAAAAATAAAAAGGCATTTTATTACAGCTAACCTTTGGAAGTTTGGTAGAGGATGCGGGGTGCATTAAAATAAAAATAATATTACATTAAAATAAATTACATACTATTACGTAGATACTTAAATAATACATACTTTATACATTTATATATAAATGTACGAATACATAAATAAATATTATTATTGTGTATTTGGTATATTTATATTTAGAAGTAAATTATAAATAAGTTTATTATTTAACTGCCTCCGTCGTCTAGCGGTTAAATCCGTGGATTTAGACTCGGAGGTACCGGGTTCGATTCCTGGTCAGGACACAAAAATATAGATTAATGTAAATAAATACATTTAAATAATATTTAATTTATGATATTTCTCGAGTTTGGTACGCTGGAGAAATCGAAGAGCTTGCCACTTGTCATGATTGGTCTATAGTAAAGTTGGCTAAATGTTAATCCGTTTATTTATAAGCGTGGTTTCTGACCACACCGAAAGGGAAACGGTCGTGATGATACTTTACTTTTTTTTTTAATCTACCTATATGTTTAATATTTAGTTGTATTTTTATTATTTATATCTAAATTGTTTGGTGATATCGACTTTTAAATGTATGTTTGCAGGTGAACAACAGGCACCGAACCGTAACTCTGAAACCACAACCCGCAGCGATAAGGCGACCTTATATCAAGGTAAAACCTATATCTACGTATGAGTATAAACAAATGAATTTACTCCGCGTTCCAGATACTAAGGCCGGCCGCATACACACGTTTTCCGTATTCGATTTCCTAATGCGAAATTTTGATTTGAAATTCTGTGAGACTAGCGCAATCGTTCGTTTTTTCTTCATTCGGAATGTATACAGTCAGTACGGATAGTGATAGCGTAGTGAACATACGACGATGGAGGACGACGATTTATTAGCTGTTGTGGTAGTCGTTGTCATGAATATTCCACAGGCAGGGGTATTTTTTTTTCGTGTTGCGATTCTATATACCGAGAATACGTCCGATGCGCGCGGCGCGGGCGCGATACTAAATAGAAATTTCCGAACGTGTGCGCCGGCACAAACAAAATGTATGCAAGCGCTGCGTTCCGCATGACGTCATTAGGTTTCATCCAGATGGTTTCTCCGAACGCGCCGGCTTGCATTCGAAACGTACGTAAGGAATTTATTCCGTTCGGAAAAAAAACGAACATGTGCGTCTGTAAATGTATTTTATATTGATTCCATGCATTCGAAAGTAAACTGATTCGGAAATCGAATACGGAAAACGTGTGTATGCGGCCGGCCTAACGCGGTTGGCATCACGTGTTCCTTGAGCTTCGATAAATCGTAGACAGAGAATTTTGTTCTATGGATCAATGGAACGGTTTAGTTTTTTTTTTGTTTGCTTAATTCTTAATAGATGAGAAATTCCAGTTGTTGCAAAATTTGACGCTTTTCTTGGAGTTGCTAGCCGCATTATCGCGTTAAAAAGTTGGGTATATGAGTAATATGGGAGTTCACAGAGCGGGAAATCCGCAAAAAATAAACTGCAATTTGTGCCCTATACTCGTATAAATATTAAGTCCAATTTATCGTTTTTCATCATTATTAATATTGTAGCACATTATTACGCAAATCAACACAACTTTTGACTAAAAATATTCACAGAACAGTAATTAACAAAACAAAAACTTGCACTTGACATGTTCGTGTAAAGTGGCGCGAAAGCGAAAATTTATAATATTTGTTTATAAACGAGTTGGGAAATGTGGCAGAATTTGATGGTTTTCATGGAATAATTCCAGTCAATAACGCCCAAACACGTTGGGTATATGGGAGTTTACAGCGCGGGACAACTGCCTTTTATGTCTTATATTAGAATCAAATTTATTTTTTTCCTCAATCATTGACATTGTAGTTCATTATTAAACAAAACAACACTACTTTTGACTAACAATATCCACAGTAAATTAATTTACAAAAGAAAAAACTTGGACTTGGCATGTCCGTGCAAAAAGCGGAATTTTATTTTTGTTTCTCTTCTCCCAATATATGATGAATGAGATGATACGGAAAGCAAAGGGTCTAGCTAGCCCATACAGCTAAGTCATGTAAATGTAAATAATTTATCTATAATGTAATTTCTGTGCGATACACACAGTTGTTCTCTTCGCTCTTCTTCTAATAATCAATTAAAAATCCCGCCACATTCGTCCAGCAGATGTTCAGATTCTTATACAGTATCAGCAGCTCGCCAGTGGAACCGACTCCCTCTTCATATTCGTAAAGCACCATCACTTATATGTTATAAAAATTTGCTCACTAAACACTTTCACAAAAAGCAAGACGAGTCTACATAACTTTTTTTTTTTTTTTTTTTTTTTTATACTAGCACGACATGTGACCTTGGGCCCACCTGATGGTAAGTGGCGCGCAAGGTCCATGAATGTTAGCAACTGAAGTCAGATACTCGTAACTGCCATCAGTCCCTAACACTATGCCGGCTTGACTAGATGCTTTTTCACACTTCGCTTGAAGGACTCCAAATTATAGGAAAGTGGAAACACAGAGGCTGGAAGAGCATTCCACATCTTTATCGTACGACAGATGTATGAGTCCCCAAATTTATATGTACGCGAAGGGATGGTGACTACGGTATGTGGGTGCATATTCTGACCTGTGCGTGTGGTTCGGTTGCGGAATGGAGAGGGAGGGATTAGGTTATAGAGTTCTTCGGAGCACTCACCATAGTATAGCCGGTAGAACACGCTCAGAGAAGCCACATCTCGGCGAAGCTGCAGGGATTCGAGAGTACCAGATGTAGTGGCATCGTCCACAATTCGTACAGCTCGCCTCTGTAGGACATTGAGAGCATCTGTGAGGTACTTGGCGGAACCATCCCAAAGGTGAGAACAGTATTCTATACATGATCTGATCTGTGCTTTGTACAGCAACAGTCTAATTGACTAAATCGGTATATTATTGTAAACACATCAACTCTGTCTAGGGATATTTTGGATATACTCAATTTACTCAAAATCTATAAAAAATAACATACAACATGTATGTATTTTTATAAATCCCATTTATCAGATTACAATCCTGAATAAAAGAAAACTTTTTTTTTTGCGTAAACAAATTTTTATTTAAATAAAGAAAAAACGTGAAATAATGGTAAAACTAACAATGAATGTGTTTCTCAAGAAAAAGTGAAAATTAAGGAAAAATATTCTGTTTTTAACAGTTATATGAAAAATCAGTAGTTAGTAAAACCACCCATGACGTTTATAACGGCCCTGCAACGGTTTTTCATGCTTTGGAGTAAGTTATCCAAGTCATGCTGCGGTATATTGTCCCAGTTCCGGCTAAGATGCAAAAAAAGTTGCTCCTCCGTCGCAATAAAATATATATATATATTTCGAAGTTATTTTTGTTATATTAAATAAGTTATTTTTATATTATATTTATAAAAGTAAAAAGTTTTTTCTCCTTTTTATATTGGTGAATAATTGGTAAATATATTAGATGAGTTATAGTTATATTATGTTATGTGAGTGACAGTATATGTTCAATCACAGCATACTTTATCAATATACTTCGGCCTCATAATGTGTCTGTGTCATAAACCTGATTAAAGTTAAAAAGACGCCGAATCAATTCAAGCGTGAAAATTAACACTTACGAAATGATACTAAAGTGGGTGGACAAATTGTTTGCCTACCTTGTAGTTAGGAGTCTGTGGCGCCGGGGTGTCGCGGATCTGCGGCGACGACCCCGCCTCAGACAATGTCGATCTTAACCCTGCTATAGACTTAAATTATACCTAGAGTTACCATTAATATTGTTACAAGGACAACTTCGTTTTTTTCTGTAATAATAACATTTATTACTGCTGTGTGCGTTACCAAGACCAACCAGACCATCCAATTAGGAGTAGCCAACTTCAGCAAAGAATTCGATAGACGCATTTAGCTAGGATGGGCAGCATTCGGGAAGCTACGTCACATCTTCCTATCGAACATACCACAGTGTTTGAAAACAAAAGTTTTCAACCAGTGCGTTCTTCCAGTAATGTCGTATGGTGCAGAAACGTGGACACTGACGGTAGGTCTGGTCCACAAGTTCAAGGTCGCTCAGCGAGCTATGGAGAGAGCTATGCTCGGGATTTCACTAAAACATAAAGTCAAAAACGTTAACATCCGTCAAAGAACCAAAGTTACCGATATAGCTCTTAAAATTAGCAAGCTGTAGTGGCAATGGGCTGGACACATATGCCGCAGAACCGATGAACGATGGAGTAGACGGGTTCTGGAGTGGAGACCACGTACTGGAAGACGCAGAGTGGGACGACCCCCCGCCAGATGGACAGATGACCTGAGGAAGGTCGCTGGTGGGGGATGGATGAGGGTGGTAGAAGATCGTGTGAAGTGGCGAGCCTTGGGGGAGGCCTACATCCAGCAGTGGAGAGACACAGGCTGATGATGATGATGACTGCAGTGTGCGTTTGTATATTACATTATTTATTTATTTTAAAACTTTATGCACAAAGGCGGTCTTAATGCCCGTAGACATTCTCTGACAGCCAAACCTTAGGGACAAATTTGAACAAATATAGGTGCAATGAAAGTAACAGTAATATACAATTATAGGGTAATTCATTAAATGTTATATACCTACATATATATTCTTATACATGTATAATATCAATATACTAAATACTAATACATACACAAATACTTACTAACGTGGTTTAGAGCTATTCATAAAGTGTGAATAGACCAGTTTTTTAAACGACAAACTGTTAGTTGCCTGCCTTGTGTTTACTGGAAGATCATTCCATAATTTTGTGGCAGCTACTACGAAGGAGTTGGAGACAAATCCAGAATGATGTAAATAAAAATAAATAATAATAATAAATATTTCCAGACAGGTCACACAGCGCCATCTAGTTTCCGTGGTAAGCTACGAGGCTTGTGTTACGGAAACTAGATGGTTGATAAACTACATATTATACTTTTTTTTTTTTTTGTAAATATATACATATTATACATATAAACACCCAGACCGAGACAAAGTATACAATGTACAACTTGTCCCCGGTGGGAATCTAACCCACCTACCGACTTCACGGCAACGTTTGTTACCACTAGACCACGGAGGCGGTCAAAAATTTAATATAGTAAGTACTATTAAGTAAGTAATATTAACATTCTTATAGTAAGTACCATTTAAAATAATTTAAGAACATTCAAAATTATCTTCTTTGGCCTCAATATACTCCTTTATACATTGTGGTCAGTTATCGATTGAAATATGCACTTTCTCCATGGGAGCATAACATGTTCCCTAAAAAAGACCATTATTAATAATCAAGTGGATTAAGATCGGGGCTAGATAACGCCAGTCTTCAGCTCTGATTTAAGATCGGGGCTAGATAACGCCAGTCTTCAGCTCTGATTTAAGATCGGGGCTAGATAACGCCAGTCTTCAGCTCTAATTTAAATAAGCTTTGCCTCACCTTCGTCTGAGCAGAACTAGTACGTAAAAAGGTAAAAAAGTAGGGTATCATCACGTCCGTTTCCCTTTCGGGGTGGTCAGAAACCAGGCTTTCACATTTAGCTAACTTTACTATAGGCCAATCATGACAAGTGGCAAGCTCGTCGATGTCTCCAGCTCGTACCAAACTCGAGAAATATCACAAATATTTTTATTTTTTTATTTTATGTCCCGACCAGGAATCGAACCCGGTACCTCCGAATCTAAACCCACGGACTTAACCGCTAGACCACGGAGGCAATTTTTTACTTATAGTTTTTTTTTATTAGGTTTAGTTCATATTTATTAAAATTTTTACTTTTAAGTAGTTTTAATTATTTATGAATAAACTATATTACAACAAAATCTAACCTAAAAAAATAATAATAATACATAGAAAATAAAAATTAAATACTTACAATAAAAATAGCTCCTCCAAATCGCTGTCTTGTGGCATTTATATTATCTCCGACAGCTACACGACGCATTCTTACAAAACGTTTCGCCAGTGGTTCTCATCAATAGTATTATATTTACATATATTGTAAATTTATTGTTTAGTTTATTCCATTTTCTATTTTATTGTTTTTATTAGGTATCTATGTATAATTGTTTTTAATTTTTTTTTTTTTTTTAGTTTTTTTATTGTTCTATGTTATGTAGTTTATTGTTCTTAGTTTTAAGTTTAGGTTAATTTTACTTGTGTTGTTATTGCAGCGAGCACCACCTAATTATGTAATTTTACCTATCGGTGGCAACTTGTCAATAGCCATACCCTACCCATATGTACTGTATATATATTTTATGTATCTAGCTGTAAGTTGTCCTTAAACAATAAATAAAGAAAATAAATAAAAAAAATTGTGCCCAATACACTATTATTTATATTTACATTATTATTTATACTTTTTAGTCCAATAAATATATAATACCCTATATGTTCCTATTTAAAATTAGCATAACTATGTTATAGTGTTATAAGAAAAAGTTGCCAACTTAGATCAAGGTCAGGGAATATTTGCCGCAGTCAGCTGTTACGTTCCAAACTACTGCAATCTGACGTCATTAGGTATGTAGTTTTTTGGCTTTAATGTAAAAGTATCGGCTAACAATCGTATTTTTTTTAAAAATATTCATTATTATTTATTGTATAGACTGCTTATTCTAATTACAGTAATATATTTATTCGAAGTAGATACAAAAATATTATATATTCTCTTGATACCCACAAATTCATGAAAGAGCTGGGTAAACGAATTTTTCAAGAGTGTGGCGATCCCAAATGCCATAACTACCTAAAACAGAATATTTAGATTATAACCAAACGAACTCTGTAAAGTGGGGTGACTCGACGTCTAGTAATTATAAACTAGAATGCGGTGTCCGCCAAGGGGGGGCGACTTCGCCGGATCTCTTCAATATCTATGTTTATGATCTGATAGTGGGGCTGAGGAAAACTGGAGTAGGATGTCAACTAGGAGATATTTGTGTAAACAGCTTGAGCTATGCTGATGACATGGTTTTACTCAGCCCCTCTATCGGTGGCCTCAGAAAACTACTTTCGGTCTGTGAGCATTATGCTAATGATCATGGACTGAAATATAATGTTCTCAAAACTGAAATGATGGTATTTAGGGCTGCAAGGGGTCCGGCTATAGTGCCAGAAGTAAAATTGAATGGTTCAGTGGTTCAGGTTGTGGAATAATTTAAATATCTAGGACACGTGATGACACCCGACCTAAAAGATGACATGGACATCGAGAGGGAGAGGAGAGCTCTGGCCGTACAGTGTAACATGCTCGCGTGTAGGTTTGGCAAGTGTAGTAAAGATGTCAAGCTGACGCTGTTTAAAACATACTGTCAATGTATGTACACTTGCCAACTATGGGTCAGTTACCATAAGAAATCATACAGTACCATGAGGGTACAGTACAATGATGCGTTCCGTATCCTCATGCGCCGACCGAGGTACTGCAGTGCATCGGGCATGTTCACTGAGGCGAGGGTACCAGACTTATTCGCGGTATAAACCGTGTCACGTCTTTCTGGGAGCGGCTACGCTCTTCAACAAATAGCATTCTGAGAGCGGTTTGCGACGGGATCCCCAGTAAAATACACTCACATTGGCTGTCTGTTCAGCAGAGCCCGAACCGTAAATGAACTTTAGTCGATGTTTGGCAAATATTTTATTTTGTTTTTTATGTATTTTTATATTTTATAATTGTGATACTTTCACTGTAAATTTTATTTGATATAAAACTTCATTTATTTATTTATTAATTTATAATTCAACGAGGAAATGCGGCGAGCGTTTTAGGTACCCTCCCTGGTGGTAAGCCCTTAGTTTATTTTGTAGAATAATTTTAATTTCATAGGTATTTTTAGTTTAGTTTTATTTATACTCCGCATTTTCCGCCGCAATTCAAAATGTATTTATATTATTGTATACAAATACCTACCTACTTTATAAACAATTAATTGCTGTTAAATTATTTAGCTCCACAAATTGTCCAAGTTTCGCCGTCAAATGTCAAAGTTCAATTAGGTCAAGTCACGGAGAAATGTATCGAATAAATCAATTCGACGAACTTCAGAATAGAATTCGTGATATTGTACGCTGGAGCCACACTATCGCCAATTGATTAAATTGTATATTTTTTTGAGATAAACTAAAACGGCAAACTTACTTGTAGCCACGACTTACACCATTTTCATTATTACAGCTCTTGGATAGCCCCTGGAGATAGGCCTTCCAGAACATAGTATATCTGGAGCATTTGGCCTACACTCGCCACGCTGGCCAGACGACTTGGCGAGGATATGTCAATTTTTTAAAACAATTTATTAACGATTCCACAAGTTGATATTGGTTGAATCGGGACCGACGGCTTAACGTGCTCTTCGAGGCACGGGAACGGTGGTGTTGTAAATCTATGACAAATGTACGTAAGAAAAGTTCATTTCTCATTGGTACACTCCGGGGGGGTTTGAACCGACCTTTGTAGGATTTAAGGAACGCGTTCTTACAACGGAGCTACCACCGCGCCTTGTCACCACTCTCAAATACACATTCATTATTTTGACAACTTTTTTTGAGCGTATTATAGTCGACGCTTCCGCAATAGTTAATTAAAGCACTATACAAGCCTTGGTTCGCAATAACTGCACTACTGGCACGCTATGGTGGCCGCGAGCATAGTTTAGGTACGCTCTTGGACTTCAAGGTTCTTCATCATTGCAGACGTTGCTAGAAAGGAATATGAATATACTAAACTGTGTGATGAACTAAACCTACGCTACGCTTCATTATCGCTGCCAGCAACGTAGTCATTACAGGCCGCGACAGCAATGTACTATAATTTCTTATTTATCCAAATTATAATATAATTGGTTGGATAGTGAGTGTGTCATTACGCAATATGTTAAACTGCTAGTTTTCTGTTAGTAGTAGTCTTCCACTAGCAGTAGGTAGAAACATTACATATAATTAAAAAGATAACTTATTACAATGCATACCATAATGCATATGACCGGATCAACCAGTGCGGAAACCAATGGAAAACTTGTTGTACAAAAAAAAAAAATATGAATTGGAATATTGTTTAAGTAAAATGATGTAAATTTAACCTTTGTATTTTTAACTTATGTTAGTCAATTATTATTTTATAATTAAGCTGCGCAAATACTCCAACCTCGGTACAGGTTGCGAGTTTGGGGTCGAGACGATGGGATCATAGGTAGCTAAGCCAAGGAGTTGTCCAAACGGCTGATGGAGAAATCTGGAGATAGAGGGACTGGCAATTATTTTTCCCTACGTATTAGCCTCGCTATACAGAGGGGAAATGTTGCCAGTCTTTTTGGGACTATCTCTGATGGGACGTCGATTGGGTACGTTTATTTTTTATTGATTATAAACTAATAATTAATGACTTATCACAATGCTTATAATAAAATAAATATATTTTGACTTTGACTAGGCAATCGCAACGATACGCGAACCTAATCCGAATTCCGATAATGTGGTTTGTGCATTATTGAACTGCCAACCAACTTAATCACACTTTTGTTTTTGAAATCGAGAATTTCAGATATTTGTCAATACACTTGACCAGACGCTTGGCTTAGGGTCCCAATAGTCCCATCGTCTCGACCCCAAACGGCGCAAACTCGTAACCTGTACCGAGGTTCGCGTATTTGCTTGAAGTTCTCAGCAGAAACTAAGAAGTAATGTGTCTACACATGTCGCATCCCACACCAGAGACCTGCCAAGTTTCCACGGCCCAACGGTCATGCCGTCGCGTCTCTTGCCACCGCTCCTCGCAAACAATACGGCCGGCACTTCGTTTTTATTATTTATTATTATTACAAACCTTACCCAAATGCATTCACACAAGACCTCCACAGCTGGAGTTGGGCGTTTTTTATTTTTATTTATAAATTCTTTATTGCACCTAAAAACTTAACAATTGAGTCAAGGGCGAACTTAATGCCTCTCGGCATTTTATACTAGCCAACCTTTGGGAGTGTGGTAGACGATTGCGTTGTTGAGTTGTTGTAGCGTTCCAAAATATATTTCTGGAAAATTTGTAACTCACACGCCACGGGTTGTCGAGAGTCTGATATACATTTTAATGACAATTTATTACCGATTGTACAGGTTGGTATTAGTGGAACCGGGACCGATGGCGTAACGTACTCAAGAAGAGTCGTAATATATTTATATAGAGAACCCGGCCTCTTACTGTCTCGTGCTTCAAATTTTAATACTCACATTTAAAAAGTCACTTTTTGACATTTTAACCGTGAGTAAATTGCCATTATTGTCATAATCGTACCTTATACACCTCCGTACCTTTAACATTGGCTTCAATGTATATCCTTGAAATAGGAATATTTGTCAATAAACATTCTAATCTCTTTAAAAAATATAATACTTGTAACAAATTTGTACCTAGAGATTATACCCGACTAATCTACCCAAGATGTGTAAGTGAATATTACAACAGAAACTGCCACATAATGTGCATTAGAGTATATAATAAAATTCCTAGAGAGATACGAGAGTTAGCTATAAAACGTTTTACTATTGAGTTAAAGAATTTTCTTACTGACAACTGTTTTTAGGAAGACAAATTTCTAAGCATTAAGATGTCTGGCCTATAGGCTGATACAGCTAGTTCATCTGGGATCCTATATAATATTTTTTAGCATGCAAATTTTGACATTAACATTGTATTCCAATAATTTGACAAGAACAATATTAAATATAAACTATATACAAATAAATATTGTAAATAAATATCTATTGACATAAACATATTGTATGCCCATAATATGGGCAGATTGTATCATCATGACATGTAAATACAACTGTAATTAGAATAAGCAATCTATACAATAAAGAATTTTGAATTTAAATTATCGTACCTCACAGCCCGTGTTACGAATGCTTGTGTCATTTGATTCTATTTATGGGCCCCGCGTACCATTTACCATTAAGTGTACAGCGTATCATTATGGCTCTTAGAAAAAAAACACTAGTAAATTAATGTACCTATCATCATTATCTTAAGAGGTGGTCAGAAACCACGCTTTTTTTAAATAATACAAGCTCTCTAGTGTCTATCGTATCAAACTCGACAAATGTCAAATTTGACCGCCTCCGTGGTCTAGTGGTAACAAACGTTGCCGTGAACTCGGGAGGTAGTGGGTTCGATTCCCACCGGGGGCAAGTTGTACATTGTATAATTTGTCTCGGTCTGGGTGTTTATATGTATAATATGTATATATTAACAATAAAAAAAGTATAACATGTAGTTTATCAACCATCTAGTTTCCGTAACACAAGCCTCTTAGCTTACCACGGAAACTAGGACACAGGTGACCTGTCTGGAAATATTTTTATAATTAAATTATTGTGTCCTGAATAGGTACTTCCGCTAGACCACGGAGACAGTCAAAACCTCCACTTGATTAATTATAGACGTAAAAATAAACAGTGTGACAAATGTAATGGTTTTTCTGCCACTAAATGAAACCTAACGGGCTGAAATGAACATCGAGTTATGGAGCGAAAAATGAAATCGCTCGCAAAATATGTCCTAACCGTGCTGATGTCGCAATTCAATACACTGTAAGTGAACATGCGGTGTTATCTATTATTCGGTATTTCTATCATTTTTTTCTTATTTATCTCACTAAACAACTATAAAACTAAACTGTAATAACAAAATTAAAATTAAATTAAACGGAACACAGTGATGTGCATTTGTTAAATAGTCAAACAAAATAACCTGTCTCTCAAATAAACGATAAATATCATACAAATCTAGGACACAATGGACTTACTTGCGCTAAAAGTGCTGGTCGCATTCCTCGTCATGCTGCTCTGAACGGCTTTTGTACCCGCGATCCTAGAACCTTCTGGGATTACAGAGCGATGGCAAGAAACTCGACGGCATAACTGTTGGGCCGTGGAAACATGCGACATGTGTAGACGCGGCGGCGGTACGCCAACCTCGATACATGCTACGAATTTGCGCCGTTTGGGGTTGACAGGATAGGCCCATGGGGACACTCAGCCAAGCGTCTGGCAAAATTGTCCAAATGGCTAGCGGAAAAGTCTGAAGAAGCTGGCAATTATTTCTGTCAACGTATTAGCCTCGCTATACAGAGGGGAAATGTTGCCAGTCTACTTGGGACTATTCCTATAGGGTCGATTTTGGAGTACATTTTTTTATAATACTCCTTTGAATAAATACTTTTATTTTATTGATACAGTGTATTGAACTAAGGCGTCAGTACGAGAAAACTTAATACAAAGTTGAGATGTAAACATTCCATTTCCGTGGTTTTTCTTCAGACGTGAAATATGCGAATACTTTTAATGTAGGTATTTTGTTGGTTCCTATTGGATGTTTATTTTTGTTATTAAAGTAAAGTATCATCACGACCGTTTCCATTTTGGGGTGGTCAGAAACCACGCTTATAAATAAGCGGACTCACATTTAGCCAACTTTACTATAGACCAATCATGACAAATGACAAGCTCGTCGATGTCTCCAGCGTACCAAACTCGAGAAATATCAATCGAAGATTAAACCTAGGTATCCGTAAACCCGAACAAGCCAGCAACTCAGGACTATCGACTGTACCATTTGCTACATTTATTAAATATGCAACATCATTGATGTTGCGTCGGACTTCCAATGGAAGAAGATGTACTCGTAAGTTATGAAATATACTTTTATCTTATGTCGTATGGGCGATTAGACAGCTTAAATTTGTATGTCTTGTTATATAGTTATGTATATATGTATGTATGTAAGTACTATTAGTATGTAGTATATAAATTATTAATAAATTATTAATAGATATATTAGTTATTATTTAATACTTAATTATTATTTAATCTTAAATACGTCTTCGCACCTACTCATCGATCTAAGTTATAGTTATCAATGTCCCAAAGGTTGGCTGTCAGAGAATGTCTAGCGGCATTAAGCCCGCCCCTTGTACATAGTGCAATAAAGTTTTAAATAAATAAATAAATATATATTTAATGTTTCTGGCTATGAATAATAATTTTCTATGAAGTACCTACTCGTGTAATAAAAAAGGGTGAACGGGGTTTGTGAAGTACTGTTTGGTCGGTAGGCATCTTGTTTGAAGAGCTCGTTGCTTTGTTTCGTAGCCTTTTTCTGCGGGTCGGTCCGTCGGCCATGTTTGTTTTTGACGGTAATTAATTAAGCTATTTTGCTAGTTTATCAATTATTTTAATTACTTGTGTTAGAATTTATTACTATTATTAGAAACCACGCTTATAAAGAAGCGGATTCACATTTAGACAACTTTACTATAGGCCAATCATGACAAGTGGCAAGCTCGTCGATGTCTCCAGCGTACCAAACTAGAGAAATATCACAAATAAATTAAATATTAATTAAATGTATTTACTTACATTACTTAATAAATATTTTTGTGTCCCGACCAGGAATCGAATCCAGTACCTTTGTGGGGGAGATTTCCAACTCCCTCACCCGTATTTTGTTTGGGGGGGTTTGATGACGAGCCAGCTCTGTGAAGTCTAAAGAAAGGGGCAGAAGCACTTACCTCTTCCAGCAGCAGCTGACTACGTCTCAGTGGAGTCGACCCCAGGATTCCAGAAGAATACCAGCTCTTCTTCTGATGCTAAAACTCTTTTCACATAAAACTAATAATCCAAGTTCCGATCGATAAATACACTCGCGTGGCTATTCAGCAGACACTGCTGCATCACCGAAAAATTAAGCACACACGGTGTGACGTCACCGAAACACAAATTGTTGACGTCCGCCGCCGACCGAGGCTGAGGTGCGGCTTTAACAACCTTCGAGTCTAAATCCACGGACTTAACCGCTAGACCACGGAGGCAGTTTAAATAAATAGTTAAAATATCCTTTGTATATATAATTATGTATGTAATAATTCTAAAAATGAAGTTAGCAAGTTATTGGAAGTACTATTTTATGAATCATCATTTCATCATTACAGCCCCTAGAACACAGCGTCCTAGACCTCCACTGCTGGAGATGGGCATTCCAGAACTGGAGAATTTGGCCTACACTCGCCACGCTGGCCAGACGGCTTGGCGAGGAATTTATTTTATGAATAATTCTTGGTAAATTTTCTATATTGTTGTATATGTTAAATATCCTGTCTAAAAAAGAGACAGCCTTATGTACATATATGTATATTTTATTTGGATTGTAAGGTAACACGGCCATTTTATAGCCACGAATATTAATTAACATTAATGCTATTAGAACATAAGATGACACGCCCCTTTTTACAGCTAATAATTTATGTTTAATTGACATTGACATTATTATTTCGATATAAGATGACACGGGTTTTTTACTGCCACAAAATTAATATTATAATTTTATTTATTATCTGTCTGACATACAGTAATTATAATTATTAAGTATTTAGAATTTAAGCTGACACGGCCTCTTTACAGCCATGATCTTATTTAAGTAGTTTCTAAGTTAGTTAGTTTTACTTGCTAATAACGATAATGTCATGCCTAACATACATAAAATGAATTATTACCTGCTACGTTCCAAACTACCAATTTGTTTAGTACATATAACTTTAATTTATTGTATTGATGTATCCAAGTTGTCACAAGCGAATCAAAGAAAATTTAATATTTGATTGATTGAATAGTGGTGATACAGAGGCTATGAAAGACGTTCTGCAATAAACGCGGCGAACGAGTGCCTTCTCACTTGTAGCCACGAATCAGACTTAGCTGTATAGACAGCTTTCACCAAGTTACTGAAGATATTACGACCAAATAAATAAAACACTAGCTGAAGGTGCAGTAAAGAGTTTACAAAACAAAAAAGGCATGTACGAAAAGGTTGATAAATGTCTAGGAGCCTTTACTCCGTAGACACGACTCAGACTTAGCTATTAAGCCACACAGAGCCAACAGTGAAAGAGAGACGGTTTATATGGTCCGTAAGCGTCTTGAGGTCTCGAGGCCCCAGGGTGATTTGGGCATGCGACCACCTCGGGGGCCATTTGGCCCTTCAGGCTGTGGTCGTATTGTTAGACGACTTTTACTTTTTTTGACTTATACTAATGCCTATGATATAACTTTCAACATAAATTGACATTAATAATAATATATAAATTGAAGCTTAAATATTTTATTGCCAAATATTTCGCCTCTCTTTGGAGCGGCGTTTATTATTATTATTATATATTGATAATGATGAAATGGATGAAACCTAAAATTTTAAATCTGAAGAACACAGTTGAAGTAACTATGTGTAGCATGCCGTGTACACTGCCCTTGGGTTGCAATTCCGACCTTATAAATTATTGTAAATTTGTGCCTGATATGTATTAATTGTAACCTGTTAGTGTACCTTAAATAATAAATAAATACAAAGGCAGCTCAACCATCTCTTCTTACCACACGAGGTAACTGGCGTGGATATATGTAAGTAATAGCTAAATATATATTACTTGGGTATATTTTTCTTCGTTCTAGAATTTTTAAAGTTATACCAAACGTCTTAGAAACATGAAAGTAAGTCTTACAGAGCTCTACAAAGAGTTATGTCATTGTTAAAGCGAACGGCATTATATTATTACAGACGGCTTTAGGCTGCCTATCCACCAGAGATGTGCAATAACGATATAAAACAAAATTATTTTCATTCATTCATTACAGCTCTAGAACACAGCATTGGAGAACGTCCACTGCTGGAGATGGGCCTTCCAGAACATATATCTGGAGAATTTAGCGTAAGAAAAGTGAATTTGTCATTGGTACATGCCGGGGGGGTTTGAACCGACCTTTGTAGGATTTAAGGTACGCGTTCTTACAACCGAGCCATCATGAGAAATAAATACAGTAATAATAATAATGTAATAAAATAATATTTATAGGTGGTAGGCAGACTAATGATAGTAAATTGCCCAATCTGCCGGGGCGGGGAAGTATCCATCCACCGTTCGTGCTGAAATACCCAGTAAAGTGTAGTAAGTCGTTTCGTATATGCACTCAAAAGACTTCGCGAAATAGCAAGTTGTGAAACAGCCGTCACTGCATACCACGGATATGTTGGCTCAATTCTGCACTACGGTGTTCTTTTCTGGGGAAACTCCACAAATAAGGACTTTGTATTTAAAGCTCAAAAAAGGTGCATTAGAGCATTGGTCGGAATACATCCTCAAGAGAGTTGCAAACCACACTTTTCTAGGTTAAAAATCCTTACACTTCCAGGCATCTTTATATATGAGACGGCAATGTTTGTTAAGAAAAATCCGGCATTTTTTTTCAACAAGATCCCAGTGTAACAACAGGAATCTGAGGCATAAAGATAGAGTATACGCTGCCGACTCTCGTCAAAATACTGCATTGATACACCGAAGCATATTACACATGGCACCAAAAATTTACAACAAAATACCAAGCTACATTAAGGAACTAGAGACTATATTATTTAAAAAGATGCTTATCAAATTTCTGTTGCAAAAATGTTATTACACAATTTTAGATTTTTTGAATGATAATGAACTTTAAATTTTTAGATTCTCTATTACTAATTTAATTTTAATATTTTGACATATATAATTTTAATTGATTTTGGACATTCATTATAAAATAGTATTTAATTTAGATAAATAAGTAGATAAATGTTATTTTTTATTTTTTTTATTTATTTTTTTTTAGTAATAATGATAATACTGTTGTTTAAAGTTCGTTTATTTTTTATTTATAATGTACGAGTATGTTTGACGAAATGTTAATTATATTTATAATATAGAATTATTGTATGCCTATTGTGGGCAGATTGTTTAAAATTTAAGTAATGTACATCCACCTCTTTATACCAATGTAAACAATCTTGACAATAAAGATTTTTGAATTTGAATTTGAGTGTATCCACACGTTTCGGGATCTGGCTCGAATTGCCGTCTTGCCCTGTCAAGCCAGCATAGTGTTAGGGACTGATGTTAGTCATGAGTGTCTGTTTCCAGTTGCTAACATTCATGGACCTTACGCGCCACTTACCATTAGGTGGGCGCAAGGTCACGTGACTCATCATTACATCATCATTACAGCCCCTAGAACACAGCGTCCCAGACCTCCACTGCTGATGATAGGCCTTCCAGAATATATATCTGGAGAATTTGGGATATACTCGCCACGCTGGCCGTCTGGCTTGGCGAAGATATGATGTTTTGATATGAATTTTTAATGACAATTTATTAACGATTCCACAAGTTAGTATTAGTAGAACCGGGACCGACGGCTTAACGTGCTCTCCGAGGCACGGGAACGGTGGTTTTGTAAATCTATGATAAATGTACGTAAGAAAAGTGTATTTCTTATTAGTACATGCCGGGGGGTTTGAACCGACCTTTGTAGGATTTGAGGAACGCGTTCTTACAACCGAGCCACCACCGCGCACATGACTCGCTAGTAAAAAAAATACCGAAGAAATACGTGTAAATACGCCCTAATAGTAAAGCGAAATCTTTCTTTATGTGGTCGGAAATCTTTTGTTTATTTATTGTTGAAGTTTGCCCGTTTTTGTTCCTTTGATTTTGACCAACACGATTTACTGCTATGATTATGTGGGTTTTGTGTACGAATAAAAAGTACACTCAGCTAAAAGTACCCGAAATTTTTTATATGAGATTTATTTATTATATTTTAATATGGACAAAGAGTCATTATATTTACTTAAAATTGTATTGAACATAAATATAGAAAGGCGTGACAAAATGTCGCTTGACATTCTCTGCCTGTCAGACCTTCGGGACAACGAGAACATTTATGTGAGGTAGGTGAGGCATGACCGTTGGGCCGTGGAAACTTGGCAGGTGTGTGAATGAACACATTAGCCCCATCACACATCCAGGCGACCTCGTCAAGCGCGGGAAGTGCGGCGGTTTCTGCTGAGAACCTTAAGCTGCGCAAATACGCCAACCTCAGTACAGGTTACGAATTTGCGCCGTTTGGGGTCGAGACGATGGGCCCATGGGGACACTCAGCTAAGCGTCTGGCCAAGGAGTTGTCCAAACGGCTAACGGAAAAGTCTGGAAACAGGAAGGCTGGCAATTATTTCTGCCAACGTATTAGCTTAGCTATACAGAGGGGAAATGTTGTCAGTCTTCTTGGGACTATCACTGAAGGGTCGTCTCTAGAGGACATTTTTTACTTATAGTTTATTTTTTATTAGGTTTAGTTAATATTTATTTTAATTTTTACTTTTAAGTAGTTAGTATTAATTTATATTGCAATTATTTTATACTGTTTGTTTATAAATAAATAAATATTTTGTGGGGTAGGTGCAATATGCACATCTCAACAATCATTGCATCGTGCTGATCTCTGCCTAATCAAGAAAACTAGGTTATAATTCTATGTAAACATTATTTATTTATTTTAAAAAATAGTCAAATTATATAGCCATAGTTTTATGTATATTATATTATTTATTTGAAGGACAAATTTTTATTAATATTGCTTCTTTTTAAATTTTGATACAATAATCATTATTATATTCCTTGTAGAATATTTTTTGTTTTATATTTTTTTATTATGTTATTTATATTTAGGTATATCATTGTGAGGGATCAGCTGAAAATCAGCGCTGTGACCGAGTGTTGCGAGTGTGTTCATGGCCGTTTCAAATGGCCAAAAAGCTGTGTAAAAAGTCTGGAGACAGAAGGTTGGTAATTATTTCTGCCAACGTATGAGCCTCGCTATAGAGAGGAAATGTTGCCAGTTTCTGTTGAGACTATCTCGGATGGGACGTCTCTAGAGAACATTTTTTATTTATTGTTTAGTTTTATACTTAATGTGTGTATATAAATTTACATCTAATAAAAATTCAAAATATAAAAAAAGATCAGGTATGATAACGTGTATTCCACACAATGTAAAGTGCATCCACACAAGGTTAAGTGTATTCACGCAACGTAAACTGTGTCCACACGTTTTGGGATCAGGCTCGAATTGTCGTCATGTCCAGTCAAGCTGGCATAGTGTTAGGGACTGATGTCAGTCATGAGTGATTGTTACCATCAGGTGGGCGCAGGGTGACATGCTAGTATAAAAAGCAACACCCCATTAGCGTACCTACCAGAATCGAGAAATGTCACAAGTAAATTAAATATAATTTTAGTTGTCGATCAGGAATCAAACTCGGTACCCTCCCTTTTAAATCTACGGTCTTAACCGCTAGATCACGGTGGCTAAACTCGCTTTGCAAAATTACATTAAGCACGCTATATTTAAACAAAAACATTACGTTCGCGTTCAAAATACTGCACTGACTGACTCTTGTCGTCCTTTATTTAAAAAATTTATGATACTCACCTTACCATGTGTATACATCTTTGAGGTATGCAAATTTGTTAAGTCAAATTTTGAGCTGTATCAACAAAGTAATAATAATGGCAAACGTTCCATCACACACACATCCTTAGTAATGCCTATACCCAAATTAGAAATCTTTAGACGAAACGCCTCCTATATGAGCGCTAAAATATATAATTGTTTGCCAAAGGTATAGACAGAGATCCCTTATAAAAGATTCTGTACAGTACTGCAAGCGTGGCTAGTTCAGGAATGTTTCTATACTTTGGAGGAATACTATGTGTATTTTAAGCAACACAAAAGGTTTTTGTGAAGTAAAGTTACTAAAGAAGCAACGCTGAGTTTTTTAGTAACTTTACTTCTATAACAGTTGTTGTAAATTTTTGCATGCTTATGGCGAAATATGTGACCATTTAATATTAATAAGACCTAATATTGTTTGTTACCATGTTTCCTGCAAATAAATATTTCATTTCATTTCATTTCAAAATTTACTTAGGTACCAAGTTCAAGGATTTTTTAACAAAGTTCTTAAAGTAAATTTATTTTCACATTTTTATTTTTTATTTTAGTAATATACATATATTCTTTTTTTTAAACTGCCTCCGTGGTCTAGCGGTTACGTTCGTGGATTTAGGCTCGGAGGTACCGGGTTCGATTCCTGGTCGGGACACAAAAATATTTAATAATGTATAAACTCGTAAATAAATTTAATTAATATCGAATTTATTTGTGATATTTCTCAAATTTGGTACGCTGGAGACATCGACGAGCTTGCCACTTGTCATGATTGGCCTATAGTAAAGTTGGCTGAATGTGAATCCGCTTATTTATAGGCGTGGTTTCTGACCACCCCGAAAGGGAAACGGTCGTGATGATACTTTACTGTACAATTCTTTTTTTTTGATGAGTTAATGAAATTATCTTCAAATTCCAGATAGATACATACTCGTACATGCATATCTTCACGCCAGGTCTCCAGGTCATAATTATTCATTGTAGCACATTGTTAAACAAAATAACACCACTTTTGACTAACAATATCCACAGTAAAGAAATTTAATAAACAAAAACTTGCACTCGACATGTCCGGCGTCCGTGTAAAATAGCGCTAACTTTTTTCGCAAATTTTTATTTCTTTGTTTAAAAACATTGATATGGACGCATGCCAATTTTCTTAATAAATATTTTTTCTAACAACACATCACTAATTCAGCTAAAACATATTTGCGAAAGCTTTATTACGGAGGTTTTAACAAAACAGTTATGATAAATAAATAAAATATTTCCAGACAGGTCACACAGCGCCATCTAGTTTCCGTGGTAAGCTACGAGGCTTGTGTTACGGAAACTAGATGGTTGATAAACTAAATATTATACTTTTTCTTTTGTAAATATATATATACTATACATATAAACACCGTTATCAAACCCGTAGCCTTATTGAACGTTATAATGTTTGTTTAATTGTATTTGTTTGTAGTTTGTGGATACAAATATTCATTAGTAGTTTGTTGTGTAGTGTTTATATGTTAGTCTGTATGTTTTTTTAATCTTTGTCATCGCATAGGCTTTTTTTGTGTTTTTTTGCATTGTTAATATACCTATTTCTATTTGTGAAAGCTTATAAATGACACTTTCTTTACATTTTCCTTAAATAAATAACTATTGTGCTCTATAAAGGTATTTTAAGGTTGTTTTTTTTTGCGAATGTCGTGTCGTTTAAGAAGACAAACCAGGTAATATACCTAAAATACTAATAAAAAAATATTTATGTACTAAATATCGATAATGTGATGTTTAATTTTAAATCTTTGGAACGTATGAATAGTCAGTTTTTCTTTTCGATGTAATGATATTTCTTATACATTTGGATTAAAGAAGAATTTCGACAACTTACCTATAAGCATTAAAATTGGTCCAAACAACTCGAAGATTATGTCAGATAACCTTGAAAGGCAACCATCGACATAATATAGAGGCAAGTCCAAAACATACAACTTTATTGTTCCGCCGATTATGCGTTGGCCCTACGTTACTAAAAACAACTGGAACATGACAGTTGTTGTAGGACATAAGTTAATATAGCAAACTAGAGTGTTCATGGTTGAAAAGTATAAGACGTGGACAAAAAATTCCAAATCGATATCGAAAAATTTGGTTCTAAATAAAATTATTATGCGATTCCACTAAGAATGAATTGGAATTAAAGTGAATTAAAACTACCTAATCGAAATTTTGATTTATTGTTCGATATTATGTGGCAATAGTTATGATTTTGTGAAATTAAGATAAACTATTTTTTAAATATAATATCTTTCCATTCTTACTTCGATCATAGTAAATATAACATTTCACTAAATATTAAATTAATACCTGGTTTTTTATGTATTTTATTTGTTTATTTATATTTGGTTTATGCAATAATGAGTCTTTTAAATACATTTATTTTTCCTATTATTTTACTTTAGTTATTTGATTTTATTTTGTGTTTTTTTTTTCTTTATACTGTCTCTAAAATTAGTTAATACATGTTAATCACTAACACACTTTGTAAGCAAGAGTGGGGCTCTTCGTATTTACGGATTGGTGTATCTAGGTGTTTAAGTCAATAAACGTTTTTATTATTATTATTATAACTATTTTCTAAAATATTAATTGTAAATAATATTATAAGTCGTATAGTATTAATATTATATATCGTAATGAAATAAGTATTTCATAAGGCGTCGGCTGAAAATCGGCGCTATAGCCCTAGTGAGCCGCCTTTTTATCGGTATACATGGTAGGCTAAGTACTTTTTGCATGCTCTTTACCTCATTCTTTATATTTAGTTTTATCTTTTTACTTTGTGTTATTCTATATGTATAGTTTGGCGACAAATAAATATTCTTTTCTTTAGATACTCTTCATTTTAATAATCGATTGCATTGATTTTTGTGGCAAATAAATACTTCTCTCACATAGAAAATAGTCGTCCTTACGGTGAAGCAAAACTTTGTGAGGATCATCATCGCACGCCGATGGGTGGTATTCATCCTCACTATTTATTTTATAGGAGAAAGTTAAGTAGTTTTTGAATTCTAAGTTTCAAATTTTTGCGGATGACATTATGCAGGCAAACTTTAAGATGATCTGTTTGGGCTGAATTATTACTGTTATTTAAAAAAACTGAATTTAAATGCTTCTTAATTAGCTTCTCTCGTCAATGTTTAATTCAAGACAAAAGATCTAGGCGCAATACAGTAGTCAAAGTCAAAGTCAAAGTCAAAGTCAAAATATCTTTATTCACGTAAACCTATTACAGGCATTTATGAAACGTCATTAATTTAATTATTTTGAATGATTCTACTCCTGCTAGTAGAAGACTAAGCAGCAAAGTGGTCCAATAAGTAAGCTGTTAGCAGAAGACCAGCAGCTTAGCAAATTCCAGTGACCTGTTAATGTTTAATCTGACTGAGAAAGGAATCTGCAAGGAAAACTCAGCTATATCAGATTTACAAAATAAAACATATACAGAACTGCACCACAACGATCAATTAATAACCTTTTAAATTTAGTTATCAGTACCTATGAGAAAACAATACCTGGTACAGCAGTAACCCACCAGGCAAGTCAGAATTAAGGTAGACTACATGCCTATGTGCAACCCGAAAGTCGACAAAACGCAAAAACCTCTGTTAATTTAAGAAAAATAAATTGAACGTGTCCGGCAGAGGTCCCATGCCCCCACAGCAGCACCCGATCACAGACATAACGCATGTGCCAGCCATCCCCCCGCTCAACCGGGACCCGACACACGTGCCACCACTGCAATGACCTTCTAAGGAAGGGGCGACCACCGGACACGCCACACCATGAGAACCTGAACACTAAGAATGACCTTCGAGACACACACAAGCTAAACATAACAATTACTTCCTAAGTATCCAAATGTTGCCGTGCAATTCCGTTAACAAACTTATATATTAGTTAATAAAATAATAAATACATAATAGTAACTAAATGTTACATAAAAAATAATTATATTATAATAATAAGGTAATAAAAAATATTACTGTATCACAATAAACAGTATTTACTAATTAGTCAATAATGTATTAGTAACTAATTGTTACATTCAAAATATTTCTACATAACTGTAAAATAAATCAAAAATAAAAACAGTTTATTAAAAAAGAACCTAATGTGCTATTAACTAATTCTCTAATCTTTGCAGAGCGGCAATATTCCACACATCTTTGTCATTAATAAAATCATTAATTTTATAATATGCTTTTGCAATTAGAATTTTCTTAATACTACTCTTAAATTTTGTTTCCCCTAATTCTGTTACAGGTTTTGGTAATTTATTATATAGTTTAATACTATTAATCACAAAACTTTTATTTGTTTTTTGAAGCCTAAATTTAGGAATATAAAGCTTGTCAGCATTTCTTAATTTGCGAGAATGCATGTCTCCATTTTTTTTAAATAACTTTAAATTATTCCTTACATATAGAATATTTTCAAAAATATATTGTGAAGGCAATGTCATTATATCAATGTCAGGAAATATGCTTCTGAGCGAGTCTCGATATTTCAGGCCATAAATTGCTCGAATGGCTCTTTTCTGGAGAATAAAAATAGAGTCTAAATCTGCCGCTGAGCCCCACATTATGAGACCATAAGTCATAATGCTGTGGAAGTAGGCGAAGTATACTAGTCTTGCTGTTGCCACATCAGTCAGCTGCCTAATCTTTCTGACAGCATATGCAGCTGAGCTCAACCTATTGCATAAGGTATTAATGTGAGCTCCCCACTGCAGTTTGGGATCAACTGTGATGCCCAAGAATACAGTGGATTCAACAAATTCAAGAGCAGAACCGCCCAACATCACACTGCAGTCGATTTTTGGCACGTTAGGTAATGAAAACTTAAGGCATTTTGTCTTATTAGAATTCAAAACCAAATTATTAGCCGTAAACCATTCCGAGACCATCGCCAGAGTACGATTTACTGTTAACAACATATTATCTTTCCTATTAACTTTAAATAGAAGAGAAGTGTCGTCAGCAAACAACACTATTTCCGCATTTTCTTGTACCATGTGGGGCAGGTCATTGATATATGCTAGGAAAAGGAATGGACCTAGTATTGAGCCCTGCGGGACACCCATTCTAACAAGAGACCCTTTCGAGACACTGCCATTATTATTAACACATTGTGTTCTATTATACAAGTAGGACTGTACTAGATTAGAAGCTTGTCCACGAACACCGTAATAATCTAATTTACCAAGCAGAGTTTGATGATCTACACAATCGAATGCCTTTGACAGGTCACAGAATACCCCAATAAGATCCTCGGAGTTTTCCCAGGCATCAAATATTTCTCCAATCAATTTAGTACCAGCATTTGTTGTGTTTCTTCCTTTTGTAAACCCAAATTGTTGATTATGCAATATTTTATTTTCATTAAAGTGTTTTAGTAACTGGGATAGATTAATTTTTTCGAAAATTTTACTCAAAGCAGGTAATACGGACACCGGTCGATAATTGCTAGGGTCCGTCTTACAACCAGATTTAAATATTGGCGCTATCTTGCTATGTTTCATAAGGTCTGGGAAAATGCCCTTATCAACACAACCATTAAATATATCAGCTAGGATGGGTGCAATGGTATGAATTATTGAGTCTATTGCTTTAACAGATAAGCCCCACAAGTCTTCAGTCTTTTTATTTTTTAACATTTTAAAGTTCTTAATTATATCCTCAAATGAGACATGCTTAAAATAAAAATCTGGAATATCTGGTCTATTGAAATACTGATTTAAAATATTAATAGAAGTACCAGTTGATGATTTAATACAATTTGTAATTTCTAAAGGAATATTAGTAAAAAAATATTCGAGTATGTTGGCAACTTTATTTTTATCTGTTACCATTATACCATTTTGCCTAATTGCTAGATCATTTTGATTATGCCCCTTTTTACCTGTTTCAGTATTTATTACATTCCATACACATTTAGATTTATTTTCTGACTGTTTAATTTTTAGGCCAAGATAATTAGCTTTGGCTGATGAACAAACCTTTAGTTAGTATAGCAAGCTAACCTTTGATGACTAAGTATTTTCAATTATAAACAAAGTTAACAAGGCCCTAGGCTTTGTAATGCGTATGTCATTGCGCTTATGTTCGAAGTATCTGGAGTATACTTAACTTAGAGTATACTTGACCGACGGCTTAACGTGCTCTCCGAGGCACGGGTGTACGTGCGGTGTGTACCTTATGTCCACGGTAATTATAGGCAGAACAGATTTAGGCTTAGAACAGACACATTGTTCAACTCGTAATTTATATTGATGATTTCTATTTTATAATTATTAATGATTATTTTTTACGATTCCACAAGTTTTATTTCTTTTAATTAAAACCTTAAATTAAACTTCGAGTATATTACAACAAAAACAAAATTTAAACTTAAAAAAATATATGTATAAATAAATTACAAATAGCTCCTCTAAAACGCTGTCTTGTGGCATGGTGCCTAATACACTAGTAGCATTTCCTCCCTGAATTGATACTTAATTTTTTGAGAAAAAACTTGCACCCCTATTGTCACCAGAGACGTCGATGATTAATGATTATTAATTGAACAAATAATATATAATTGTTTTTTTGAGTCTCTTGTAATGGTATAGTAGTATACAGTTGCACATATGTGTAAACCTTTACGCTATTGGTTAATATTTTTGTCATATGTGGTAACTTGTAATTAGGTTGTATTTATTCATATATTCTTTATTTAATCGTATTAGCTGTAACAAAATAAAATAATTGGGGACTATATTTCCAAAAGGACTTAAATCATTATTTTAGAACTGATTTATGTTGTATGTAGTATTACTGTTTATATTATATCAGAAAAAGTAAATACGCCCTATTATACGACGCTTTTCAATTAATTCATTAATTAAAATAATACAATGTTATTTATATCGTCAGAAATATATAAGAAAAAAGAAAGTGAAGTTGTCAATGCGGGCCAGTCCGTATAATATATGTCTAAGTACCAATTAATTCATGTATTCAACTCCGTGTAGTCCCCAGTTGGCCTTGTGACGTCATAGCAAGGCAAATCTTCACTACACTATGCATCACATCACTAGTAACACGGATCGAACGTCGACGCAAGCGCATATCAAATAAAAATAAGTTTAAAAAAGTTTCGTCTTTTTAAGTGCCAGTGATTATTAATAAGTTTTTTTTTGTGTCTGTGATTTTATGCTAATACAATGGATTTTTAAACAATATTTGTTGAAGTCAGGTAATAATTACTTTATTGTTTTTACCTGTATAAACCAGATAAATTAATTCACACTAATATTATAAATGAGAAGGAAGCTTCGTCTGTATGTATTTGTTTGTTCGTCTTTCACGCTTATATTACTGGACCGGTTTTGATGAAATTTGACAGAAATTTTCCTTGGAACCGAGGGAAGAACATAGGCTATATGACGTCATTATATCACCACGACATATGTGTATATCTGTGAATTCGCCTTAACGCCCATATTACTGAAACGATTTTAATGTAATTTAATATAATTTATTCTATTGTATATTGATCTAAATAAATAATAATAATAAATTGATGCAACATGTGACCTACTTATTTATTTATTTAAAACTTTTTGCACTTTGTATCCGCATACTCAGGCAACCTTAGGGACATTTTGAAATTTTATATGGAATGTTGGTATAAATTAATAAACATACAAGGGTGAATTAAAATACTACTTAAACTAAACTACTTACTAGTAAATAATATTAGTACTTACAGTTGTTGGAATCTATTCAAAAAGTGTGTAAAGACCATATTTTTTAATAATCCTCCATTTGGCGCCTGTCGGATATCAAAGGGATATACACTCCACAAATTGGCGTGAACAACTGCAAATGAGTCGGACATAAAACTAGTGTGGTGAGAGGGAATAGAAAAGACAGAGTTATGCGATGACCTCAACCACCTGTCATATAATAAAATAAAGTATAATTTGTGAACCCATTCATGCCTTATTTATTGTGTAAAATTTGATAATATTGTGTTTTTGGTTATGCTGTTGGAGTTCCAGATAAATAAATAAATATTAAGCGAATTTGTTCTTGAGGTATTTCGGTGTTGCAGGCTTATTCAGTATAGAGAAAAGCATACAAAGAATTCGAAGATTTCTACGACACCGAACTGGCAGCCACTTTAACTTTGCAGGCAGAAAGCTCTAAGCTTAAGAAGGCACCACCATTTGCAGACGATAAATATGCCAAGTATTGTCAAGCAATTCAAATACTATACGGGATCAGTCATTTATCTACACTGGTATTACACAACAGAAGACAAATTTCTAAGCATTCCATGGATTCACCGTGCGGGTGCCGGGTCCATCGTGTGTGGGTAAGAGATGAGAAGAATGGCGTCTCGGGCTTGCGACCGACAATAGGCTGGTTTAAGAAAAGGAGGCCTCCTTTTTTTTCTATTGCGCGATAATACGCTCACCATCCACCATTCTACTTCTCTCCCTACCCAACCAAATACTGTATGATTCCGTTAATGCCGTCTTGGAAGCTCGTTCCATAAATGTATTGACGGCAGACCTGCTTAGGCCCAATTCTTTCAGTAAGTGATGCAAAGATTTTGCTGGAACTCCTCTTGCACCAACTTTCACTGCGTAAACCTGAGTCCTGAACCCGTTCCTGATCATTTCTTCTGTGAGATCATAATATTTATTCGCTTTATTCGCTTACTGATTCCGTAATTTGTAAATTCGTAATTTATAAATAAAAAGCTATTATAAAGCTACACAAATTTAGATCAGGGGCCTGAACTCTGGGGCACCTGGATCTCTAGACGCTCTGCACTTTGGTCACAAACAATATAGCAAAACGTTAGTGGTTTACTAGTAAAATGGTTATTTACATGATTGTAATGTATAAAACTTATTAAGTAAAGTATTTATTGTGTGTGAAGGAACTCTTTATATTAATCAGTATAGTATTAATATTATATAATGTCATGTATATATAGCGCGGTGGTAGCTCAGTTGTAAGAACGCTTTCTTTAAAGTCCTACAAAGGTGGGTTCAAACTCCCCCGGCATTTACCAATGAGAAATACACTTTTCTTACGTACATTGAGCTACCTGAGGCTTAGGATTTATTTATTTATTTATTTATTTTAAAACTTTATTGCACTATGTACAAAGGCGGACTTAATGCCGCTAGGCATTCTCTGACAGCCAAACCTTTAGGACATTTAGACAGGATAGGTGGTAGGTGCAATTAAAAATTAGATGAAATTTAAATAAAACAGAAATATAATTGTAATATAAATATATACATACTAATATCTACATACAATTTACATACTAATACATAAATAAGTCATACTATAGATATACTAATATAATATAAATAAAACTACTTACATGATGAGGAGAGTGTGACAAAATTAACAATGTGATGATGCTGATATTAAGAGAAACAAAGATTGAAAAGAAAGGTTTAGGTTAGGTTACTTAGTTAGTTAAAAAGTGTTTGTATACCTGGTTTTTAAATATTGCACGATTGGGGGCTTCTCTGATATCAAATGGTAAGTTATTCCAAAGATTCGCAGCGACAACAGCAAATGAGTTCGAAACGTAGGAAGTGTGGTGAGAAGGTATAGAAATTGTGGAGTTGAAGGAGGAGCGAAGAATTCTATCATGAAAAGAGCTTAGAAAACTGAAATTATCTTTAAGATACTTGGGTGAATTAGGTTCATTTAATAGACTGTATAACAAGCAGAGAATTCTGCGATTTCTCCGCTTACGGATAGGCAACCACTTCAATTTATCTCGGAATGACGAAATATGGTCGAATTTCCGCAAACCGAAGATAAAGCGAATACAAGCATTGTGCAGTCGTTGATAGTTGTCGCTTGGTGAAGCAGTTTTGGCTGAGAGCTTGCACGAAAGGTGATTTTGGGTCGCCGACTCTCGGTCTAAGTTTTGTTTTTTTTGTTGTTATTGTGCACTGAATACTAATAAGGGAGTTCTTCGCGCCATTTTGCGTGAACATGTCAAGTGCAAGTTTTTGTTTTGTAAATTAATTTACTGTGGATATTATTGGTCAAAAGTGGTGCTGTTTTGTTTAATAATGTGCTATAATGTGAATAATTATGGAAAACGATAAATTGGACTTTAAATATGGGGCTCAAGTTGCAGTTTATTTTTTGCGGTTTTCCCGCGCTGTGGACTCCCATATTTTACCCGACGTGTTTGGGCTATAATGCCGCGAGTGACTCCAAGTAAAGCATCAAATTCTGCAGCATCTGGAATTTGATGATCCCCAACTCGGTTATGAACATATATTATGCAAATAAATTACGTGCTTAGGACTGATGTATTCTGTACAATGTTAAAGGACAAAGACAATTAAAAAAAAATTATTATTGTGCACTGCTGGTGAATGTGGTGTCGCTGTGTTGATTTGTTCAAATCATTCTATCATTTTTGTTTAGATTATACTGTTTGCATCTGTAAGTACTTGCGATACTCATTTTTGTTGTTTTCTGTAGTTTAGTGTTTTTGTCATGGCTATATATATTTTTTAAATTGTATTACTTATGGTTTGTGTTTTAGTAAACGATGTTACCTACCTTTTGAATGCAATGCTGGTCTGTAAGTAACATATTTACTAAACTAATAAGATACCTTCTAGATTCTAGAAATAAATTAAATAAATTACATTTGTCATAGATTTACAACACCACCGTTCCCGTGAGGAGGAGAGCACGTTAAGCCATCAGACCCGGTTCTACTAATACCAATTCGTTTATAAATTGTCATTAAAAAAATACATTAGATCCGCGACAACCCGTCTTGCCAGCGTGGCGAGTGTAGGCCAAATGCTCCAGATTTATGTTTTGGAAGGCCCATCTCCAACAGTGAAGGTCTAGAACGCTGTAATGAATGTTATAATATTACCGTTTATATCAGTACTTGTTATTACAATAGACATAAAATGATTGAATTACCGGCCCACGGTCACCAAACATAATGATGATGCTATTACCCAATTTACTCTTAAAAGAAAGTTCAAATGTCGTTGACCTTTATCAGAATAAGCGTAACCGTGGGCGCTACACCTACCTACCTAGCTAGTGTGCTTCTAATCAAAGTAGTTACATATGTAGATATATTGTTCAAAGACAGGCGTGGGAAAACAAACGGTTTAACCAAAGACATGGTATAGAATCGGACGAACAATACAATATTCACTTAAACTCACTCTTCCAGTACCAACACGTTGTTCAAAAAAACGACAATCTTTCACTGGTAATCAAGCTAGCACAGTCTACCAACATCTTAAAAAATAGTTCATATTCATTTATTGACAATACAAGATATCTCCATCTCGTTCTGATACAGTAAATATAGTATTAATGTCTGTATATATTTATTTGTGTAAATATGTATGTACATATATTTTATGATATGTATTATTTGCTTATTTATATATATGTCTTTAGCTAATAATTGTTATTGTTTTCTCTTTGCATCATATAACCTAACCTCACTTATCACTATCACAAAAAAATATTTACGGCATTAAGTTCGCCCTTCTACACTAATTTTGTAATTTTGTACAATCAATTATTTTACTATTTATTTATTTATTAGTTCTCCAACAAAATTAACAATATTTAATTGCTCAGTACCTAATTAACAGAGTAAACGTGATTTTAATTAAAGGAGAAGACGACCTGCTCATAATTACCATTAAGTATAAATTTAAAACTGGGCATGCAATAGATATTACACATTATATAAACAAATATTTTACCTACCTAACAGTATTAAATTAAATTAAAAATAAATAAAACTAATACCTATCCAAGACCTAAATAAATGTCAGTAATATTACAAATATTACTGGCTTAAGAGAAAATACCGATTTAAGAGAAAATTACTAACAAAATTACAATAAACTAAAATCAACAAAAACTATGGATTTTTTGTTTAATTATTATTATTATTTAACCTATTACAGGCATTTGTGATACGTCATTATAAGACTTAGCAGCAAAGCGGTCCAAAAAGTAAGCTGTTAGCAAATTCAGATCTGTTAATGTTAACCTGACTGATAAAAAATAAATTGACTGCAAAACGAAGCTTGACCCTACTATATGTCTTTTCTAAGATAGTTAAATAACGATAATACAGCTGTAGCATTCGTATTCCATTACTTAAACATGTGCTATAATGGCATCCGTTAACTATATATATAACAGCACTCGACCTTGACAATGACCGTGCAAATATCAAATCTCTAACGCTATGTCAACATTTATACTCTTTTGTTTCGTAGGCTCTTTACTCCACCTTCAGCCAGTATTTTATTTATTTGATAGGTGAGGCATGGTCGGCCCCTTTAACCCACAACTTTCGCATTTCGCAACATATATTGTAAACAACGGAATTCATACTGTTTTTTGTTTTTGCAATCTTGTTAGGGCCAGAATATCAGCGAGTAAATTTTATCTGTAGGACCTGCCATATATACTTGACCACGGTATTAACTAACTTACAATTTAATTAAACAAGCCTACTATTCACACGATATTAATTAATTTTCTAGCAAGTTCATAGAATAAATTAATAAAATGAAATAAATAGCAAAATATCTTTATTATAAAAATTTATATTTTTTCGATTTTTTTTTTACAAAATTTAAAATAAAATTAATAGGTACTAATACTAAGGATAGGGATATAACACCCGTACGCGTAGAATGCAATACCGATTCTATATGCGAAGAAAGACCTCTTGTCACCGGAGAAGACGACAAGACGCGGTGTTATGTCTTTTAAAAACTTTTTTGCACTTGGACTCCATGGGCCCAGAGTTTCTACAGCAAACGGCACAAATATATAATCTTTTAATATACTTGCCGGACTCCACATTTTCCGCCGCCGTCCCTGCTGAGATGCGACTCGACGAGGGAGTCGACGCACGTGGCGTCTCACACCAGAGCACGTCCTCGTTCCCAGGGGACCAACGTCATACCATCAGGTGTCTTGCCATCATCTCGGATAACTCCAGCAGGCTCAAGAAGAGCTGAAACCTTGATGGTGGCTAGAGCTCTTTTAATAGTATCATATACTCGTATATATCTATATGTATCATGTATGTATTTAATAATAAATACTATGTATATATATTCTAGAAACGATTCGTGATTCAAACCCTTGCATGTGTCAATAAAATATTTGTCATAGATTACCAACATTACCGTCCCCATCAAGTAAGTGGCAGTGTATTATAAACACTTACAGCATTACCCTGCTTGCTGCACAGAATGCTGATTTGCTGCGCCGAAAAACTGGAAGCCCCCTTGTCACATACAGCATTAACGACTTATTTAAATATAACTTCTTAGCACTTGGCCCCCACGGTCCCATTGTCTTAAGAACAAAAGGCACAAACACGTATTTGTGACATTTGGCACTTTCAGCTGTGTCCTCTGCAGCCTTAACCCTGATAGATATGCCCTAGACATGAGACAGGGTGTCGAAACAAGAAGCGTCCCACACCAATGCTCGACCCATTGACGGCACCAAAATTAACCCATAGGGTAAAAGCTGCCAAAATATGGAATGATCTTCCACCGCCCGTTCGGGACGCGATAGTTACAACGTTACCTACTTTCCGTAAAATGTGTGCAGCATGGCTGCTTGTGAAGCAGGCTGGGGCAGCTCCCGTCTAGGTTTCTGTTTTTTATTTATTTATTTATGTTCTTGGTTTTTTTTTTATTTTTTGTTTTTTTTTTTTAATTTTGTTTCATTATTGTTTTATAACTTTTATTTATATTACTGTTCCACTAAATTTAAATGTCGGCTATGGTATAATAACAGGGGTTGTTGGAACCTGCTTCCAACACCATTTTCTGAACCATAGACCCTTTTGTCATTATATCTTTGTTTTATTTTTTAACTATATTTTACATTTTTATTAACTATTTTTGTGACAAATAAAAACTGATTTTATTTTTTATTTTTTTTATTTTATTTTACCATCACTGCGAGAGATCTCGGAAGGTTTAAGAACCGATGGGATCCCGGCTTTCTATTCGATAGATACTTAATTTGGTCTAAACCCTTTACAAATTAAAATTAAGTACAAAAAAATATATATTACTTGTACACGTAGCCGATGTGCCCAAAGCCTTCAAACTTGGGACTATTAAATTATTCTACTCGAAATATTCCGAAACCCCAAATCGTGACAATCATAGCTAATTACACCAAAATTATGTTTGGAAAACATTATTTCAAAGTTTGTTCAAAGTACATACTGGTATATATAAAGGCGCGGTGGTGACGCGGTTGTAAGAGCGCGTTTCTTAAATCCTACAAAGGTCGAAGTCAAACCCACCCGGCATGTACGAGTGCGACGCGACGAACGAGTGCCTTCACTCCGTAGCCATGACTCAGACTTAGCTGTAAAGGCACGCAGGGCCAACAGTGAGATAGAGACGGTTTATAGGGTTTTAGTCCGTAGGCGCCCTGGGGCCTCCTTAGGAGGCTTCACGGATGAGTCGGGCATGCGACCCCCACCCGCGTTGGCCCTTCAGGCAGGGGGCGTATCATTGATGATTTATCACCGTCAATAAAAAAAAATATTACACCACCGTTCCCGTGCCTCGGAGAGCACGTTAAGCCGTCGGTCCCGGTTCCACTAATACAAATTGTGGAATCGTTAATAAATTGTCATTAAAAATTGACATCATATCCTCGCCAAGCCGTCTGACCAGTGTGTAGGAAAAAATCTCCAGATATATGTTCTGGAAGGCCCATCTCCAGCAGTGGAGGTCTAGGAAGCTGTGCTCTAGGGGCTGTAATGATAAAAATGATGGATTATTTAATTCTAATATATTAACATTTACTTTAAAAATCTCAGACTCTGCACCCATCATATAAATCTATCACTATCCCAAAGGTTAGCTGGTAGAGAATACCTTCATGGTATTATGCTTGCCTATGTACATCTTTTTATTTTGTATATTTTGTGTGCAAAAAAAGAATTTTATTATTATTATGTGTCGCAGCGGATAATAACTTGTCACAAATGTCTGTAACTTTAATCTTCATCGTGGAATCCACTAATTAATCGGTTTCGACGCCGGGATAAATGATTAATACTTTATTAAAAGTACAACAGTTTAGTCTATGAGCAAAGGATAATTTATTATACCACAAAGGTTCTTCGCGCCATTTTGCGTGGACATGTCAAGTGCAAGTTTTTGTTTTGTAAATTAATTTGCTGTGGATATTATTGGTCAAAAGTGGTGTTGTTTTGTTTAATAATGTGCTACAATGTAAATAATTATGGAAAACGATAAATTGGACTTTAAATATAAGGCACAAGTTGCACTTTATTTTTGTGGTTTTCCCGCGCTGTGGACTCCCATATTTTACCCGACGTGTTTGGGCTTTAATGCCGCGATTGACTCCAAGTAAAGCATCAAATTCTGCAGCATCTGGAATTTGATGATCCCAACTCGGTTATGGACTCTGTTATGAACATATATTATGCAAATAAATTACGTGTTTAGGGCTGATGTATTCTGTACAATGTCCTTTAAAGACAATAAAAAAAAAAAAAACATTATACTTTTTTTTTTGTTCTCTTCTCCCGATGGATGATGAATGAGATGATAGGGTAGGCAAAGGGTCTAGCCCATACAGCCAAGTCTGACGTAATATATCTTTCTTTTTAATGAGTTAATGAAGTCATCATCAAATTCCAGATGCTGCAGAATTTGATGCTTTTCTTGAAGTCACTCACGGCATTATAGCTCATGTTTGAGCTATAATGAGCGTCGGGTAAAATATGGAAGTTCACAGCGCGGGAAAACCGCATAAAATAAACTGAAACTTTTGCCCCATATTTAAAGTCCAATTTATCGTTTTCCATAATTATTCACATTGTAGCACATTATTAAACAAAACAACACCACTTTTGACCAATAATATCCACAGTAAATTAATTTATAAAACAAAAACTTGCACTTGACATGTCCACGCAAAATGGTGCGAAGAACTCTAATTCATTATACATTTTGACAGCTAAATACATTTTTTTTGTATGTTCATCAAGTCCATTCGGTCTACTGTACGAGATCGCTAGAATATTTTAACGTTATATCTTCACGCCAGATCCCTTGCGGGGTAGGCAGAGACAATTGAGCGCCATTTGACACGATCACGACATACCTCTTTCGCTTCGTCGACATTCATTAACCTCTTCATACATGCCCTTTGGTTACGAAGACTTTTTAATGCACCTTCAGTCAGTGTTTTATTTATTTGATCGTGATATGTGAGTCTCGGTCTGCCAGGGCCTTTTTTACCCACAACTTTCGCATTATATATCTGGTTCGTCAATCTTTCATCGCTTATCCTTTCAACATGCCCGAACCATCGTAGCATGCTTTTCCTTATTTTTGTCCCTATGCTTTCCTTCATACCAACCCTTTTCCGTATTTCGACGTTACGTATGCGGTCCGCCAAAGTGACGCCACATATCCGCCGCAACGACCGCATTTCTACTGCATTAACCCTACTCTCATGCGTAGTCTGACATATCCACGTTTCGCTTCCATACATCAGTGTTGGTACCAACATGGCATTGTGTATGGCGAGCCGAGCTTTGTCACTGACATTTCGACTGCCGATCAGTGACCCCAGGGCACCGTTAACACTATTTCCCGCGTTCACTCTTCTTTCAACGTCCCTATCGTACTTCCCATCCGCAGTGAAAACACTGCCCAGATATATAATTTCATTTACTTGTTCTAGAGTTTCATCATCAATCTTTATCGTCACGGTTGTCATCCTTCTTCTTTCAAACACTAGTACCTTGGTTTTTCTCGCATTCAAACGGAGTCCTTTTTCTGCACATCCCTCCTTCATTCTTGTGACTAGTGATTGCAGTTGTTGTTCGGACGATGCCATAAGAACAGCATCATCTGCATAAAGCAGGCAGTTCACCACTAGATCACTCATCTTTATCCAACAGTCACTCTCTCTCACTCTTTTTAGGCATTTGTCGAGATATAGAGTGAATAATCTAGGAGAAAGCACACAACCCTGTTTGACGCCCATTTGGGATTCGAAGCAAGGCGACATACCCCCCTCCACCCGCACACAAGCTTTGCAGCCCTTGTACAGGGACTGTATAGCCTGTAGCAGTTTGTCATTCACTCCATACTCCGGCAATATGTCCCAAAGCTTCTTTCTTACAACTCTATCAAAAGCCTTTTCCAAATCCACAAAAGCACAGAAAACCTTCTGGTTTACGGCCAAAAACTTCTCTGTGATATTGCGGAGCGAAAAGACTTGGTCAGTGCATCCTCTTCCAGGTCTAAAGCCTCCTTGTGCCTCCCATAAAAGACCTTCAGTCTTCTCTTGCAAGCGTTTCGTGAGAATCTTGCCATACATCTTGCTCGCCAAACTGATCAAACTAATCGCTCGGTAGTTGGCACAGTCCAATCTAGATCCCTTACCTTTGTATAAAGGAACGATGACTGATTGCCGCCAGTCCTCTGGTACTCTTCCCTCCTGCCAGCAAAGGTTGCACAGTAGGTGGAAAGCGTTCCAGACCGGTATACCTCCGTATTTGATCATTTCAGCGAGCACTCGATCTTTTCCCGCTGCTTTGCCACATTTCAGGCTTCTAATTGCCGATTGCAATTCTTGCACACTTATTTCCTCCTTAAAAGTGGACGTTATAGTTGTGGATAGCTCTGGAGGTAAAGTACCCGTCGTAACGTCGTTAGGAGTACTACTAGCATACATCTCGCTAAAATATTCATTCCATCGCTGCAACACCTCATTTGTGTTTGCAAGAATGTTACCGCTTTTTGATTTCACTCTGTTCATTCGACAAGATGACAAGCTACCTTTGGCCTTCCTAACTTCCCTCCAGAAAAGTTTGGAGTTCTCCTTAAAGTTGCTCGTCATCCTATTTTCACCTATTTCCTTACATCTTTCACGCTTCTCCTTAACCAAAACTTTTGTCTCATTCTTGCAGCGATGGTACAACTCTTTTTTTTCTCTTTTTATACTTTCATTCATATTCAGCGAAGCAACGTAATCTATCCAAGCTTTCTTCTTTCTTTCTACCGAATCTTTGACCTCTTGATCCCACCACGCGTCACCCTTGGTTGCTCGCTTTTTTGCTACTCCACATACTTCTCTTGCCGATTCTACCATACCATTTTTTAGGTACTTCCAACACTCTTCTACATCTTTGCTCACATCTTTCAAATTGATAAGTTTATCATTGACGCATTTCATATACTCCTCTTTCACACTATCATCTTGTAACTTTTCACTCTTTATTCTCTCTACTGCTGACAGATTGCCACCTGATCGCCGGTGGCGCCATTTTGTGAACAGGCCACTAATCCTAGTAATTACTAGGTAGTGGTCTGTTCCCAATTCTGGCCCACGATACGCCCTGGTATCCAGAGTCTGTGTTCGCAGTCTTTCATCAACTATTATTAAGTCAATTATACTCTTTTCACTATTCATCGTTCTTGTATACATGTGAATATCTTTGTGAGCAAACATTGTGTTGGACACAAAAATATTCTTTTCTAAACACACGTCAAGAATAAGCTTACCTGCATCATTTACTCTCTTATCTCCAAAATCACCTAGGACCGTTTCGTAATCTGCACGACGTGTCCCCACCCATCCATTCAAGTCGCCACATAATATTATATTTTCGTTCCCAACTGCCAAATCTAGAACTGTCCTGACCTGGTTCCAAAAATTCTCTAGTTCCAGCTGTGGTGCAGAGCTAACAGGTGCGTACACCACGGCCACAAATAACTTTTTAAGGCCTATTTTAAGACGAACCCAGAGTATTCTTGGGCTTTCCAGGCAGTACTCGTACATACTGTCGGCCAAGCGGCCGGATAGTAAGATGCCCACCCCCTGACTACCGCGATCGCTATCTCCCACTCCCGACCAGAGCGCGATCCCCCCTCCTAGCAAGTCCTGCATCTCACTACCCCTCCGCTTGGTCTCGGTCACGCCAATTACATCCAACTTCATTTCATCCATCGTATCTAGGAGTTCATTCATCTTATCATTCATCCCCCCTCGGACATTCCAGGTGCCAAAACGGCACTCATCTGCCCTCAATTTTAACGTGCCATTTAATTAATTCATGTCTCTTCTATCGATAGGCACGTGTTTATTTCAAAAGATTTCTACCGACCTTTTTCCTTTGAGAACCGAGTTTAGTAATAAAAAGGTCGGCAGGGCTATTGCGTATCCATTTGAAGGATTCAACATCTAAGCGATGTTGAATCTATCTATACGATATGGGCTTCAACTGCCTCCGTGGTCTAGCGGTTAAGTCCATGGATTTGGACGCTGAGTTACCTTTGTATTGGTATTTTTTGAGTTTGGTACGCCAGAATCATCAACGAGATTGAGATTCGACGAGATGTTTTTTTTACACTTCGATTGAAGGAAATAAATGATTCATAGAATACGCGATAGTCCTATTGGTTCCAGTCCATACAAACGCAGTTGTAACGCCCTGCCCAGTCATCCGTGATATTGGCAAATGCTTTCAAAAACATTTGAATAAAGCTTTTAACTTAAGTGAAGTTATTTACTACTGATTTTTACTTATAAAATAAATAAAAAAAGGTTGTTTTTTTCTCCAACAAAGCTTAAAATTAGTAACAATATTTTATTTATTTAAAATACTTTATTGCACTAAAAATGTACATAGGCGGGCTTAATGACTAAGCATTTCCTGACAACCAATCTTTGAGAGTTATGTGTGGGTGAAATTTTATTTTATATATATATACAATTACTTTTTTTTTTCTCCATTGCTTCTTTTTGATAATGAATTCTCATAATAATGAAAGTTTTTTTTTTACATTTATATTTTATGCCTTGCCACGATCGACTGGACTAATAGTTGCGATCGACCGGTTAATCGCGATCGTCCTTAGTTTCCAGTGAATATATGTGCCAAATTTCATCAAAATCAGTCAAGTAATATAATCGTCAAGAAATACTAAATAAAGTTTTTAACTCCCATTATATTTAATAATATTATGCCCATTGATGACTGTGTAAAAATGACAAAAAAATAATTTAAAGGAAAATTAAAGTTGCTTTTGCTAGATAAATACAACAGTAATGTGATTTAATCTTAAATAACTTTGTGTTTTAAAAACATAAGGTAAAAAAAAACTGTAAAAAAAGAGTGTACTATTCGCCAACAAACTGTTATGCAGTTAGGCGTATAATTTTAAAAATGTAAATAGTTTCAATTTTTATCTGAATAAACAAATTTAAAAAAAAAAAAAAGATAAATTCCGATGCTAAATTATGTTATTTGTTACAGATTAGCAGAGACATAACATCATGAATAGAAAATTCCTATTTTGTTTTCCTCTGAGGATAGGAAATTTAGTTTTCGGCTATTTCCTTATTGTAAGTATATAAGTTACGTCATTACGATCGTATCTCTTGCGGGGTATTCAAAAAACACGCTTTTCAGAGGGTTCACCGCCCATTATATAAAGGAACACTTTAATCTTGATTTTAAATAAAAATCATAAATTTAGTCTTAAATTTTCATTTATTGCGTCTTAATTTCGTTGTCATCGTCTGTGTTCTAAATTCAAAGTTATTATGTCTTAAAATATTGACGTCTAAAGTTGTCAGTCAGAAAGGAGGTCAGAGTCCTTCCAAAGAGGTTGCAAAAAGCCACAACAACGCTATTGCATTCTTCTCGCACAATCAATATTTAAGGAAGTGGATTCATATTAAGCCGACATACTATAGCACCCATTATGACAAGTTACAAGCTCGTCGATGTTTTTAGTGCTTATTGTTAAATTGAAAAGAAAGAAAGAAAATACTTTATTTATCACAACAATTAGAATGGTTACAAAAAAATTAAAATATGCAAGGAATAAATTTAAAAGTAAGCCTATTCTATATACCGAAACATACATACAGGTGTGGCGATAAATAGGTGGTCAGCTCAGCATATGCTACAGCCGAGGCTGCAGCGCTGATTTTCAGCTGATGCCTTATGTTGGGTGAGTCACGGGTCGCAGAGATATACACTATATACAGTACCATTTACTTAATCGGAAGGAGCACTAAATGTACAGTTTACACATATGTTTAACAAATTAGAATAGAATAAATAAATAATATTATGATAAATAATATAAGTCAGTCAAGAAAAAAAAAATAAACAATTGTATATTAATTAATAAATAGAATAAGATTAGGTAAGTTGCTGTGAAGTCTTTTGTAATATTAGCATATGCCTTTTAATTGAATAAATTATTGGGATTATTATAATTATCCAATACAAATTACAAAATAAAAATTAACCTAATAAAATTATATAAACTAAATATAAAAATAATATATAATAAACTCTATATAACGACACTGACGGGACTGTGCATTTTATGGCGTTATAGAGAGTTGTCGTTAAATGGAGATGGAATCATTGTATGGAAGACAATCTAGACCAACCAAAGCCAATTGATTTCGACGCTTTAGGGAGAGTTTACACTGTATTAAAATTACACCTGATCATGTGGCAGTGTGCAAAGAACACTTGCAGCATTCCACCGCTGCACAGCGACGCTGATTTGCCGCGCTAAAAAACTGCCAGACCTCTTGTCACATACGGCATTAACTTTCGTAGCACTTAGACCCCACGGTCCCATTGTCTCAAGACCAAAAGGCACAAAAACATAATCATTAGCAACAGACTCGTATTTGCGACAATTAGCCTTTACAGCCGAGTCCGCAGCCGCCCCAGCCCTGACAGATATGCCCTGGACATGACGGCACAAGTAGCGTCCCACACCAATGCTCGACCCATGGACCACGGCACCAAAGTCAATCCATCGGGTCTTTTACCATCACGGCAAGAGATCCCAGACGGTTCAAGAACCAAAGGAAAGGTGGCTGAAACGACGACAGGCACTTATCTGACAATATAGGCCGTGATGACCAAGCTATAAATTATTGTATCGCCACCAAAAATCGAACACAGTATCTTCACGTCTAAAGGTACTGTCTTTTAACCGTCAGATCACGAAAGCAGTCACAAAAGAATTATCCTATTGCTGGTGTTATTATATGTCCTATGTCCTATTTGTAGGACTCGTCCTACTTATTTAATAAGTTTTTTTTGTTCCATGCCGCTGATGGATAGCTAGCCCGTATGACACATCTAAGATAACATCCAAGTCTGACGTAATATAAAATCTTTATTTTAATGATTAATGAGGTTATCATCAATTTTTTTTTTAATTGTCTTTAAAGGACATTGTACAGAATACATCAGTCCTAAACACGTAATTTATTTACATAATATATGTTCATAACAGAGTTCATAACCGAGTTGGGGATCATCAAATTCCAGATGCTGCAGAATTTGATGCTTTTTTGGAGTCACTCGCGGCATTATAGCCCAAACACGTCGGGTAAAATATGGGAGTCCATAGCGCGGGAAAACCGCAAAAAATAAACTTCAACTTGTGCCCCATATTTAAAGTCCAAATTATAGTTTTCCATAATTATTCACATTGTAGCACATTATTAATCAAAATAACACCACTTTTGACCAATAATATCCACAGTAAATTAATTTACAAAACAATAACTTGCACTTGACATCTCCGCGCAAAATGGCGCGAAAGACTCCGGTTATCATCAATCTCCAAATGTTGCAGAAATTGATGCTTTTGTTGGAGTCACTTATCGCTCAAACACTTTGGGTAATATGGGAGATCACAGAGCGCAGGAAAACCGCAAAAAAAATAAATTGTTACTTGTGCTCCATATATACAGTCCAATTTATTGTTTTCCATCATTATTTACATTGTAGCACATTATTAAAGAAAAAAAAACCGCTTTTGACTAACAATAACGACATAGTAATATAAAAAAACAAAAACTGGCGAAATGGCGCGATGGATTCCAAATCATAATCCATGAATGAGATGATAGGAAAGGCAAAGGATTTAGCCTATACATCCAATTCTAACGTAATAAATATATTTTTTAATGAATTAATGAGATTATTTCTTAATTCTAGATGTTTCAAAATTTAATGCTTTTTTTGGAATCACTCGCGGCTATATCACCCAAATACGTCGGGTATAATAAGGGAGATCACAGCGCGGGAAAACTGCAAATATATTATGATTTTTACTGATGTCATAGTAAAAATATCTTGTTCTGCAAAAACTGTCGACATAAACTTTCTTTAAAAACAAATACAAAACACCCGGATCCTTCACATCAACTGGCTTTGTTGTGAATATTGAACACCCCGATAGCAATACGGAATTCCAATCCCTTCAAACATCGACTAATATTAGAACTGGACATTACTTAAAAAAAACTGATACCTACTCGTAGTTAAAAAAATATTCAAATTCCTTAAGAAACGGTGACTCAATTTTTTTTCTTTATTGATATATAAAAAAAAAAACATTATTTTATATTTACATTTTATCTTGTTAACCGACAATAGTTATTAAAACATAACATTTTATCGCTTTTATGAAAGCATTTAAATCAAATAAACAAATCGAGAACATGAAGCATAAGATATAAGGTCTATCTAAGTGTCCCCAATAGACCAGTTCGAATCCCTCGCCCTTTCTGTGTCCCTAATGCCAGAAACAATGTCGCCTTTAACTCTCCAATCTCGCGTATGTGTCGAAGTTGAAATATATTTAATATGAAAAAACACTCATTTAAAATTAACCTCACTAAATTGTTTGTCGGTAGGTATGCATAATAAATTGTGGAACGGGTTAGGAAGGAAAAAGTGATTTTGTTTCATGTTATTATCTCATTTTGTTATTATTATGTTTACTTTTATAATCTTATTAGTTATTACTTTTAGTTTTTGTAGGTTTTACTTTTAATTGCATTTTTTATATAATATTTTTTTACTATTGACTTTTATTTTATATTATTACCATTTTTTGTATTATCCAATGTTGTGTACATTTTTTTTAGGCTGGCAAACCCGACAGGATTATTTTTCTATGATTTCAATAATTGTTTTGTTTGTTAGCACACAATTTGTACCTTACTTCGAATAAATAAATAAATAAATATTGGTGCAATGCGACTTAACGGAACTACAAACTGGCAGGATGTATGAAAATCTACAATCCCGAAAGTTAAACTTTAACGGTGTTATTGCGTGCTAGAGCTACTAAGTCGAAGTCAAAGTCAAAAAATGTTTATTCAGGCATTTGTGACACGTCAAAATTTAAATTAATTAGAATGATACTACTCCTGTTAGTGGAAGACTAAGCAGCGAAGTGGTCCAAGGAGTAAGCTGTTAGCAGAAGAGCTTAGCAATGTCAGTTGGTATTTTTGTAATAAATGTCCGGTCAATACATAATAGTCAAAGTTTAGAGGTGTAACGCCTGAATTTTACCTTGTTTGAGCAACGATGCAAAATTGCTATGTAAATTTATTCAGGCGCTTTTGTATGTGAAAGAAGATTGAGATGTCGATATCGATGTAATTCTTGATCAAGAAGTTAGTTAGCTAATATTGAATAAAATAAAACAAAACAATAGTATTTAGACTATTTATTCCTCACCCTACAGAATAGTCTCGGGCTTGCGACTGATATAATCTGTGTTTATTGTATCATTTCTTTCAATGCGCAATGAAATTCACCAATCTGCTTTTATTTTCAATTCTCTTAGCATTGTATGGATTCATAGTGGGAGAAAGAGGAAAAGATTGCTTGCGACCGACTATGGGCTGGTTTTAAAAGGATACCTACGGGGTGAGGCGGAGTGCACAGTCGTCCGAAAACGTATAGTTTAAGATCGATTACGTCTGTTCTGGCATTCCGCCTAAAATTTTACATTTCTGACAGACGATACGTTTTTGGACGATTGTGCACTCTGCCTCACCCAGCTGCTCTCTTTATTGCACAAGACGCTCACCATCCACCATTCTACTCCTCTCCCTACCCACCGAAATATACTGATGGTAGAGCTGCTTAACCTTAATTCTTTCTCAGGTGCGATGCAAATATTTTGATGGAATTTCTCTCGCACTAACTTCAACTGCGTAAAGAAGAAGACACATTTCTTAGAATTCCATGGATTTACCATGCAGGTGCTGTTTCTATCATGTGTGTGGGAAAGAGAGAGGAGAAGAATGGTGTCTTAGGCTTGCGACCGATTGTTTATAAAAGAAGGATCATCTTTTTATTAAACTTTTTAAACTTTCGCGCACATTCATAATAGTTTTTTTATAATTTTAACGGGTAACTTTATGCGATTTACCTTAGAGATATATTTCTCCCGACGTTTTAGCCAAGTTGCATTGGCCGTGGTCACGGGTCGACTGGAGGTGTAGTCTCGTACATACTGGGCGGTAGATGTAAAACCCACTTATCACTTTAAAAGTTTTTAGAAATCACGACACACGACACTTACAATATCCTTGGCGACACCGGGCGATTTTTCCCGGCGTCGAAACCTATTGATTACTGGATTCCACGATGAAGATAGCTTATATAGCCCTCTCGATTTTATTGTACAAGACGCTATTCTGCTTAAACCCAAGAAATACTGTATGATTCCGTTAAAGCCGTCTCGAAATCTTTTCTCTAATCTTTAAATGTCAATTTATTAACGTAGTTTTTTTCTCTTTCAGCTAATATCAATAGCAATAATTGCATTTCACCTATATGAGTTGGTAATGAACTTAAAGCCAGCGGACGAGTTTGGGAACGATGAGAAGTTTTCAAATTGGGAGCGTCTGGACAGCTTGTTCGGAACCGACAAAAAGTCACTCGTAGCAAATATTACTATGACTTATTTTTTAACTTACATCATTTTGGGACTCATTATGCTGTTTTTTTCGACTCTATACGTTATTGGAGTTCATCAGGTTGGTACTTTTTAATATTTATTCTCCGTTAGTGTTGCCCAAAGCATGACCATCACCCGTATTTTCAACGGCTTTTTGTTGGTTTTTGTTTTCTCTTCTCCCGATGGATGATGAATGAGGTGATAAGGTTCTAGCTCACACAGCCAAGTCTGACGTAATATATCTTTCTTTTTTATGAGTTAATGAGGTCATCATCAAATTCCAGATGCTGCAGAATTTGATGCTTTTCTTGGAGTCACTCGCGGCATTATAGCCCAAACACGTCGGGTAAATATGCAAGTCCATCCATCGGGAAAACCGCAAAAATAAACTGCAACTTGTGCCCCATATTCAAAGTCCATTTTATTGTTTTCCATAACTATTCACATAAAAAAATATTTATTCGAAGTAGATACAAAAATATTAAAATAAAATAGATTTAAAAACTAATTATGAATAAAACTAAACTAAAAATACCTATGAAATTTAAACAATTCTACAAAATAAACTAAGGGCTTACCACCAGGGAGGGTACCTAAAACGCTCGCCGCATTTCCTCGTTGAATTATTATGGAAATATTATGTTTTAGGTAGTTATGGCATTTGAAATTTAAAAAAATCGTTTTTATGAATTTTATTTACTTTTATGAATTTGTGGGTATGAAGAGATATAGATATGGCCATTGTTTTAACCCCAAATGCCACAAAGTTATAATTTTGTTTAATGCTTTTATATTTGATATGCTTTTTAAATTCGGCTGTATGAGCAGCCGAACCGGCCTGTTTTGATGTAGAGAAAATGTGGCAAGCGGCA